>JAVIWB010004188.1:0-562962 GCA_031893035.1 Dermolepida albohirtum | reverse complement strand
CAAAGTCAAGAACGGATACCTGGTTCCTCCATCACGATAATGCTCCAGTTCACCACGCCAAAGCCTGCACCGAATATTTGACCACGATAGGATTGAAACTTCTCGAGCACCCTCCCTACAGTCCAGATCTTGTTTCCTGCGACTTTGCACTGTTCCCTTATATGAAAATTAAGCTAAAAGGGAGGCGGTTTTCCAGTGATGGGACCTTCTGCGTGCTTGGGACAATGAATGCGCTTTACTCCCTAGTGAAACTTGGCAGAACTGGTTTAAAGATTGGTTTCGGAGGATGGAGAGATATATTGAGTGCAAAGGAAATTACTTTGAAAAAATTAAATAAACAAAGCTTTATTGCAAAACTTTCCGAGTACCCTTTGTATCGTTTTTTCAAAATATCGAGTAAATTAGCGACCTAACTCGCGTGTATTAACCATAATTCGAACAAAACAAGACCAACAACACAAAAGAATGTTTCACGTAATGCGAAAGCAATTAATAAAAGAAGAAACGATTCCTTTTTTTTCCTTTTCATTAAAAAACTTTATGTACATCACGCTGCCTCCATGATTAATATATAAAACACTTTATAATTCCGAAACTCTCTAATTAAAATACTTATAAGAAAGTTACCACCAGTGGAGCGGTCGCCATAATTAGAATAAATGGGTAACATTTGGCTTAGAACTGAATGTTTTATTTGTTCGGCTTCCACAGAACAGAACATTTGGTATCCCATTCTTGAGATGAACTCATGCGTCCCGTGAGAATTAGTTTCGATTTTGGCAAAGCGGTCCTTATTAGGATATTTAAATTCAACTTCGCGTATAGCAAGTATTTTATTACACAAGCATATATGGATGTGCCATTATTTTCGGTAAATGTGGTCAGATTTTATGTGATAAGGAACAAGGAAAAACTTATTATGCATATATATACACACACACACATATATATATATATATATATATATACCATATATATATATATATATATATATATATATATGTTTTTATGTTTGTATATATACAGGATGTTTGAAAAAGAATATACGTATTTCGAATGCATATATTTATTAAACTTTAAGACATACGAATATGAATCTTTACACACATATTTAGGAACCTCTCAAGTTCAGATTACAGATGTTCAATATGTCCTCCATCAGCGACACGAACAATATCACATCGATACACAAATTCCTCCCATACTCGGGCAAGCATGTCCTTCGTCACTGATGTTATGGCAGTACGGATCCGGTTCTTCAATTCTTCCACGTTCTGTGGGAGTGGTAGTACATAAACGTTGTCATATATCGTCTTGATATGAAAACTTGCGACGTGAGTTGTTCTTGCAGGTTAATGGTCTGCAATCTATTTTAGTGCATACGTGATATACCAAATTACTTCGCGATATTATTGTTTATATTTTTTAGATAATTTTATTGTTTTTAAGCTGTCCCGAGAAGTTTTAAAATTTTAAATTCGGTGCCAGTTGGAACGAAACATTAATTTTATCTCACTTCATCAGATAGATTCCTTTATAGCCATTCTAGTTTTAGTATGTTTGGAAAAATGACATTCTACATCAATAAAAAAAATCTATTGGAAATTAGTCCAAAAATAAGCATTTCTAACTTATTATACAGGATGTTTCAAAAAGAATATACGTATTTCGAATGCATATACATATTTATTAAACTTTAAGACATACGAATATGAAACTTTCCACACATATTTACAAACCTTCGATATGTCCTCCATCAGCGAGACGAACAATATCACATCGATACTCAAATTCCTCCCATACTCGAACAAGCATGTCCATCGTTACTAATGTTATGGCAGTACGGATCTGGTTCTTCAACTCTTCCAGGTTCTGTGGGAGTGGTGGTACATAAACGTTGTCTTTAACGAAACCCCACAGGAAGAGGTCACAGGATGTCAAATCCGGTGACCGTGGAGCCCAGCTGAGGCATGCTAAGTCGCCAGTTCCTTAACGACCAATCCAAAGGTTCGGTAGAGTTTCTTTCAGATATTCATGCAGTTGTCGACTCCAGTGAGGGGTGCCCCTCTTGTTGAAAAATGAAGTTGTCTTCGTGCAGCCTCGAAAACAACCAGTTTTTTAACATAGCGAGATACTGCTGACCGTTCACCGTGTTTCCATCAAAGAAGAATGGGCCGTAAACAGATGATCGGGATATCGCCCAAAACACATTGATTTTAAACGAATCTCGTACATGTTCAATGGCTGCATGTGGGTTCTGTAGACTCCAAATTCTGTAGACCCCAAAATAATTAAACAGTGTCGCACATGGAAAGCTACGGCAAAAATACCAGTACGAAAGCAAATTCCGCATACGATCTGTACCGTTGAAAGCCAAAACACACACTGTGCATTTTTGCGTTTTAGCTTTCAACGGTACAGATTTTGTGTGGAATTTGTTTTCGTACGGATATTTTCCTCGTAGTTTTCCAGTTGCGACAGTATTTAATTATCTACTGCTGACGAAATACGTATACAGAATACGAAAATTAATATGGAAAGGGGTTATATATCAACCTTCAGGGATTAAGTTTGTATACAGATTCAAGTTAGAGAGCTTCAATGACGAAAGTTTAATTATCAAACGAAAATACGAGACGTAATCAATTTCGACAACTTTCGAAGAGAGAATGTAATAAGTCGTAATCATCGTGTGAAATCTACAGTTAAACTGATAGCATTTTATATACTAATATCGTGTGACTTCAAATAATATCATTTCTTACAATCAGAACGTTGTTAACATAAAAACGAATTTCAAGACATTTCTTGTATTTTGTCGGACCAGTGCACTACACCAACACAAAGACTTTCCGATAATCTTCCGCTGACAAAAAAAGCTCGGAGTAGCGCGAGAAATAATACCCTGAATTTTGGCCACATGTTTAGTAAAGAGCTTAAATTTAAGCAAGCTTCAAATAGCTTTTCCTGAAGCATCTCTGTTATCAAATCATATCAATTATCTATTTGCTGTAGTAATATTTATTTTAATGAATTTGCAAATGTGATTTTAAAAATTCAATTAAAAATACCGATCTAAAATTTACTAATTAAAACTCCTGTATTATTGTTAATTTCTCTAAGTGATCCTACAATGCAAGTCTAATTAACAAACCAAGCAATAAAACAGAACCGAGATTCTATCGAATGCGCATTTCTCGACGTGTATAGATAGAACCTTTCTGAACATACATCTTCTTGGAATATAGGAGGCCCTCTAATGCACAGCAATTGAACGTAGAAAAACAATAAATAATAAAGAAAAACTAGTAAGACATCCAGATGGTAGATATCATTAGTTGGCACTCCATTTCCTATTGAGTGTGTGTACTATAAATATTGCCCGTGTAAGGAGACCGATGAACCGTTCTGGTGTGTGTTAGAGGATGTGCAATTGGCTGAATCCCCGGAGACCGGATGCGCTGACCCGAAATCGAGTGATGGACCTCCATCTGAAGCGATCGCTCATGCTGTCCGACTTCCCCTGGTATGTGTAAACCTCCCAGATCTATTATAATGGAGTAGAATCCACGTTCGGAGTTCCACCTCGCCCGTTCCAATCCTATGACAATACTGCTATTGTCCTTTAAAATTTGTTTACGTAGGCATGAAACTAATCCATAAATAACGTTATTGTTCCATGTACGATTTTCTATGTACACAAAAGTCCAAATATTCAATAATGCTGTATTTATTCGGTTGTTTTGGTAAGAGGAAAGATCCACTTTCAAATTACGTATTTTCGCAGTTCTTAGAGGATGCAGCGGATGACAGTTGAAAAAGTGGCAAATATCATCTTTTGTTTAGTAAAATTTTTGAGGAATTTTTATGGTTTATTGTTATGGCAGGAGCAAACCAAAACAGAAATATTTTTATTTGACATCGAGATCGTTTTTAACAACTTCTAAAATGTCAGCAGACGAGAATTTGTTAATATATAACGTTGTGATGAATTGGATGTTAATAGTTGGCTCCTAGTTTAATAAAATGCTCGAAAACACTTGAATTTCCAAATTAATAGAAATAATAATGTCAAAATTTATAATAATAATAATAATGTTTAATTGTCCAACAGATAACCAATTACTGGAAAAAAAAATTAAAAAATACACTGCAAGGAATACAAATAAAACATAAGTAATTACAACGGCATCCAATTGTGGGGCTGCGCAAAAAAAAGTAATTATTCTTGTATCCAATAATTTCAAAATCGTGTTTTGCGAAATATTGTATCCTTGGTACGTGCGAGACAGGGATTTGCATCGAGAACTCCAATTGGAGATGGTGGAGGACGTGATTAGGAAGTTTGCCAAAAGCCATGAGGAGAGGCTTCATGAACATCCAAATCAAGAATCTCTACAGCTACTAGTAAATCAGGACCTTGTTCGTAGGCTCAAAAGAACAAAACTTTTCGAACTACCTGGTGTAGTGAGAAGTGCATTAAAATAGTGAAAAGCAGAGAATAGTGCAAGTGTAGCCATGTGAAGGTTGTGTGCAAAAAATCTCCAGAAACTAGGATGGATCAACGGCAACATCCAGTAAGTATTGATGCAGTAATTTAGGACAATAACAAAATGTTAGTTATTCTCAAAGATTGGGTGCATTGTAAAAAATAAAAAATAAAAAAAAAAACTTAGTAATGACCTATTTTTCTGTACATATTTTGATTCGCGTGTGAAAAATGTCGAATTGAGATTTATAATGTCCTCACTCTATCCATGACATAGACGCCATGTGCCTTTGACTTTCGATATCTGGTCATCATTTTTTTTTTCCTTCGAAAATGTTTTTTGCTTTGTTTCTCTGCTTTCTACAGCCTACGTATAACTAAACTTCTAAATAAAAAAAAAACTTAGTAATGACCTATTTTTCTGTACATATTTTGATTCGCGTGTAAAAAATGTCGAATTGAGATTTATAATGTCCTCACTCCATCCATGACATAGACGCCATGTGCCTTTGACTTTCGATATCTGGTCATCATTTTTTTTTTCCTTCGAAAATGTTTTTTGCTTTGTTTCTTTGCTTTCTACAGCCTACGTATAACTAAACTTAGTGTCCATTTTGTATTCCCTCCTTCTTTTGATCTCTAACATGTGGGACAAAAGCCTGAAATTTGGCCACTCGTGCAGTTAGCCGATTTCTAATCTAAGACAACGATAATTACTTTTCACCAATTTTTGATCTTCCTCCGAAAACAAATTAAGGTTTTCGTCAAAATAAAAAGCTTTGAACTTAGCCTCCGTGATACATGAAACAATAATTCTAAACTATCAAAACACGAAAACTATTTTTTGCATCAAAATCATTCAAACATTAGAAGTAACGCAATTATCCTTTCAAAAGCTCACATTTTGATGAAGTAAAAAATTGTATTGAATGCTACGACGTATGAATTGATTTTTATGATCAAGCCACCAACCGAGTGCCATAAGAAAAACTGCTTATATGCAAAAGTTATTAATGCCCCAAGCCAAAGAAATTGTCAATTAAAATTGAAATACATACAAGACATCATTTATCTATTTAGTATAATAACGACAAAAAATATATTACCTAAATGTACGCGAGTCATTTATAAGAAGTTAATGAATACCATTCAATTCCCCAATCAATTTTCACTGGCAGAATTTATTCAGTTCGTTTTCTATTCATTCCTCGTCTATTTATATATGTAGCTCTGCGAATGCAAACGTATGCCAATGCGCTTAAAATCTCTCGTTCGAGTAACATATGCATAATTGAATAAAATTCATTTTGAAAGCGATTGCCTATATTAAAGTATTGCAGTGATAATATCATTTAGTGTAATAAGTATGCAGAAAGTTTATAGAAAAGGTTCGTTTGGTAAATATGTCTGAAGTTAATATGTTTTAAAAAATTCCCGTAATGAGGTTGAAATTACCTGACGCTTTTCTTAGAATACATGCAAAATTTATAAAGAAGCTGTCAGCGTGTGTTTTGTTTACGAACCATAAAAGTGCTTGTTAATAAAATTTATTTGGAACATTGTTTGTTTGAATAAATTTAAAAGAGAAACAATGCGTAGATAGAAAAAGGAAATGTGCGAGCTATTGACATGAATGGTATAAATGCGCTTGAAGATACGAGGATAGTTTGGCCAATAGTGAGAATGACATATAGGTGGCGCTCTAATTGGTAAAACAAATGCACTGTAATTTAGGTTGTCTATTTATATGTTTATATTCCAATATTTAGATAAATCGGTTGATTAGTTTATTTTTGACAGCTGATTGAAAAAGAAGCAACACGTCGTTTTGTTAAAATGGAAAAAACAGAGTATCTTGCGGTGATTAAATACTTCGTAATTAAGGGTATGAAAGCTACTGAAATAAAAGATGAGTTACGGAAAACATTAGGTGAATCTGCTCCATCATCCGCCACAACAAGTAGATGGGTAAATGAATTTAAACGTGGTAGAACAAGCTGTGTTGATGAAGCGCGCTCTGGAGCACCCAAAATCGTGACTTCTAAGGAAATGATTATAAAAATCCATAATATTATTACGCAAGATCGACGACTCAAAGTGAGAGAGATAGCAGACATGGTAAACATTTCAACAGAACGAATGAATTGGGCCTTTCCAAGCTTTCGGCAAGATGGGTGCCGCGATTGCTTACGACTGATCAAAAGTTCACTCGTTTGCGCATTTCCAATGAGTGTTTGGACCTTTATAAGCGGAATCTGGTTGATTTTTGTAGGCGATTTGTTACTTGCGATGAAACTTGGATACACTACAGTACACCTGAAACTAAACAACAGTCGAAGCAATGGTTAGAACGTGGTTCTGCACCTCCAAAGAAAGCGAAAACCACTTTATCGGCAAACAAGGTGATGGTATCAATTTTATGGGATTCAAAGGGCATTTTGCTCATTCATTACCTTCAAAAAGGTGCCACAATAAACGGACAATATTATGCAGAACTTCTACAAAAATTAAATGTTGAGATTCGTGCTAAACGGCCAGGAATGGCAAAGAAAAAGATTCTGCTTCACCAAGACAACGCTCCCTCGCATACCAGCACAGTTGCGATGTCCAAAGTCCACGAGTTGCATTTCCAATTAGTACCGCATGTGCCTTATTCGCCGGATCTAGCCCCTTCCGACTTCCACCTTTTTCCAAAATTGAAAACGGCACTAGGAGGAAAGAAATGTTCGTCTAACGACGAGCTTATCATCTTCGTAAATGAGTATTTTGCAAGCCTTCCGGAATCGCATTTTAGAGATGGCATAAGGGCATTGGAGCACCGTTGGAATAAATGTATTGCTCTTTTAGGAGAATATATTGAAAAATAAAAATTATTTTGTATTTAAAAAATTCGTTTTTCTTTTCCATTCCCACTACTTGCCAAACTACCCTCGTTATACTCAGTAAACGTTGTAACGACTTTGAATTGGAAGAATTTGAGGGCAAATTACAGTTGCTACTGAAGGCGTGTGCAACGCGTAAACTGAAACTTATTTTATGAAAACGTAAGATGTTTCATTTCAACGAAGAAAATCAATCAAAAATATATTAATTGCAAAATCAGATATGAGAAAGTTTTTTTGGGAAATCGCAATGAGAAAGATTTTCCAGCAAATTTAAAAAGAAACGATTAGCAAATTTAATCCGTCTGCATATTCATCTGACTCACAAGAAAATCTTGAAGAACTTGAAACCTCAGGTTCGTGGAACTTTTCCGCTTCTGCTAATGAACGGTTTCGGGGAATGAAATTGATCGCTGAAAATCAGTGAGTTTTCCATTCTCCTTTAATTAATTTGTAACAGTTACAAAGTAGAAAATGATGCATACGTATGAATGCAAAACATTTCAAACGACCTATTGAAATGTGCCAATGAATAGGTTGGAAAAAATTGTCATCACCATTATCACCGTTACGTGGTAAAAGATATATCGCTTGAACTTTAAATTTGAAACAAACATAAACAAAACAGTTTTAGTATTTTATTAACTTCTTAAAAATGGCTTAGAATATGCACATACTTACTCTATATGAATATAAAAGAACTGTAACTTATATACTTTCAACTTCATTATGTTACATTATCCAAATGCATCAGAAAGAATAAATTAAAAGCAATGAAAGCGTGGATACAAAAAAAAGGGATTTTTGGCCAAGTATATGGAAATATTTTGAGAAATAAAAGAGATAGAAAGTTCCAGTTTGTAGAGACATGATCAGAATGCCAAATTACATAAGTTGACCTTAAAAGGATGGCAAAATTCGTTGATTTTGTCAGTAGTAGAGACATTTTATCCAGACAGACAATGACACTAATAGATAATGGGACAGATAGATATTTTTCCATACAGACCCAGATATCTTGAGAACTAAAAGAGATGGAGAGTTTCAATTTAGACGAGCGTATTCAGCGTGTCAAGTTGCAACCCAAAATAAAAGCCGAAATTCGATCGTCAATTTCGTCGAGACCAAGTAGTAGATACTGGGACATTTTGTTCTGATAGTGAAGCATAGTAATGGGTAATGTCTATGACTAGATTAGATTAAATTTTTTGAGGTAACCGTAGAACCTACTCCACTGCGACTTTTCAGATATATCGTAGATCTTATATCTCATTCCGCAGTTAAATTTCTTTAACTTAGCATAACAGGTTCGGGAACAGCTTTTTAATAAAAACTTCTTCAGAATATTCATCCTCCATTTTTAGAAACCATATCCGCGGCTTCCTCTTCTACTTGGTAGAATTTACATGTGGTTTGTTCTCCCAAGTTCATATTGTTCATTACTCTGCTAGTCCTCAGTATCTCATAACAGACTCTCTGTCTGTACTTAGAAAGCTTCTTGTAAATGGTGGTTTGTTCTCCCAAGTTCATATCGTTCATCGCTCTGTCAGTCCTCAGTATCTCTTAACAGACTTTCTTTCTGTACTTAGGAAGCTTCTTGTAAATGGTGGTGTCTTCTCCCGAGTTCATATTGTTCATTACTCTGTTAGTCCTCAGTATCTCTTAACAGACTTTCTGTCTGTACTTAGAAAGCTTCTTGTAAATGTTGGTTTGTTCTTCCAAGTTCATATTGTTCATTGCTCTGTTAGTCCTCAGTATCTCTGAACAGACTCTCTGTCTGTACTTAGAAAGCTTCTTGTAAATGGTGGTTTGTTCTCCCAAGTTCATATTGTTCATTGCTCTGTCGGTCCTCAGTATCTCTCAACAGATTTTTTGTCTGTACTTAGAAAACTTCTTGTAAATGGTGGTTTGTTCTTCCAAGTTCATATTGTTCATTGCTCTGTTAGTCCTCAGTATCTCTTAACAGACTTTCTGTCTGTACTTGGAAAGCTTCTTGTAAATGGTGGTTTGTTCTTCCAAGTTCATATTGTTCATTGCTCTGTTAGTCCTCAGTATCTCTTAACAGACTTTCTGTCTGTACTTGGAAAGCTTCTTGTAAATGGTGGTTTGTTCTTCCAAGTTCATATTGTTCATTGCTCTGTTAGTCCTCAGTATCTCTGAACAGACTCTCTGTCTGTACTTAGAAAGCTTCTTGTAAATGGTGGTTTGTTCTCCCAAGTTCATATTGTTCATTGCTCTGTTAGTCCTCAGTATCTCTGAACAGACTCTCTGTCTGTACTGAGAAAGCTTCTTGTAAATGGTGGTTTGTTCTCCCAAGTTCATATTGTTCATTGC
This sequence comes from Dermolepida albohirtum, assembly GCA_031893035.1. Lineage (NCBI taxonomy): Eukaryota > Metazoa > Arthropoda > Insecta > Coleoptera > Scarabaeidae > Dermolepida > Dermolepida albohirtum. Next base: position 553,257 of record JAVIWB010004188.1, on the reverse strand, counting down.
TCTGTTAGTCCTCAGTATCTCTGAACAGACTCTCTGTCTGTACTTAGAAAGCTTCTTGTAAATGGTGGTTTGTTCTCCCAAGTTCATATTGTTCATTGCTCTGTTAGTCCTCAGTATCTCTGAACAGACTCTCTGTCTGTACTGAGAAAGCTTCTTGTAAATGGTGGTTTGTTCTCCCAAGTTCATATTGTTCATTTCTCTGTTAGTCCTCAGTATCTCTGAACAGACTCTCTGTCTGTACTTAGAAAGCTTCTTGTAAATGGTGGTTTGTTCTCCCAAGTTCATATTGTTCATTGCTCTGTTAGTCCTCAGTATCTCTGAACAGACTCTCTGTCTGTACTGAGAAAGCTTCTTGTAAATGGTGGTTTGTTCTCCCAAGTTCATATTGTTCATTTCTCTGTTAGTCCTCAGTATCTCTGAACAGACTCTCTGTCTGTACTTAGAAAGCTTCTTGTAAATGGTGGTTTGTTCTCCCAAGTTCATATTGTTCATTGCTCTGTTAGTCCTCAGTATCTCTGAACAGACTCTCTGTCTGTACTGAGAAAGCTTCTTGTAAATGGTGGTTTGTTCTCCCAAGTTCATATTGTTCATTGCTCTGTTAGTCCTCAGTATCTCTGAACAGACTCTCTGTCTGTACTGAGAAAGCTTCTTGTAAATGGTGGTTTGTTCTCCCAAGTTCATATTGTTCATTGCTCTGTTAGTCCTCAGTATCTCTGAACAGACTCTCTGTCTGTACTTAGAAAGCTTCTTGTAAATGGTGGTTTGTTCTCCCAAGTTCATATTGTTCATTGCTCTGTTAGTCCTCAGTATCTCTGAACAGACTCTCTGTCTGTACTGAGAAAACTTCTTGTAAATGGTGGTTTGTTCTCCCAAGTTCATATTGTTCATTTCTCTGTTAGTCCTCAGTATCTCTGAACAGACTCTCTGTCTGTACTTAGAAAGCTTCTTGTAAATGGTGGTTTGTTCTCCCAAGTTCATATTGTTCATTGCTCTGTTAGTCCTCAGTATCTCTGAACAGACTCTCTGTCTGTACTGAGAAAGCTTCTTGTAAATGGTGGTTTGTTCTCCCAAGTTCATATTGTTCATTGCTCTGTTAGTCCTCAGTATCTCTAACAGACTCTCTGTCTGTACTGAGAAAGCTTCTTGTAATTGGTGGTTTGTTCTCCCAAGTTCATATTGTTCATTGCTCTGTTAGTCCTCAGTATCTCTGAACAGACTCTCTGTCTGTACTGAGAAAGCTTCTTGTAAATGGTGGTTTGTTCTCCCAAGTTCATATTGTTCATTGCTCTGTTAGTCCTCAGTATCTCTGAACAGACTCTCTGTCTGTACTTAGAAAGCTTCTTGTAAATGGTGGTTTGTTCTCCCAAGTTCATATTGTTCATTGCTCTGTTAGTCCTCAGTATCTCTGAACAGACTCTCTGTCTGTACTTAGAAAGCTTCTTGTAAATGGGGGTTTGTTCTTCCAAGTTCATATTGTTCATTGCTCTGTCGGTCCTCAGTATCTCTCAACAGACTTTTTGTCTGTACTTAGAAAACTTCTTGTAAATGTTGGTTTGTTCTTCCAAGTTCATATTGTTCATTGCTCTGTTAGTCCTCAGTATCTCTTAACAGACTTTCTGTCTGTACTTGGAAAGCTTCTTGTAAATGGTGGTTTGTTCTCCCAAGTTCATATTGTTCATTGCTCTGTCGGTCCTCAGTATCTCTCAACAGATTTTTTGTCTGTACTTAGAAAACTTCTTGTAAATGGTGGTTTGTTCTTCCAAGTTCATATTGTTCATTGCTCTGTTAGTCCTCAGTATCTCTTAACAGATTTTCTGTCTGTACTTGGAAAGCTTCTTGTAAATGGTGGTTTGTTCTTCCAAGTTCATATTGTTCATTGCTCTGTCGGTCCTCAGTATCTCTCAACAGACTTTTTGTCTGTACTTAGAAAACTTCTTGTAAATGGTGGTTTGTTCTTCCAAGTTCATATTGTTCGTTGCTCTGTTAGTCCTCAGTATCTCTGAACAGACTCTCTGTCTGTACTTAGAAAGCTTCTTGTAAATAGTGGTTTGTTCTCCCAAGTTCATATTGTTCATTGCTCTGTCGGTTCTCAGTATCTCTCAACAGACTTTTTGTCTGTACTTAGAAAACTTCTTGTAAATGGTGGTTTGTTCTTCCAAGTTCATATTGTTCGTTGCTCTGTTAGTCCTCAGTATCTCTGAACAGACTCTCTGTCTGTACTTAGAAAGCTTCTTGTAAATGGTGGTTTGTTCTCCCAAGTTCATATTGTTCATTGCTCTGTCGGTTCTCAGTATCTCTCAACAGACTTTTTGTCTGTACTTAGAAAACTTCTTGTAAATGGTGGTTTGTTCTTCCAAGTTCATATTATTCATTGCTCTGTTAGTCCTCAGTATCTCTGAACAGACTCTCTGTCTGTACTTAGAAAGCTTCTTGTAAATGGTGGTTTGTTCTCCCAAGTTCATATTGTTCATTGCTCTGTCGGTCCTCAGTATCTCTCAACACACTTTTTGTCTGTACTTGAAAAGATTCTTGTAAATGGTGGTTTGGTCTCCCAAGTTCATATTGTTCATTGCTTTGTCAGTCCTCAGTATCTCTTAACAGACTTTCTGCCTGTACTTAGAAAGCTTCTTGTAAATGGTGGTTTGTTCTCCCAAGTTCTTATCGTTCATTGCTCTGTCAGTCCTCAGTATCTCTTAACAAAATTCCTATCTGTACTTGGAAACCTTCTTGTAAATGGTGGCCTGTTCTCCCAAGTTCATATCGTTCATTTCTCTGTTAGTCCTCAGTATCTCTTAACAGACTTTCTGTCTGTACTTAGAAAGCTTCTTGTAAATGTTGGTTTGTTCTTCCAAGTTCATATTGTTCATTGCTCTGTTAGTCCTCAGTATCTCTAAACAGACTTTCTGTCCGTTTTGCCGTAGTTTTCCAGGTGCGACACTGTTTAATTATCTGCTGATGATTACTTAGTTGTCGAGATACGTATATATAATACGAAAATTAATGTGGAAAGGGGTTATATAGCAACCTTCAGTGATTAAGTTAATCAACCACAGGCTCCATTAAAATTACATTGAAGAAGGGAGCCCAAAACGTCATTAATATAAATTAGATGTTTTATTATCCCGATGGTCGAGAATCCCAATACAAAAAAGGAAAGATTATAAATAAACATAAATTAAATCTGCTGCTACTTTAAACATTTTTTGCTTGAAAGTTGCATATAGATGTGAGTTACTAATTAATTTAATAGCAACTATTTTCATGAACGGGAAACTGTATCCACATTATTTAATAAGTAATTGGTAAATGAGCAAGTTAGTTTAGGTATTCAGAGCAAATCCGTTATATACTGTAGTATCCCGAATCTTGAAAGGCAAACTAAGAGAGTCGACCGTAAATACCTTAGGGACCCAATGAAACATAGGGTAAACGAAAGGACAAAGAAACTGACATCTCTGCCAGTGGAATAATGTTAGGCCGTCTATAGAAAATACTTGCCCTTTGAACATCACGTACTTATAAGATTTTCTTGAACAGTTTTTGAGAGAAGCACATTTTTTTCTTGTGAAAATAAAAGTACATACATCCATATTTATATCACTCTCGAAAAAAGAGCAAAATTTCGTTTCGTTCAAGACACAGAGTATTGACAGAATATACGCAAATTTTCATAGAATTTGTTTAGCAGAAGGAGCGTGCAAAAGATATACATTTTAGTAACTAAACTAGATAATCACATTGATCAAATGTACGAGGGTAGTTTGACAAGTAGTGAGAATGGAAAAGAAAAACGAATTTTTTAAATACAAAATAATTTTTATTTTTCAATATATTCTCCTAAAAGAGCAATACATTTATTCCAACGGTGCTCCAATGCCCTTATGCCATCTCTAAAATGCGATTCCGGAAGGCTTGCAAAATACTCATTTACGAAGATGATAAGCTCGTCGTTAGATGAAAATTTCTTTCTACCTAGTGCCGTTTTCAATTTTGGAAAAAGGTGGAAGTCGGAAGGGGCTAAATCTGGCGAATAAAGCGCATGCGGTACTAATTGGAAATGCAATTCGTGGATTTTGGACATCGCAACTGTGCTGGTATGCGAGGAAGCGTTTTCTTGGTGAAACAGAATATTTTTCTTTGCCATTCCTGGCTGTTTAGTACGAATCTCAACATTTAATTTCTGTAGAAGTTCTGCATAATATTGTCCGTTTATTATGGCACCTTTCTGAAGATAATCAATGAGCAAAATACCCTTTGAATCCCAAAAAATTGATGCCATCGCCTTGTTTGCCGATAAACTGGTTTTCCCTTTCTTTGGAAGTACAGAACCACGTTCTAGCCATTGTTTCGACTGTTGTTTTGCTTCGGGTGTTCTGTAGCGTATCCAAGTTTCATCGCAAGTAACAAATCGCCTACAAAAATCAACCGGATTCCGCTTATAAAAGTCCAAACACTCATTGGAAATGCGCAAACGAGTGAACTTTTGATCAGTCGTAAGCAATCGCGGCACCCATCTTGCCGAAAGCTTGGAAAGGTCCAATTCTTTCATTAGAATGTGGTGTACGCGTTCTGTTGAAATGTTTACCATGTCTGCTATCTCTCTCACTTTGAGTCGTCGATCTTGCGTAATAATATTATGGATTTTTATAATCATTTCTCATCATGATGACGACTTGCTTTAATAATTACGCGATAAAACCAATAATAAGCAAGGTGAGTACTCGTGAAGTTACCTAGCAGGTGAACAATCTGTTTACTAAACATGAGGCAACACAGGGAGATATTCCGGACTATTCCTAGATGGTTTTCAGAAAAACGCTTTGTTTCGAAGTTGTAGGGCGTTAAAAGTTTGTATATTTTATTTATTTAAGTAAAGATATATCGTACTGAACAGGGCCTACCGAATACAAGAAATGTTCAAAAATTTTAAACAACATTCTGATTAGAAAAAAAACTAATATTAATATGATATTTACAAATATTTAACCAATCTTATCCACTTTATGCATCCGCATACTAAAACACCGCTTAAATTGACTAGTGTTTACATATAGCTGTGAATTGCGACTACAACAAAGGAGTGATATTTGTTACTGATGCCGACTCGTCAATACTTTCTGCGAGACATTCCCTTAAACATGAATGTCCCATTTCACTACATGTAACGTGCCTGTTACATGAAGCGGGAAGTAGAAAAATAACTCATGATCGTGCACTATGTACTGTGAGTTCTGATGTTACAGATTATAAGCTGTGAACGTATTATTGAAAGCATCCGACATTTAAAAAAATCGATGCGTGCAGAGCAGTTGAAGTGGTCACAGACATTTGAGCGATGGCAAAACAAGACACAGCAAAATTAAGAAATTTTAAAGCCGCGATATAATTGAGACGATTGGCACAATATTAAAAATAATATTATATTAAAGGTATAGTCGGAAAAAGTACTTTAAAATGATATATCACACGACTTGCTTTAATAATTACGCGATAAAACCAATAATAAGCAAGGTGAGCACTCGTGAAGCTACCTAGCAGGTGGACAATCTGTTTCTTAAACATGAGACAGCTCATAGGGTTATTCCGGACATTAGATTTTTGTCCTCGAATGGTTTTCGGAAAGACGCTTCGTTTCGAAGTTACAGAACGTTAAAAGTTTGAATATTTTTTAAATTATTAATGCACCCTAAGTGAAAATATGGCGCACTGAACTGGACCTAACCACTAATTAAATGGACGAGTTACATAAAATCTGCATACATTTTGTTTCTTATTATTATGTTATGTTTAATCACAATAATATTCTACCGCAAATTTGAAGATCTTTATGCAAAGATAAGTAATGAGAAAGTACATCTTTCGCTCTTTGAACTGTTTACGACACGCTAATCTCGAAACACTACAATGCAGCAGCACTCCTTTTGTCGCGTACCATAAAAGGCCATGACGCGTCGTAAATAATTAATGTAATGCATTTTACCAATTAATTAAAAACTGAATATTTAATTTGAATTTATTTAAGCTTCATGCTCGAAATGCATACACATTTGCGGTAAATATAGAACAGTATTTCGTCGGTATGTCCGTTTCGAATATATAAATTGTGCGTTGCGATGATGTAATTTGGTTAATTTAGTTGGTAAATAACAAGAGCCAAACAGAAATTGCTCTATATAATTTCACAAATTATACACGCATTATACGCCCGTGATCGCTAAATGGTTGCATGTTTTAATTGTAGCATTGTTATGGCTAAATGGAATTTCATTTTAAATTTATTTAAATATATGCACGTGTGTCATATTACGCGCAATATCGAAACTAGGAAGCAAATCAAACGGGAAACCTAAATCAAAGTGTGCGTTGTATTTTCTATAAAGTAACATTCGCGTTTTGTTCAAATGTAAAGGGGGGGCTTTTTCTTTATATTCAGCAATTTCTTAAATACAACAGCGAGTCAGTAATTAGATATGCTGACGACAAAGGACAGAGCTAATCTTTTTTGTTTTTCAACTTGGTAATTGTTCAAAATAAAATCGTCAAAATTTGCGTTCATTTTGTTCATAAGCTCATTTGTGGTTTAAATACATACCGAACTGTCTTTAGTTGTTTCGAAAAATGGAAAAATAGAATACAATCAATAAAGTTCAATAAAGATGGAAGGCTCCACATACGTTCTCGATTCTCAATTATGATTTACTCGCCGACTGGAATGATTACTCTTCATCCAATTCATAAGAGATGTACGAGGGTAGTTTGACAAGTGGTGAGAATGGAAAAGAAAAACGAATTTTTTAAATACAAAATAATTTTTATTTTTCAATATAACATATTCACCTAAAAGAGCAATATATTTATTCCAACGGTGCTCCAATGCCCTTATGCCATCTCTAAAATGCGATTCCGGAAGGCTTGCAAAATACTCATTTACGAAGATTATAAGCTCGTCGTTAGACGAAAATTTCTTTCCATCTAGTACCGTTTTCAATTTTGGAAAAAGGTGGAAGTCGGAAGGGGCTAGATCCGGCGAATAAGGCGCATGGGGTACTAATTGGAAATGCAACTCGTGGATTTTGGACATCGCAACTGTGCTGGTATGCGAGGGAGCGTTGTCTTGGTGAAACACCTTGTTTGCCGATAAAGTGGTTTTCGCTTTCTTTGGAGGTGTAGAACCACGTTCTAACCATTGTTTCGACTGCTGTTTAGTTTCGGGTGTACCATAGTGTATCCAAGTTTCATCGCAAGTAACAAATCGCCTACAAAAATCAACCGAATTCCGTTTATAAAGGTCCAAACACTCATTGAAAATGCGCAAACGAGTGAACTTTTGATCAGTCGTAAGCAATCGCGGCACGTATCTTGCCGAAAGCTTGGAAAGGCCCAATTCTTTCGTTAAAATGTGGTGTACGCGTTCTGTTGAAATGTTTACCATGTCTACTATCTCTCTCACTTTGAGTCATCGATCTTGCGAAATAATATTATGGATTTTTATAATCATTTCCTTGGAAGTCACGATTTTGGGTGCTCCAGAGCGCGCTTCATCAACACAGCTTGTTCTATCACGTTTAAATTCATTTACCCATCTAGTTATTGCGGCAGATGATGGAGCAGATTCACCTAATGTTTTCCGTAACTCATCTTTTATTTCGGTAGCTTTCATACCCTTAATTACGAAGTATTTAATCACCGCGCGATACTCTGCTTGTTCCATTTTAACAAAACGACATGTTGCTTCTTTTTCAATCAGCTGTCAAAAATAAACTAATCAACCGATTTATCTAAATATCGGAATGTAAACATATAAATAGGCAATCTAAATTACAGTGCATTTGTTTTATCAATTAGAGCGCCACCTATGTGTCATTCTCACTACTTGTCAAACTATCCTCGTATCACAAATTGCACATTTGCTTTTTGAGCCATTGTATATTAAATTCGTTGCTTCGAAGTTATATTATTACATACAACGTACAACAGTCAACACATCCGCGCTTGACACAATCGTTCCAGTTAGCGAGCAAGTCATAATTGAGAATCGGGAATATTTGTGGAGCTTTCCATCTTTAGCTATCTTTATATACGAAGCACAACAGTCTATATCTACGTTCATAATATGCAGGGCAATATTGACATCTTTACTAATAAATAGCAATCGAATGCATAAGAGATATATTGCAAATTACACATTTGATTCTTGAGCCATCGTAAATTAAATTCGATAAATTTTTTAATAAATTTATTCGTTGTTTCTAACTACGTAACCGTGACATTATTATATACAAGGTACAACAGTCAACACATTCGCGCTTGACACAATCATTCCAGTTGACGAGCAAGTGATAATTGAGAATCGAGAATATTTGTGGAGCTATCCATATTTAGCGATCTTTATATACGACGTGCAACACTCTATACCTACGCTCATAATATGCAGGGCAATATTTAGATCTTTATTAATAAATATGAAGAAAATCTGCCATGACTTTTCCAGCAATCCAAAAGCACCACATTATCTTAACAAAGTTTTTATAAATACCAAAAAGACTTGAACGAGGTTTATTATATGCAAATCGTACCATTGATTTTTCCGATATCATAGTTGGAAATATCAAGATGAAAAATTTTATATGTAAAACAACTTATGCGCCTTACTTACCTTAATATTTTTTTTACGTTTTGCATAAAAACGAAGTGAACTGGGAGAAAACAGAAGGTTCATTATTATGCATGGAACGGACCAAAAATAAAAAAGAACGCAATCATGTTGGGAAATTTTCATTTTAAATTACTTTTTGCAATACTGGCAAACATAAAAACGATAATGAAAATATGAAATGCTAATCTAGATATTTGAAATGGCAGGGAATACATGCACACAGACACACGTATACACACATTCGCATGTGGATAATGTACGTAGAAATTCACGCAAACACAATACATACAGCACACAATTCAAATGAACGAACATTGGTGTGACAATGTGATTTTTAATATTGTGACTTTCGGAATGAATTCAAGAGATTCCGATCATAACCGAATCCTGCATATCCGCCGCTGTATAAGCAGGATTGTAGCCTTAGGTCCATTGTTTGTGACAATCAAACTAGGGTGCGCGCCGTGTTATATTATTACTGGTAGCATTCATGCATGTTTAATCCTTGCTAATTGTCTGGAGCAATCTCACTGGAAATTAATGGTGATTATGACGATTCTGCCTTGTGACTCCTTAAAATTATTTACGAAGGATCTCCACCGAATGTTTTAAATATATATATATATATATATATATATATATATTAAGGAATAAATAAAACACTAAGGAATGAATAAAGGACTCTGTCTAAATTTCACACATATACGAGGATGGATCCCTTTACCCCAACCCTGACCCACTCATAATAAAAAATTTGCAAATAAATAAAGAGTGTTTCAAATTGCGAGGTTTTTTTTAAGAATAAATAAAATATAGATGGCGCACTAAATTTGCAAATAAATAAAGGGTGTTTCAAATTGCGCGGTTTTTTCTAAGAATAAATAAAATATAGATGTCGCACTAAATTTATCTGGGTATGTGGACATTTAAAAAGTGTGATGTATGACATTTAAAAAAATGGCTTCGTACACGGTACAACAACGCGTTTAAATTGTTGAATTATTTTATGAAAATCAGCGTTCTGTGAACAGAGTTTTTAGAAAATTACGTGAATTTTATGGTTTACATAATCGTCCATATGAAAGCATTATTGGTCGAATTATTAAAAGATTTCAACAGACCGGTTCCGTGGAAGATCAAAAAAGTGAAAAATACAGTCGCAGTGGTCGTTCACAAGAAAATATTGGTTTGGTTGGTGAAAGTGTTGCTGAAGATCCTGAAATGTCCATTAGACGACGTTCAGAACTACTTGGGCTTAGTGGATCAACAACATGGCGTATTTTGCACAAGAATTTAGCTCTGAAGGCATATAAGCTTCAAATAACACAGGAACTGAAGTCATTATATCATTTAAAGCGTCGTTCATTTGTCAATTTCATCAATGAACAACCAGCTGATTTTCTCAAAAAATAATATTTTCCGATGAGGCACATTTTGAGCTTGGTGGCTATGTTGAGAAACCTATGCATCCTAAACGAGTTACTATTTGGTGCGCATTATGGTCAGGTGGTGTAATTGGACGTTACTTCCTTAAAAATACTGCTGGTGAAGCTGTAACTGTCAATGGTGATCGATATCGTCGGATGATAACCGAATTTCTGTGGCCTGAATTAGTGAATATTGATCTAGAGGATATGTGGTTTCAACAGGATGGCGCTACACCTCACTTTGCACACAAATCAATTGATTTATTGAGAGAACAATTTTATGGACGTGTAATCTCAAGAAACGGTGATGTTAATTGGCCACCAAGATCATGTGATTTGACACCGTTAGATTATTTTCTTTGGGGTTATGTGAAAAGTCAGGTTTATAAAACAATTCACAATCAATCCCTGCTTTGTAAGATGAAATTATTAGCGTCATTGATGAGGTAGAGCCTCAATTATGTCAAAATGTCATTGAAAATTTTAACAAAAGAGTGGACGTCCATGGAGCTGCAAGAGGAGGCCATTTGGCAGATATTATTTTTCGCATATAAATGTCATAACTGATACTTCAATTACCAATAAAAAGTTTTTGAAAGTGAATGCAAATTATGTGTTTTATTTATTCTTTAAAAAGCCACGAAATTTGAAACACTCTTTATGTTAGAGTAAAAGATTAAGAGAGAAATATTGAGTACCAAGATTTAGATAAATTTAAGAAAGATAATTGATCATTAAGAAGGGTGACAGAATTGAGTTTACTACACTTTATATGGTATTATATGATATTCGCACAATGATATACAATTTTTTTCAATTTTAGGTAAACGTAGTTCATAGGGGCACAAGATGTATATTTAGCTTTCATGTCGCATGTACATGTGATTTGTTTCTTATTTTTTAGAGAAATCTTTACAGTTTTTTTTCATATGTGACGCGCACTGAAGTATATAAATCGAAGGCAGTGTTAGTATTTTGCAGATCAAAACACAACTCTCTTTTGGGTTTATACCATAAATCGTTTGTGACTAAAAATACATTGCTCAAACATAACGGTCTATGGGAACCCCGTATAAAGAACATATTTCCCTCTTTAAATTTAGTCAGCCTGAGAAATCTAGTTTAGCGAAACACGTGTTAGAAAATAATCATCATTAACCGCAGATTGTCTACATGTAATCAAAAAATTACTTCGAATTAAACAGTTACAAGAGCATCTTTATTGAGGAAAATAAAAACCGTGTCATCAATCCGGATCGGGGTTCCATAACGGATTCTGGCGTCTATTCGTTCCTGGAAGACACGACCGTTAAAAAAGGTAAGTGATTGTGTTTTTGTGTATTTTTTTCTGCGTAAACATTGCTGTGAATCCAGGTGCGGCACGGTGATTAATAATCTACCGATGATGACAACTTATTTGTCGAAATATGTATATAGTGTGCGAATATTATGTGGTACGGGCTTTTTGTCTTCTTTTGATCACCTAACTAATGTTCTATACTAAATTTCCACTTTTACAAGAAATTTAGTTTCATTAAAATTATTATTTAATTTATAAATTAGAAATTATCTAAAATATTATATATTACAAACAATATATCAATCAACTGATTTATGCCCCTACGACAAGGACCAATATTTTGCTGAAGGCCCCTTTGGTTCATTCGGCGGTGAATTTCAACAATCTGCATTACGATGACCACTATTTATAAAAATATATTTTGTTTTAAGATACATATTTCATTTGCACAATGTACGAGGGAGCGTTTCTATATTCGCGGAATGGGTGGAAATAAAAAAACCAAATTATTTTTCTTTTTCAATATATTCACCTGCAAGACGGATACATTTTTCACATCTTTCAATTAATTTATTTATACCCTCATAAAAAAATGATTTCTCTTTATCTGCAAAATACGCCGAAACTGCCTCCTTGAGTTCATCATCGGCAGTAAATTTTTTACCCCGCAGCTCTTTTTTCATTTTTGGAAACAGGTAATAATCACTCGAGGCCAGGTCTGGGCTGTAGGGTGGGTGATTCACAATTTCGAAGCCCACCTTATGCAGGGCAGCTAACGCAACGCGGCTCTTGTGGACGGGCGCGTTGTCGTGCAAAAGCAGAACACCTTTTGTCAATTTTCCCCGTCTTTTCTCTTTAATGGCTTCTTTTAGTCGCTCTAATATTGAAGCGTAATATTCTCCGGTTATAGAAACACCTTTATCTTTATAATCAATCAACAATATTCCTTCCGAGTCCCAAAATACCGTTGCTATGAGTTTCCCAGCTGATTGTGACACTTTAAATTTCTTGGGAGGTGCTGTGCCCTTTTTATGCCACTGCATGGAATCTTGTTTGGACTCAGGTTCATAATGATGAACCCAAGTTTCGTCTCCAGTAACAATTCCACTCAATACACCATCCTTGTCTTCATTACAGAGGTCCAAAAATGCACGCGAACACTCTACGCGCTGTTGTTTTTGCGGCGGCGTGAGCATTCTCGGCACCCATCTTGCGCTGACCTTAGACATGCCGAGACGATCGTGTTGGATTTTAAAAATTGTTGTATCGGATACTCCAACCATTTCTGCGAGTTGTTTCTTCTTTAGTCGAGCATCTTCGAGTACAATTTGTTCAACTTTTTGGATAAGTGCTGGCGTGGTCACCTCAATGCTCCTGCCCGGCCTCGGGTCGTCTTCAAGGGATTCCCTTCCTTGTTTAAATAAACTATGCCAGTTGTACACCATGGTTTTTTCTAGACAAGAGTCGCCGTAAAGCAATGACATCTCATACATTATGGTCGCGACTGATTTTCCTTGCCTGGTAAGGAACTTTATAACGGCACGATATTCGATTTTTTCCATATTTCACTTTTCACTCCTGATTATGTTACTTGGTTGACGATAGCTCAAAGACTAACTGTCTAATAACAATGAAACTTCGTATTTATATTAATCATGAGTCGCTGCACAGGCCACGCCCCCAATGCGCCTACTCACCCCTCTACAACCCGCTCATTCCGCGAATATAAAAACGCTCCCTCGTAACTATTGCTTAATTTTTTTTTGTATTTCTTGTTACCCGTTTTGGAGTAATAATCTCTGTTGGGTAACTTAATAAATATTATTATTATTATTAATATATTACATATTCGTAATCCCAATATAATTAATTAATACGTTCTAGTTACAATAATTGTTTTTTAACCTTTCCGTTTTAATTAGAAACTACATCATCATTCAAACTTCCCCGTCGGAAAGTTTCGTAAAAAAGTTTTTATATTTTAAAAGATTTATTAAAGCCGGTAATTTTCTAACTACTTGGTAATGCGTTTCTCCGCGGGTAAAGTTCGAAATTATAAACGTACTCAAAAGAAAAAAATTACTTCGCGAAGATGTTTATTTTCCATATAAAACACTTCACGTTAATTAAAATATTTTACAAGAAAGCGACGAAATGAAAGAAGGAATTATGCATAAAGAATAAACAGTTCATTATGAGCGCAAGTAACATAAACGAATATTAAAAATAAAACTAATATTAATAATAATTATGTGATTAAGCTAGAGGCAGTGGTTGAATAAGTACCGGGCAGATAATAGAAATCCTTTACCACACCAGTATTTGTATCCTAGATACTACTGTCGACTAGTAAAATAGTTAAGAAGTAAACCGTTTTAAAGTTTACTTCTTACTGAAGATGATAACTTAGATATCGAAATACGTATCTAGAATACAAATAGCAATATAGTACGGAGTTTTTATTACGTGTTTGAATAATAATTATGTTCAGCATTCAACAAAAATTGCGGAACTTAAAAAAAATTAAATGATTGTGACTCTTTCAAAATTGAGTCATTAGGAACAATGATTAATACATATCGGTGAAATTTTATCTAAAAAATAAACGAACCACAAATTGCGAAATAAGTTTTTCAACAAAACCGCTATGTAAATCATAGTTTCTACTATCATCTCTAAACATTACACGAGGGTGGTCTCATAAGTACCCGGCCTGATCTAGAGATAGCGGTAGTTTGAAAAATACCACTGTATTAGAAAGTAAACAATCTATAAAGCATTCGTTTCAAGTTTAACGACGCCACGTTGTTTAGTATTTGTTTGGCAGCCATCAATAGTAAACGTTGCTAGTGAATTTGTAAAAATGGAGAAAATTGATCATCGTTACGTGATACAATACTTTTATTTGAAAGGCCTCAGTCCAACCGATATAAAAGCTGAACTGGATTCTACTCTGGGTGAGTCTGCTCTTTCGTTTACAACAGTGAAATATTGGGTAGCAGAGTTTAAACGAGGCCGTACGAGCTGCCAAGACGAGCATCGCAGTGGTCAACTAAATGAGGTAACGACGACTCCATAAATGGTGAAGAAAATCTATAAAGCGGTACTAGATGATTGTAGATTGAAAGTGCGCGAGCTAGCAGACGTAGTAGGTATTTCAAAAAGTTCGGCACATCGCATATTATCTGAAAATTTGGACATGGGAAAACTATGGGCAAGATGGGTACCGCGATTGCTTACACTCGAGCAAAAACAGTGCCGTGAAGATGTTTGAATTGAGTGTTTAACGAAGTTTCACAGCAAGAAAGCAGAATTTTTGCACCGTTTCATAACCATGGATGAAACATGGGTCCATCACTTCACACCCGCGACGAAAGAACAATCAAAGCAATGGACTCGAAAGGGCGAACCGGCTCCAAAGAAGGCGAAGACCGTTTCATCTGCAGGCAAGGTCATGGCATCAGTTTTTTGGGATGCGCGTGGAATAATTTTCATTGACTATCTTGAAAAATGAAAAACTATCTACAGCGAGTATTATGTAAACTTATTGCAACGTTTGAGCGAAGAAATCAAGCAATTCTTCCTCTGGTGTTGTAAGGCTATGTTGTCAATTCACTCCTCCGATTTCCACCAACAGGACTATGTCATCTGCGAACATCAGTTCCGTCAGCTACATTTATTGTTGGCTTTCCTTATTGCCTCGTCCATTACCACTGAAAATAGGAGTAAACTCGATAAATATCCTTGTTTTGCACCCATACTTGAATATATTTTTCTTTTAATCTCTTAGTGCCATTCTTAATAAAAAAAGCCACGAACAAATGTATCAGATGGAGCATCAGTTCCGTCAACTACATTTATTCTTGACTTTAGGAGGATACTTTGACAAGTAGTGAGAATGACACATAGGTGGCACTCTAATTGATAAAACAAATGCACTGTAATTTAGGTTGCCTATTTATATGTTTACATTCCGATATTTAGAAAAATCGGTTGATTAGTTTATTTTTGACAGCTGATTGAAAAAGAAGCAACACGTCGATTTGTTAAAATGGAAAAAGCAGAGTATCGTGCGGTGATTAAATACTTCGTAATTAAGGGTATGAAAGCTACCGAAATAAAAGATGAGTTACGGGAAACATTAGGTGAATCTGCTCCATCATCCGCCACAATAAGTAGATGGGTAAATGAATTTAAACGTGGTAGAACAAGCTGTGTTGATGAAGTGTGCTCTGGAGCACCCAAAATCGTGACTTCTAAGGAAATGATTATAAAAATCCATAATATTATTACGCAAGATCGACGACTCAAAGTGAGAGAGATAGCAGACATAGTAAACATTTCAACAGAATGCGTACACCACATTTTAACGAAAGAATTGGGCCTTTCCAAGCTTTCGGCAAGATGGGTGCCGCGATTGCTTACGACTGATCAAAAGTTCACTCGTTTGCGCATTTCCAATGAGTGTTTGGACCTTTATAAGCAGAATCCGGTTGATTTTTGTAGGCGATTTGTTACTTGGGATGAAACTTAGATACACTACAGTACACCCGAAACTAAACAACAGTCGAAACAATGGTTAGAACGTGGTTTTGCATCTTAAAAGAAAGCGAAAACCACTTTACCGGCAAACAAGGTGATGGCATCAATTTTTTTGGGATTCAAAGGACATTTGCCTCATTGATTACCTTTAGAAAGGTGCCACAATAAACGGACAATATTGTGCAGAACTTCTACAAAAATTAAATGTTGAGATTCGTGCTAAACGGCCAGGAATGGCAAAGAAAAAGATTCTGTTTCACCAAGACAACGCTCCCTCGCATACCAGCATAGTTGCGATGTCCAAAATCCACGAGTTGCACTTCCACCAGGTGGAAAGAAATTTTCGTTTAACGACGAGCTTATCATCTTCGTAAATGGGTATTTTGCAAGCCTTCCGGAATCGCATTTTGAGATGGCATAAGGGCATTGGAGCACCGTTGGAATAAATGTATTGCTCTTTTAGGAGAATATATTGAAAAATAAAAATTATTTTGTATTTAAAAATTCGTTTTTCATTTCCATTCTCACTACTTGTCAAACTACCCTCGTATGAGGATATCTAGTGGCATACCTCCTTTCACTTTAACGCACAAATAATACAACATCGTTGTTTATCTCTACCTCAGTATTCCACAACTTCTGTTCTATTCTATAACTACAACTTGTAATTTATCAAAAAGAACAGAACAAGCAGATGAGCAAGGATTTATCTTGTAATTGGAGGTATGTCCGATTCGTCTTAATTGCATCTGAAGAATACCTAGGTAATCGAATCCTACAAAATCACGAGTAGAGATCTGAAAATTTTATTAAATTTTCAAAGGCTGTGAACAAGGATAATTACACTTCGCTCTCCCAAACACAACTATTACGATGTTTTTCCTCCCGACTGTAATATTTTACGAGTGCAGGTTGTCACAAAAAAGAAGAGTTAACTCTAAATTTTCAGATGGAATTACAAGTATTTAAACATGATTCCAGATGGCGGAACATGGGGGTAATAGGACACTCGTGAGAAAGCAGCCGCAAACCACATCAGCCCTGGCTGCCTCTTATTTTCGGCGCTTCCTTGAACATTGTTTCCGGTACATTTCCTGCCTTTTCCGAGCCATATTCTAGTCGTATAGTCTCCTTATCTGACCGCTTATCACTCCGCTTTCCGATTATCGCACTATACCAATGCTGTTTGCCAATCTTCCTGCTCTCTTTTTATATTTTCCGCTTGTGTTCATTTTTCAAAATTAATTCACTTTGTTTGCGAATTAAAGTTTATCAGGATACGGGTTCGTATCTTAAATAAAAAAAATAAGTACAAAATAGACTGGGAAAATGTTAACTGCATTGGAACATAAAGACAGTCAACTTAATTTGCTATAACTTCAAATAGAAGCCGCGTACGGAACAATTTCCTTGCCAATGTAAGGGAGTGCTGGATGTCTTATTGTTTTCAAAAGGACTGATTAACGTAGAACATCTTTAATTTTTATTTTTATAATATACTAGGTATACCGGAAAGCCATTACCGGTTTTTCTAACAGATGTCGCTAGGCTTAAGTATGCAATGTTATGATTTGACACATATGTCATTTTATTCGACTAACATCAAGCTTTAAAGCCGTACATGTTATATTTTGCGAAAGTAACACCGTCATAGATTTATACCTCTGAAAATGTCGAGTTTCGTGGCTGAAAAAGTGCATTTGCGGCACGTATTACTTTCGTTATTCAAACAAAGGAAAAAAGCCGCTGAAAGTCATCGTTTGCTGGTAGAAACTTACGGTGAGTATTCCCCAACCATAAGTTAAAAGAGGTGATTTCGATGTGTAAGACAAAGAACGTTCTGGCAGACCGAAAAAGGTGAAACTGCGAAACTGCGGGAGTTATTGGATGAAGACCCAACCCAAACTCAAAAACAATTGACAGAAGCGTTACTTGTGGCCGGTGATTTCGATGTGTAAGACAAAGAACGTTCTGGTAGACCGAAAAGATGCAGCTGCGAAATTGCAGGAGTTATTGGATGAAGACTCAACCCAAACCCAAAAGCAATTGACAGAAAAGTTAAATGTGGCTCAAGAAACGATTAGCGACTGATTACGAGCAATGGTAAGAATCCAAAAGAAGGGAAAATGGGTGCCACATCAATTGAATGACAGGCAAATGGAAAATCGAAAAATCGTCTGCGAAATGCAGCTTCAAAAGTATGATCGGAAGTCATTTCAAAATTGAATAATGACGGGTGATGAAAAACGGATTTTTTTCGAAAATTCTAAGCGCAAAAAATCATGGTTATCACCTGGTGGATGGGCCCGAAGATACGGTGAAGTTATTTTACAGCATGATAGCGCGCTCTCACATACAGCAAAACCGATCAAGGAAGCGTCGAAAGCACTTGGTTGAGACATAATATAGCACTTGGAACAGAAATGTGATCACGTGCATTATCTCCAAAGACACGCACGTTCTTAATCAATTAAATTCATTTAAAAGGGATGCATAATATTCTCATGTTGTTTTCCTTTTTTCAAGATAATCGATAACCAGAATCGCACAGCAGCTTCAAAAGATAGTAGCAGCAACACTTTCGGCTGAGTTTACAATTAATTCTTATTCGTAACGATTAACGTTTAGTATTTGTTAAAAGCACCATAATAATAAAATAAAAGCTGACCAACAGTACCACGCTGACTTGTGTTATCTAAAAGTTAAAAAGCAATACAATATTTGCATTTTAAATTAACTTTGGAAATATAATTAGTTTGTTCTGCAGCTTTGTTTAAACACTATCTAAACGATACGTGTATATACATATGTGCATATATGTATGTACAGCCCCTATGGTCTACTACCCATAACGATGTATCCAGGAGTACTTTTTATTTGAGTACGCAACTAAGGAAACAGAAAAAGTTCGTATTTACATAAAACGAAATTGGTTATGCCTACAGCTTAACATTTTCGAATTTTGTTTTTGTTAAAATTGTTCGCACCGCAAAGGATTTTTATTGAACACATAAAAGGTTGCGGATCCCAAATGTTTTCGAAAGTTATAAAAGTAAACTAAGATTATCTGTTTATACGTAATATAAAGTGTGTTTCAAATTTCGCGTTTTTTTTAGGAATAAATAAAACACATAACGTGCATTCACTTTCAAAAACTTTTTATTGGTAATTGAAGTATCAGTAATTCATCATTTATATGCGAAAAATAATATCTGCCAAATGGCCTGCTCTTGCAGCTCCACAGACGTCCACTCTTTTATTAAAATTTTCAATGACATATTTATATAATTGAGGCTCTATCTCACCAATGACACGAATAATTTCTTGTTTCAAAGCAGGAATTGATTGTGGATTGTTTTATAAACCTGACTTTTCGCATAACCCCAAAGAAAATAGTCTAACGGTGTCAAATCACATGATCTTGCTGACCAATTAACATCATCGTTTCTTGAGATAACACGTCCAGGGAATTTTCTCTCAATAAATCAATTGATTCGTGTGCAAAGTGCATATCCTCTAGATCAATATTCATTAAGTCAAGCCACAAAAATTCGGCGATATCGATTACCATTGACAGTTATAGCTTCGCCAGCAGCATTTTCAAAGAAGTAAGGTACAATTACGCCACCATAATTCCCACCAGGCAGTAACTCGTTTAGGATGCATAGGTTTCTCATGAATAATTTGTGGATTTTCCCCACCTCAGATGCGCCAATTTTGTTTATTAACGTAGCCACCAAGTTCAAAATGTGCCTCAGCGGAAAACATTACTTTTTGAGAAAAATCAGCTGGTTGTTCATTGATGAAATTGACAAATGAACGACGTGTTAAATGATCTAGTGGCTTCAGTTCCTGTGTTATTTGAACCTTATACACCTTCAGAGCTAAATCTTTGTGTAAAATACGCCATGCTGTTGATCCACTAAGTCCAAGTAGTTGTGAACGTCGTCTAATGAACGTTTCAGGAACTTCTGCAATATTTTCAAGAACCAAACCAACATTTGTGAACGACCACTATGACTGTATTTTTCACTTTTTTGATCTTCCACGGAACCGGCCTCTTGAAATTTTTTAATAATTCGACCAATAGTGCTTTCAGATGGACGATTATGTAAACCATAAAATTCACGTAATTTTCTAAAAACTCTCTTCACAGAACGCTGAGTTTCATAAAATAATTCAACAATTTGAACGCTTTGTTGTACCGTAAATAAATGTCATACATCACACTTTTTAAATGCCTACATACCCAGACAAATTCAGTGCGCTATCTATATTTTATTTATTCTTAAAAAAACCTCGCAATTTGAAACACTCCTTATTTTTCCGAAAGCTAACAACGTCCGTACAACTTCAACGAACTAATGATAAAAAATATCTTGAAGGAGTTCTAGTAAAACCAACCGTACACAAACAATTTTTTTATATTCTCGTCGAAGACAAGTTAAGAAATCTCGACATAAATGTTACTTAACTAGACACAAACATGGAAATATATTTACGAGTACATTATGCTTTTAGATCTTGAATATGTATGCATGTACATAAAACCTTTTTATTGAGATCATCTCGTTGTACTGCTGGAATATCCCGGTTCGGTCTTAAATCGTTTACTGAAATTATTGTCGAAATGTTCTTGTTTGTATATATACGTATTCGCATAAACCTGAAACAATTCAATTATAAAACCTCTTTATACAGTTTGACGGCGAATTCGTAGGACCGTATTTCCTCTAAGTCTCTCTCTCTGTTCATTCAATTCTACTCCAGTTAGTTCCTTAATAAAATGCCGGGATTCCTTAAAAGAATAGAAACTCATTCATCATTTATGAAACAATTCTTCTCTACATAATTTAGAAAAATTATTCCACTTTCTGAAGACATTTTTAATATAATAAAGAACGGAAAACCCCTATGTCGTTATTCAATTTATTTAACATGATTTTGAAGCTTTAACGAAACGTTAGATACACGAAAGTAAGATACACCTACACAGACATACGTACTTAAATTCCAAAATTTGCAAAGAAAGTAGAGGTACCTTTTAATTATTTAATTTGTTTTTGTTGTTCTTATTTTTAATTTTGTTTTTTTATCTGCTTCTGGGTTTCCGGACTGGAAGCGCGTCACTTGTATATCTGCCAACGTTTCGTACCCATTTGTATGGGTACGAAACGTCGGCAACTATCTATGTACTTCTAGGCTTTCGGGCTGGAACCGTGTCACAGGTATAACTGCCGACGTTTCGTACCCACTCATATGGGACATATTCAGGGTTCAACTACTGGTACTGTTGTTTGCACTGAAGCTGTCGGCAGTTGTACCAGTGACGCGGTTCCAGCCCGGAAGCCCAGAATATTATAGCTTGATCGCTTCATTCTAAAGTTGATTTTTTTTGGTCTTCAACGGTACAGATCGCGTGCAGAATGTTCTTGTTTCGTACGGGTTTTTTGCCGCAGTTTTCCAGGTACGACACTGTTTAATTATCTGCTAATACCGACAACTTAGTTGTTGAAATACGTATACAGAATACGAAAATTAATGTATACGTAAAATACTAATACATCAAAGGAAGAAGTTGTGTAAAAAAATTTAAAATAATGGTACTTTTTGTTTTCAAAAGCTTGGCCAGAGGCTGGTTCCTTTTTTGAACTACGTGTTATTTTGACATTAGCAATATTAACGCGCTGAAAGCATTGATAGTATTTTACTGTTCAACCACCGTAGTATGGAAATGAATCGATTAACTCTTGGCCATGTCGGGTAATACTGAAAACTTGTTTCCAAATTGAATACTGTGTTGTCGAATCGGTGTGAATTTTAAACTAAAATTTTGATCGAATTAATGCACCAACAGTTCAACAGTAAACACAACGTTGAACGCATGCTCGCAACCAACATACCGAGAAAAAATCACGAAACTCTATTCGATGTACAACCAGTGTTTATGCGAACATCGTTTCAACTGAAGCTGACAACTTAGTCATCGAAATACGATAGGATACAAAAATTAGTGCGGTAATGAGGTTTTTAACCAAAACGTCATGAACCAAGCTTAGACGTATGGTAAACAAACCGCTTTGACACATTAGTGATTTTGTTATTGCGTCATATACTTTTGGTTGTGTGAAAATGTCTGATTTTGTGGCAAATAATCGTAATTTGCGGGAAGTGTTGCTTTTCTTCTTTCATTCGAAGAAGACGGCGGCTGAAGCGCATCGAGAACTCCAAAGAGATTACAGAGATGCTGCTCTAAGTGAAACAACGTACCGTGATTGGTTCCGTCGCTTCAAAGACGATGATTTCGATGTTGACGACCGTTCACGTGAAGGAAGACCAAAAACCTTCGAAGACGCTGAATTGGAAGCATTGCTCGATGAGGATCCGTGCCAAACGCAAAAAGAGCTTGCTTTAGAATTAGGAGTTACCAGCCAAGCCATTTCCCAGCGATTGCATGCGTTTCATGATTCAAAAACAAGGAACTTGGGTTCCTTATGATTTGAGGCCAAGAGACGTTGAACGTCGTTTTTTCACCTGTGAACAACTGATCCAGCGGCAAAAAAGGAAGGGTTTTCTTCATCGCATCGTTACGGGTGATGAAAAATGGATTCGTTACAGCAACCCAAAGAGAACAAAATCATGAGGACTGCCCGGTCATGCTTTTACGTCGTCGGTTCGACCGAATATTCACGCTGCGAAGGTTTTGCTGTGTATTTGGTAGGACCAGAGCGGTATTATTTATTATGAGCTGTTAAAACCGAACGAAACCATCACTGGGGAACAGTATAGAACTAAATTGATGCGATTGATCCGAGCACTGCGCGAAAAGCGGCTACAATACGAGCAGAGGCCCGAAAAAGTGATTCTACAGCATGACAACGCTCGGTCTCACGTTACCAAACCCGCTAAAACCTACTTAGAAACGCTCAAATGGCAGGTCCTACCCCACCCGCCGTATTCCCCAGATATTGCGCCGTCTAATTATTACTTGTTCCGTTCGATGGCACACGGTCTAGTCTAATCAGTAGTTCCGCTCATATGAAGACATCTCAAAATGGCTTGATTCGTGGATAGCCTCAAAAGACGAATACTTCTACCGGGAGGGTATTCGAACTCTGCCAGAAAGATGGGAAAAAGTTATCGCTAGCGATGGGCAATATTTTGAATGATTCACTTGTAAACATTTTTTCACAATAAAGTTGCATTTTCATCAAAAAAACAGCGAGAACTTAGTTGCGCAACTGATATTATTCACTCAGCCGCAGTATCCAACGAAATTTTCAATCTTAAATTGTGCTAAAATTTTTTAATATTTCTTATATTTTCAATCAGAATTTTCAGCGAAAAATTATTAATAATAACAACACGTAAATAACTTCTGCTTTCCAATAATGTTAACGTAACTACATAAGCTGTTAGTGGAAATTACACATAAGTAAAATTTCGATCGTCCAAATAAAATGACAATTTTCTGAAAATGTATTTATCAATCTTTGCAATGATTGTGCTAAATTCCTCTCACGTTTATCCAATATCGGACATATCGCACTAAATTCATCGTTGTTGAACTGAAAATCTACGAAACTGGAAGATTAAGCAACGGCTTCAAGTATATACGTTTCTCTTTCTGCTTTCCACATATAAAATCAATTTCAACATTTCATTTTAGAGTGGTGTGTGTGTGTGTGTGCGCACTCTGAAATATCCAGCGTAATTGTACTAGTTTGGAAAGTTTGTATTTATTTGCGGCGTATGAATGCGTGGCTTTTGTATACATTGGCGCTGAAACGATTTATATTTTCTTCTGGCGTAATAAGCAATCTGAGTAGATAAATATGGAATCGTCCGCGTTTTGAAAATATCTTTCTAGAAAGTGTTTATATGACTCGTAATGAAAATTTTAAACATTTTCGTGTAATTCGGCAACATTAAATTTGTTTTCTTTTGAAATCCAAGAACTCGGTGATGTCCGTTATCTAAGCAATAAGAATTTTGTTGGGCAATGTGAAAAGATGTAGCATGAGTATACGAGGATAGTTTGACAAGTAGTGAGAATGACACATAGGTGGCGCTCTAATTGGTAAAACAAATGCGCTATAATTTAGGTTGCCTATTTATATGTTTACATACCGATATTTAGATAAATCGGTTGATTAGTTTATTTTTGACAGCTGATTGAAAAAGAAGCAACACGTCGTTTTGTTAAAATGGAAAAAGCAGAGTATCGTGCGGTGATTAAATACTTCGTAATTAAGGGTATGAAAGCTACCGAAATAAAAGATGAGTTACGGGAAACATTAGGTAAATCTGCTCCATCATCCGCCGCAATAAGTAGATGGGTAAATGAATTTAAACGTGGTAGAACAAGCTGTGTTGATGAAGCGCGCTCTGGAGCACCCAAAATCGTGACTTCTAAGGAAATGATTATAAAAATCCATAATATTATTACGCAAGATCGACAATTCAAAGTGAGAGAGATAGCAGACATGGTAAACATTTTAACAGAACGCATATACCACATTTCAACGAAAGAATTGGGCCTTTCCAAGCTTTCGGCAAGATGGGTGCCGCGTTTGCTTACGACTGATCAAAAGTTCACTCGTTTGCGCATTTCCAACTTTTTTATAATTGGAATCCGGTTGAATTTTGTAGGCGATTTGCTACTTGCGGTGAAACATGGATACAAAAATTAAATGTTGAGATTCAAGCTTGTTTCGAAAGGCCGTCGTTATTCTTTCGTTAAAATGTGGTGTAAATGCAACTCAGCGTTTTGTTGAAATGTTTACCATGTCTGCTATCTCTCTCACTTTGAGGAAATCGTTGATCTTGCGTAATAATATTCTCTCATGGAGTTTTATAATCATTTCCTTAGAAGTCACGATTTTGGGTGCTCCAGAGCGCGCTTCATCAACACAGCTTATTCAACCACGTTTAAATTCATTTACCCATCTACTTTTTGTGGCGGATGATTGAGCAGATTCACCTAATGTTTCCCGTAACTCATCTTTTATTTCGGTAGCTTTCATACCCTTAATTACGAAGTATTTAATCACCGCACGATACTCTGCTTTTTCCATTTTAACAAAACGACGTGTTGCTTCTTCATCAATCAGCTGTCAAAAGTAAACTAATCAACCGAATTATCTAAATATCGGAATGTAAACATATAAATAGCCAACCTAAATTACAGTGCATATATTTTACCAACTAGATCGCTACCTATGTGTCATTCTCACTACTTGTCAAACTGTCCTCGTATATATTAAAGAATAAATAAAATCAAAAGAAAGAATTATCCTTATATTACACATAATGCTACATCTAATGGAATATCATCATTAACAACTTCGTTCTGAAAATACTGTGTTTTTCTACCCTATGTTATGAATGGGATATGCACGGACTGCCAGTTTTGTTTACATACCATTATTATAAACACCGTGCTACATGAATTCGACAGATATATTTTCGTGTACGTCATACACGTGGTACCTACTGTATATTACATAATATGACGACTAGTCTACAATTAACTACATCACCCGCCTCCAGAGAGATACTATACCTCAAATTTTTCACCATTCAGGTCTGTCTTCAATGCTAAATTAACTATACTTTGCAAGGGATGAACTAAAACCTATCTATAGCCACAAATGATAAATGCAGGTGTCCTGTCAGGATTAGAGTGGATGTTTAGCTGGCATGTCCACTGTTTCGACTGTTTCATTACAATAACCAAAACGTATACCGAACACATTAGAGTACTCAAGATCACTACACCATACTGTCTACGTATAAAATAATCTCAAATATAATAAGCCCTGCTTATGCCTAAAAATGTTGTATAAATTTTGAATTAATTTTCTTTATTCATAAAAAATATCGAAACCATCTGTGGGGGAAAGGAAAAATTTATAAGAAATTTAAAAAGTACTTAAACTATCAAAGAAAACTGAAAATTAAATGTCTATGTTAGTCCAACACAAAAGTATGGTTTTATTTTTATTTTGAACCCAACTCACTTAGATGAGCACGCACCCAAACCGTACAAAGTTTTAATCTGCAAAATACGTTTTCCATTATCTGATTTAAAGTTAATATTACCCAATAGAAATTTCAATAAAATGTAATCCACCCATATTATCCGGGCGTTACATCTCGTTCCCAAATTTAATATTGCACGAAAGGCGTGTTTCGATTTTAAACAAAACGACAACGACTCTCTTTGGTATTACAAAAAGATTAATTTGATTTATAATCACCAAGTCATTGAGGAAGTAATGTAAAGTAATGAAATCTGGCTGTAGTATATGTAACGTGTGGTTAAATGCTCGTTCAAATACATTTTAAGAATTCAATGCAAAATTCTAACGTTTCATGATTTTGCTTGGGTCACCGTATCTATTATCTGACAGCTTTTCTAACTTACTACTGCACATGTGAAACAAAACCACCGGACCGCATCGCTATCTGGGCCATTCGAAGAGAAAAAAGTTAATATATCCATTTCACAGCAATTTTACTACTGAGCTGTAACGGTTTTTGTGTAAAATTATGATGAAAGCTCTGTCTGAATAGAAATATATGTGTACTTTCGGAATAAAATGGAAATATCATGTTACTTTCAACAGTGGTTGTACACTACGTTACGATATCATATAAAAAGTTGTTTTTTTTTAATTTACTTTCGGTTGTAAACAAACTTTATGGCTCGGAGTGCACTTTAATAGTGTTATGTAAATTTTCCAACAGGTTTTTATTGAAAGAAACTATTCAATAATTAACAATATATATATATCCTTTTCGAAAAAACTATAAAATTGTAGATGCATAATTCTTTCATCATTGATATCTTTCTCTAAAGTAGTTCAAATACTAGGGTTATTATTTGAATAAGGTCCGTTTTGCAATAAAAGCTAAACAGATTTATTTTCAATTACGAGGGTTACTTTGTAAATAAGTTCTTTGATAAGAGGAAAAATATATATCATCTACTTTTCCACATGATTTTCGTTTTTGTTCAAACGTTTGTTATACCGTTCAACAAGTATCATATTTGAATTCCAACGTCAAATAAACTTACCTCCTGTGAATAAACCCAATCCATGACTGCAGTTTTCACTTCTTCGTCATCATTGAATCGTTGACTATCATAAAATTCCTTTAAGTACCGCGACAGGTGAAAGTCATTGGGTGCGAGATCTGGAATGTAATGTTGATGATCCATTTGTTTCCATCCAAAAGGCATTGTCATGGAGCAACATCACACCGGAAGGCAATAGGGCACTCTGCTTGTTTTGTGTATCACGCCAGAGTTTTTTCAGGGTCACACAATATGCATCAAAATTGATAGTTGTGCCTCTCGCCACAAAATCTACTAACAAAGTCTCTTTCCTGTCGCAAAAGACAGCGGACACGATGTTTCGTGTTGCAATTGTCTGTTCACATTTCACTCTGGTTGTGCAATATGTGTCACCATTACATTGATTGTCGCTTGGATTCAAGAGGCATATACATTATTTTTTGAGAAAAATCAGCTAGGTGTTCATTGATGAAATTGACAAATGAACGACGTTTTAAATGATCTAATGGCTTCAGTTCGTGTGTTATTTGAACCTTATATGCTTTCAGAGCTAAATCCTTATATAAAATACGCCATATTGTTGATCAACTAAGTCCAAGTTGTCGTGAACGTCGTCTAATGGATATTTCAGGATCTTCAGCAACCCTTTCAC
Organism: Dermolepida albohirtum; assembly: GCA_031893035.1. Classification (NCBI taxonomy): domain Eukaryota; kingdom Metazoa; phylum Arthropoda; class Insecta; order Coleoptera; family Scarabaeidae; genus Dermolepida; species Dermolepida albohirtum. The sequence goes on along the minus strand of JAVIWB010004188.1, from coordinate 525,597 downwards.
GAACCAAACCAATATTTTCTTGTGAACGACCACTATGACTGTATTTTTCACTTTTTTGATCTTCCGCGGAACCGGTCTCTTGAAATCTTTTAATAATTCGACCAATACTGCTTTCAGATGGACGATTATGTAAACCATAAAATTTACGTAATTTTTTAAAAACTCTTTTCACAGAACGCTGATTTTCATAAAATAATTCAACAATTTGAACGCGTTGTTGTACCGTGTACGAAGCCATTTTTATAAATGTCATACATCACACTTTTTAAATGCCCACATACCCAGACAAATTCAGTGCGCCATCTATAATTTATTTATTCTTAAAAAAACCGCGCAATTTGAAACACCCTTTATATCTGTAGATAAACTGAAATGTTTCATATATAAAATTTCCCTTTATATTTCATGCAAACAGTTGTATTTTCAAATCAAATTCGAAACACAGTCACACAGTCAATAATGAATATTTACGGACGCCCAATATGGCGCTTTATAAAATCTTCCCCTATAGACTTCAGTACTAATAAAAAGAAGCAATCTTCTTCGGAAGACGTAGCAGGAAAGTAGAAGGTGGAAAGTGTCATTATAAGTATAACGCCATAAACAAACTCGCATATAAACAGAAATAGCCTATATTGCCACTTAAGCATCCATTGTAACTTCACATTCTCATCGTAAAAACTAAAAACAACGCTTATATGACGTTCCGAATGGCTTAATAATACCTAGTAGTGGCGCTTCTGATGGGATTAATAAATCCGAGCGAGATTTCATAGCAGATGCAATTCGAACGGGCTTTAAATCAAAACCGAAAAAAAAAAGGATGATTGAATCCCATATCGGCACTTCATACAATAATTTTATTGATCGTTTCCGTTATGGATTTTCGTAACGGACGAACCTATTAAAAACGTGTAATTGTTAGACTACAGAAGTATATGAAAGTTTATATTTCAGTTCCGCAGTATAACGGAAAATATTGTTTTTAATTTTGTCTCTGACAGTTGTAAATTACATTTCATTAATTAAAAAAATAATTTACCAAGTTTAATGTTTTTTCTACTTGTGATGGCAACCTGGAATATACACGCACAAACTATTGAAAGTTTTAAGCGTTTTAGTAAAAAAAATAGATCCAAATCAGGCTATTAAAAATTTCCAGGTAAGTAATAATTGAAATTGCTGCAAGTTTAAGAACTTTGGTCTTGGCAGTTCTAGAAACAAGTTCTCCTCCAAAGTGTGATCGTAACTTTGAGACGTGGAATCGAATCTTCGACAGCAAATATATGACAGCTCACTTCGTGTTGCCACAGATTCCGTATACTGCCTCTTTCTTTGTTTTGTTTCCTCTGTCCAACCTCGATTATATTTGGTCCCAATATTATTATTATTTTTCTTTCCATTATTTTCAAATCCTTTTTGGTTTTAATGCCATTTCTCCATCGTTTAAGTAATGATTGATAAATTTTAATAGAGACTGTGGTTGATTAAATTAGTCAATTAAAGTTAATACACAGTCTGTCGCAAAGGAAACGGAACTTTTTTAAAATAAAAATAAAAGCTTACTATTTTGGTAAAATTCATTTATTTTATTCAATGTGGTCGCCTTCGGCTACAATACAACGTTTTGCACAGTCAATTAACATGTCGAGTGAATTTTTAAGTTCTTCAAGATCACGGTCGATGCCTTTTCAATTGCTTCGACGTCGGCATAACGCTGTCCTCTCATCGGCAAATGTAGTTTGGAGAATAAACATAAATCATAGGGGGTGAAATCTAGTGAATACCGTGAATGGTCCATGGTTAAAATGCTATTTGTAGTTAGTGAATCAGTGATAAGCGTCGAGCTGTTACATGATAATGCACCATTAACAAATGCCAGCTACCATTTTAACGATATTGAGGGCGCACACGACGAATACGCGCTTAAAAATGCTTCATAATACCAAGGTAATATACAACATTAACTGCTTGATTAGTTGGTACAAACTTTTTGTGCACTATGCCTTTCGAATCATAAAAACTGATTAACATTGTCTTCACTTTTGATTTCTCCAAACGGCATTTTTTCGGCCTTTCTTCGCTTGGATGCTTCCATTAGGGCTTTGAGGCTTGGTCTCTGGATCATATTGAAAACACCACGTCTCATTGCCAGTTATAATAGAATATCTCAAGTTTTCGTCCTCCTTTGAGTCTTTAATCAAGTCTGTACAATGTTGAATTCAGTTAGCTTATGTGGTACGAACTTTGCACAAAACCTTTTCAGTTTCAAATGCTGTGTCAAAATGCCATGAATTGTGTCTTTGAAAATAAGTATAATAATTCCATTCCCACGTATCGCAATGAGGATTTTGGCTCATTTTTGACAAAATCACGCACTAGTTCGATGTTTCTTTCCGTAACCATAAATTCTTTGCATCAGGATGTTCGTTGCCATTTGTGTTTGTACGACTGTCTGTAAATCGTTTATACTGCTCGTACGCTCGTATCACCATACACTTGTTTTATCAAATTAAACGTTTCAGTAAACGATTTACCGAGTTCAAAACAGAACTTGATATTTGCTCTTTGTAGAAAATTCATTTTTCGACTAATGCCAAATACACTGTTACTTTATGCGCACTTTCTCTGCTTCAAATGATACAAATGTCATGATATTTTGACATAACATTGGTGAAAGATCCACCTTACCGACGCATATTTTTTTTAATGGACAGCGCCACTAGAAATTTCTATTCTATGCGACAGACTTTGTATTTTGTTTAACCTCTTTCCACAATAATTTTCTTATTCTGTATACGTATTTCGATAACTACGTTGTCATCATTAGCAGATCATTAATGACAGAGCAGCACCTGAAACCACGGCAAAATCCGAACAGAAACAAAGTCCGTACCACACTTACACCGTCAGGGCCGTAATGAAATAATCAAATGAATGGAAAATTATAAAATAAAAGCTGAAAGTGGAAAACTGTTCTATTTATGAAAATTACCTAATTATAATATCCACAAAAATGCTTGTGCTAGCATATATAGTGAAGTACACAAAATAGGAACAAAATACTTTACGGAAAATCGTACGGTTAGATATCACTAACGAACAAAAGGTAAAATAAATCCGTGTTTGGCTTTCGACGGTATAAGTCTGGTGCGGACTTTGTTTCTGTGCGGATTTTGCCGTAATTTCAGGTGTATCATTGTGATTAATTCATTAATCTGCTGATGATGACCACTTAGTTGTCGAAATGTGTATACAGAGTACGAAAATTATTGTGGAAAGGGATTATATTAACCTTAGTTGAGTAAAACCAAGAAATTTTAAAAACGTATTATTACCATACTTATTATATCTATAATTGTTATTATTGGAATACAACAGACAACGACCTTCGTCGGAGAACCCTCTTAATACGAGCTGATTGACCTAGAGCAATTCATATCCTGAACTATTAATTTATTTCCGTATTTTGGATCCCATTCGCATTCTTCTTGAAAAGAAACACCCAGAGAATTAAACTTGATATTAATCTATCAATAACAGACTTTCAGAATTCTTATAATATACAAGGTATCTTTATTAAAGTAACCATTTTCAATTTCACATCGTAAAAGTGCATGGAATTAAGATCCATTGTGAGTTTCATTTAATATTTGTGTCCTTAATTTATGACACGTTAGTAGACTTGAGTAGCATTGTTCTCTGTGAACGAATACTAAGACACATGTCTGGTAAGCACGAGATCGTGAGTTCGAATCTTACCAGAGAGCAGGGAATTTTTTAAAAAATTTCCTATAATAGATTTACGAAGTAAGACACCGTAAAAATTATAATTTTTCAATTTCGCATCGTAAAAACATGTGAACAATATGCATCCCTCGTAACAATCGTAAAACGCCTCGGTAGTTAAATAAGTACGAAGCTTTCAGATTCTAAAGCAGTTTTATCGAAACCACAGACGAGGAGTAGCAAACAGAAAGATGAATTGAAGAACAGAATATGGATTTCAAAGCAAAGTAACAGAGCTTTGAAAAGGAAACTGGAAAACGTAACCAATTACGTCTTAGATTTTCGAAAGGATGAAGAGATACTACTACATAAACAAATAAATTAATTATTTTGTAAAGCAAATCTATTCTATAATTTACCAAACACTTATTCTACAAAATTTTATAAAACTTTTACTTATAAAGGCTTCGTATAACCGCGAAAGTAACCTCATTCATTGCAATTACATGAAATTCAATTCCAATTTTAAGATAGACAAGTTAAATATGCATGGAAACTATATTTAATGTCAGTGTTTAAGTGAACTCTTGCGTGCAGCAATGTATAAAATAACGCGATGCAAATTTAGTTGGGAATTCATTTACTTTCGAAAGAATACCTCGCGAAATTACCGTTATGTATAAAGTAGTAGAAGCTTATTTAATTTTAATAGTGGCTTTGTCGATCTTACATCTCATTAATAAAGAAAGAAAAAACAATTATAATTAGGAATTTTATGCAAACCCTGGAGAAATGAGAGTTTACTCTATGACTATGAAGTCGGAATTACTTCAAAAATAATGATAATAAACAGGTTTTTATGCAAAGCATGACAGGATATTAGTGGCTGCTATTTTTTACTGAAACAAAATAATGGGCGGAAAAGAACGTGCTTGTATGTAATATATCAGATGAAAATCATTGAAATCATAAAATCACCTAAGAAACTACACATTAACACGGTTCACAAAGTGGTAGAATACGCGCAGTTACAAAGGGTACTAGGAAAGTTTTGCAATAGAGCTTTGTTTATTTAAGTTTTTCAAAGTAATTTCCTCTACACTCAATACACCTCTCCATCCTCCGAAACTAGTCTTTAAACCAGTTCTACCAAGTTTCACTAGGCAGTAGAGCACACTCGTTGTCCCAAGCCCGCAGAACGTCCTCATCACTGGAAAACCGCCTCCCTTTTAGCTTCATTTTCACATGCGGGAATAGTGCAAAGTCGCAGAGAGCAAGATCTGGACTGTAGGGTGGGTGCTCGAGAAGCTTCAGTCCTGTCTTGGTCAAATATTCGGTGCACGCTTTGCCGCGGTGAGCAGGAGCATTATCGTGATGGACGAACCAGGTGTTAATTCTTTACTTTGGCCGCAGGTTCTTTATAGATCCAATGACTTAAGGCAGGCACTGTTCAGTATACCACTTAGCTGTGATTGTCTTCTGTGTGTCCAAAACGACGTGTTCCACAATTCCACTCGATTTGAAAAATACAGCTATCACTTTCTTCTTTACAGATCGGGATTTTCTGACAACTACGGGTGTGTCCTCATCATCAAAGACCCAAACTTTGTTTTGAGCTTTGGTCAGCACATCATAATAGTACAGTCAAGTCTCGTTACTTGTCATGATGCTATTCGCATACCGCATCTTCAGTCAGTCGATGCGGCACCCAGGGAGAACAAAGTTTCCTCACGTGCAAATGATCATGCAGAATCGAACGAATTGCTGGTGTATTTAGGCCTGAAGTACCCTCTATCTGCTGGTAGGCCACTCGCCTGTCCTCGCCAAGCATTTTCCTCACAGTAGTTACGTTTTCCTTCATAGCCGACGTTCGTGGCCTTAATGTGCGGGGAAATGCCAAGAAATCCCAGATTGCAATCTCAAAAATTGAAGTTTTAGCTTTAACCGAAGCATATAGCGATTGCAACATTTAGAAAGTATAAAAAGCTTACAGTGGCATTAGCTTATTTACTTCTTGAATAGGCTGACGTTGGCTGATCATATCTAATAGAAGAAGTCCATCATTAAAGAAATTATAAGCTTCCAATGACTGTTTTACAGAAATTGATGTACTATGATAACATAGCATAACGAACATTTGGAAGATCAAGGCCTAACACGATGGACCAACAATATATACCTCCTCAATAACACATGACAAGTCATAATGAAATGGTAGAGAGAAATCATAAAAATATAATTAAAAAGGCGCAATGAACTCATATAAAGTTTAGTGAGCCTCGTTCAGCCCTCGGAATCATTCGCCTAACCGAACCCCTTGGTCTGTAATACATAAAATATTTTAAAAACGAAGGTGAAAAATAACTTACTTACAATTCATATTAAAGAGCGAACAAATGAACTTAATTATTTAATAAATTCTGCTTACAAACTATCTAAGTCTGATCCAAATAATTTTTACCCTATTTATGATATTCCTTCAAGTACGCAAACTACGAGGGAGCGTTTTTATATTCGCGGAATGGGGGACAAAGGGTGGAAATAAAAAAACCAAATTATTTTTCTTTTTCAATATATTCACCTGCAAGACGGATACATTTTTCACATCTTTCAATTAATTTATTTATACCCTCATAAAAAAATGATTTCTCTTTATCTGCAAAATACGCCGAAATTGCCTCCTTGACTTCATCGTCGGCAGTAAATTTTTTACCCCGCAGCTCTTTTTTTATTTTCGGAAACAGGTAATAATCACTCGGGGCCAGGTCTGGGCTGTAGGGTGGGTGATTCACAATTTCGAAGCCCACCTTATGCAGGGCAGCTAACGCAACGCGGCTCTTGTGGGCGGGCGCGTTGTCGTGCAAAAGCAGAACACCTTTTGTCAATTTTCCCCGTCTTTTCTCTTTAATGGCTTCTTTTAGTCGCTCGAATATTGAAGCGTAATATTCTCCGGTTATAGAAACACCTTTATCTTTATAATCAATCAACAATATTCTTTCCGAGTCCCAAAATACCGTTGCCATGAGTTTCCCAGCTGATTGTGACACTTTAAATTTCTTGGGAGGTGCTGTGCCCTTTTTATACCACTGCATGGAGTCTTGTTTGGACTCAGGTTCATAATGATGAACCCAAGTTTCGTCTCCAGTAACAATTCCACTCAATACACCATCCTTGTCTTCATTACAGAGGTCCAAAAATGCACGCGAACACTCTACGCGCTGTTGTTTTTGCGGCGGCGCGAGCATTCTCGGCACCCATCTTGCGCTGACCTTAGACATACCGATATAATCGTGTAGGATTTTAAAAATTGTTGTATCGGATACTCCAACTATTTCTGCGAGTTGTTTCTTCTTTAGTCGAGCATCTTCGAGTACAATTTGTTCAACTTTTTGGATAAGTGCTGGCGTGGTCACCTCAATGCTCCTGCCCGGCCTCGGGTCGTCTTCAAGGGATTCCCTTCCTTGTTTAAATAAACTATGCCACTTGTACACCATGGTTTTTCCTAGACAAGAGGCGCCGTAAACCAATTACATCTCATTCATTATGGTCGCGACTGATTTTCCTTGCCTGGTAAGGGACTTTATAACGGCACGATATTTGATTTTTTCCATATTTCACTTTTCACTCCTGATTATGTTACTTGGTTGACGATAGCTCAAAGACTAACTGTCTAATAGCAATGGAACTTCGTATTTATACTAATCATGAGTCGCTGCACAGGCCACACTCCCAATGCGCCTACTCACCCCTCTACAACCCGCTCATTCCGCGAATATAAAAACTCTCCCTCGTATGTTATTCTTTGACGTTCCAGTAACTGAACTATACTCTATTATCGAAGGAATCAGAAACAAAAATAGCACTGGGTTCGATGATGTGCCAATTGTTATAATAAAAATGTGCAAAGAAATAATACTGAAACCATAGTATGATGGCATAAATACATCTTTCGAGTGTGGAATATTTATAGAAACAAATAAAGCTATTCGATGTAGCAAGACGTACTCGTAGAACTTTCGCCTAAAACTTCACCGAGCAATGCATGCTGAACAACAGACATATCTGTTTAGTATTTATGCGGTTTTTGAACTGGTGGCACTATCGATTGGTTTTCTTTGAAAAATCTACAGGAGAAGGTGTAACAATCAACGCTGTACGTTATTTAGTTATAATCGCAAATTTTTTTTGGAATTCTAATTAGGTCAAGTGGATATCAGCGATGTGCTGTAGACAATAGATAGCTATATGGCTACTGCTATTTGTGATACGAACACACTTTTGAAGCAAATATTCGAAAATTTCATTCCACAAAATGGAAATGTAACGATTTTATACAGACTTCTTCCAATCAAGCTTTCTTAAATTCAATCTGTGGGTAAAACGAAATCGATTCCAGCTTTAAAAGCTAATATTCCCTGCGTAATTAGTGAAAAACCGCTGGAATTAAAGATTCATGTGACCTAGAAGGATAACGGTGAAGATTTGCCGGATATTGTATTCAATAATTAATGTAATCAATGTATTTTCACAAAAATGAACACATCTGACTTTACTCAGCTAGTTTTGTTTTAATTTCTATCGCTTCTACTGAAACATTATATAAAGTACGAGGGTAGTTTGATAGGGCTGTGGAATTAAAATTTTAAAAAAATCTTCACGGTTTGAAATTGCGTTTACTTCTAATAATTACTTACCGTCTCGATACATTTGGACTGGCGATTATTAATAAAGGAAATCGCACATGACGATAATAACTTTGATTTATTGTTAACAGCCCAGTCACAATGGTTATAGCAATAACATGTGCAGAAGGTGGAATGTGATAATGAAGAAATAATAATAAGAAGAAAAAGAATATATATAGATTAAGCCAAAGATTAACCCACGAGTTCCCTGAATACGTACTCAGTTCACATATTCTTAGTTTGCATAATTATTTTAAAAGTTTTTAAGAGTACCACTGAAATAAGTACATCAAACTTTACAGACGGTATCTGCTTCTGGGTTTCCGGGCTGGAACCGCGTCACTAGTATATCTGCCGACGTTTCGTACCCATTTGTATGGGACATCTTCAGGGCTGAACTACTGCACTGAAACTGACGGTATTCTAACAAATTGTATACCAAAAAGTTAATAGAAAGAATGATTGATTACACAGGCCAACACACATTTTGGTGCCTGCGATTTTTTAACTGTTCCTGGGTAATTTTTGGATGCAGAATGTAAAAAAGTTCTCAGATTAGGTCTATCAGATCTAGTTTTTGAGATTTTTTAAAAAAATTGTGTATATATTTTACGTTATAACTGTTATAATATATAATATTACTATTGACAGTTAAAAAAACAGACACATGGATTTAAGTATTTATTGCAAAAACTTAATTTACATAATTACATTAGTCACTAATCACATAAAAATTTTCTTTTATACGACTTTGTAGAATGGAGTTTACTAGGGCAGTCTCGCTGAAGGCTCCAGCAGTAGTCCGCCATCATGTGGCTATCCCATCGTCCTTGATAACGATCTTCCATAGTTTTAATATCCTGATGGAATCTTTCCCCCTGTTCTTCACTACAATCACTTAAGTTTTCTGGAAAACGCTCTAGGTGGCTGTGGAGGTAGTGAACTTTTATACTCATGTTACAGCCGAGAATATTAAAATTTGAAAGCATAGTTTCCACTAATTCCACGTAATTCTCTGCTTTATGATTGCCAAGAAAATTTTGTACTACTTGAACAAATGAACACCAAGCGTTAGATTCAGTATCGTTCATTGATGTGGTGAATTGTGGATCTTTAACAAATTGCCTTATTTGAGGACCATCAAATATACCAGCTTTTACTTTTTCCGTGCTAATGCCAGGAAATTTACGTGATAAATACCCAAAACAATTTCCATCTCGATTTAAAGCCTTCACAAATTGCTTCATTAAGCCTAGCTTGATATACATCTCTTGAAGGAACATTGGGTCAGGGACAATTCCAGGTCTCCATTTGGCTAATTACATTCTGGGAAATTTCTATTTTGACGATTAAGTACATATTTATCTCTTTATTTGTTGTCATTTATCAGAAAAAAATATCAATTAACCTGTAACCTGTATCTCAAAAACTAGAGCTGATAGAAAAAATCTGGTGGCAGTTTGGGACTCAGCACATTGCAAACATCTCCAATCAGATGTTAGATTTCCGGCATCAAATTTTTTTTTTCATGTTGTTACCCTCTGTTATCTATATCTTGAAAAATTAAAAAACTATATAATTTGCAATTGATTACGTTCCAAATAATGATATATATACATATATATATATATATAGTTTCACAGTAACCTATTAAATAAGCATTTGTGGTAAACATAAACATGTAACCCTAGTTTTAACAAAGACATTTACTACCATACGGTGGTTTCAATCATTTAGTATGTATATATATATGAGAGTGGTCCCAGAAGTACCTGACTCGACAAAGAAAATACAAAAATGTTGGAAAGAAATATATTTATTTTTCAACATAATCTCCTTTCAGCTCTATACACTTTTCCCAGCCATGTTCAATAAGTTCGATACCTTTTTTATAATATGAACTGTCACACTCCTCAAAATAGCAATTAACTGCCGACATCACTTCCTCATCGTTGGAAAATCTTTGACCACTGAGCTATTTTTGCAAGTTTGGAAACAGAAAATAATCCGAGGGAGCTAAATCTGGCGAATAGGGTGCATGAGGTAGCAATTCAAACTTTAATTCGTTAATTTTGGCCATTGCAATAACGGATTTGTAAGCTGGTGCATTGGCTTGATGAAACAACACTTTCTTCTTAACCAAATGCGGCCGTTTTTGCTTGATTTCTTCGCTCAAACGTTGCAATAAGTTCGCATAATACTCGCTGTTGATAGTTCTTCCTTTTTCAAGATAGTCAATGAAAATTGTTCCACGGGTATCCCAAAAAACCGATGCCACGACCTAGCTTGCAGATGAAACAGTCTTCGCCTACTTTGAAGCCGGTTCTGCCTTTCGAGTCCATTGTTTTAATTGTTCCTTTGTCTCTGGTGTGAAGTGAGTGAGCCATGTTTCATCCATGGTTATGAAACTTCACAAAAATTCTGTTTTGTTGCTATGAAACTTCGCTAAACGCTCAATTGAAACATCTTAACGACACTGTTTCTGTTTGAGTGTGAGCAAACGCTGAAAGTATTGTATCACGTAACGATGACCAATTTTCTCCATTTTTACAAATTCACTGAAAACATTCATTATTGATGGCTGACAAACAAATACTAATAAACAACGTGGCGTCTTCAAACTTGAAACATATACTTTATAGATTGTGTACTTTCTAATACAGTGATATTTTTTAAACAACTACCGCCATCTCTAGGTCAGGCCGGGTATTTATGAGACCACCCTCGTATATATACTAAATGATTAAAACCGCCGTATAATGGTAAACGTCTTTGTTAAAACTCAGGTTAAATGTTTACGACAACTGTATATTTAATAAAAGGTAACTGTGAAACTAAAGCACAGTTTGTGTTTGACAATTCCTTATATCCTAACGCTTTTATAGAAATAAATAACGAAAGAGACCGAAGCAAAGTCGGTAGCCAAACAGAGCTAAATATAAGTTGTCATCCTGAAGTTATGTGATGGAATTTTCACCTTGATAAAGTGTGGTTTTTAGTGGGTGTGTGTACAAACACCACACAACAGGGAACTTGGTCTCTTACTATACAGTGATGTACACAAAAACATGAACACAATATAAAATAAACCCGTGACACGATCTTGCTACAGCATAAGCTTCGTAAAGATTCATTTTGAAATATTAATACGGCTGTAAAAGAAGGCGGAAAACGCATACTATAAATTGCATGTTATTTTACGCGAAACTACACCATCTATCCGTCATTCTACGAACTTTTCATTTCACATCGATTTCATCATTTCCTCTTTCTTAATTTAAAATTAGGAGAAGTGCATAGTGCAATTCATAACATTCCTATTTAATGCCATATTAAGACTGAACTATTTTTCCCAGCTCTTGAAAAGTCGCTCAGGTAATAATGATATTGAAACCTGGCAAACAACCAAACTGTGTTACATCTTACAGACCATTATGTTTATTACTGATGCTGTCTAAGGTCTTCGAAAAGATCTATGTGAAGAGATTTAAGAAAACCTTAGAAAAAAATAAAATCTTACTGAGCCATCAATTCGGCTTCCCTGAAAATCACGGCACGATAGAGCAAATCCATAGATTAGTTAACAAAATAAATAGGTTCTAATTGTCCGCTTTTTTGGACGTGTCACAGGCCTTCGACAAAGTGTGGCACGAAGGGTTATTTTACAAATTAAAAAAACTCCTACCATAACCTGACTATGAACTGTTAAAATCCTATCTCTCCCATAGATACTTCCGAATAAAAATTACCGGTGTTTATACAGATCTACAACCCATCCAATTAGGAGTTCCACAAGGAAGCGTCCTAGGACCCATTCTATTTCTAACCTACATAGCTGATCTCCCGACAACACGCATCCTGACTACAGCAACATTCGCCGACGACACCGCAGTGATGGTATCCAACATCAACACAGAAATGTCATCAGGAATTCTTCAAACAAACTTGACAAATATTCAAGATGGGCTCAAAAAATGGCGCATCCGAGTTAACGAATCCAAGTCGGTACATATCACATTTACATTGTGAAAAGAAACATGTCACTCAGGCAGTCTAAATAACACTCAGCTGCCTCAGTCAGACTCGGTCAAATACCTTAGAATTCATCTGGATAGAAGGCTCACATGGCGAAAACATATATTTATTGCATCAACTATATTGGCTTATAGGGCGGAAATCACAATTATCTATGGAAAATAAGCTTCTCGTTTACAAATCAATCATTATGCCGATTTGGATGTACGGCGTCCAGCTATATGGGACAGCAAGCGTTTCAAATATAGAGATTATCCAAAAATTTCAAAATAAGATAATACGAAACATTGTCGATGCCCCATGGTACGTGCCGAATTACGTTATTCAACGAGACAACGCGTCGCCTGAAAAGAGTAAAACCTTCCGATTTGGGAAATAGACGGACCTGAAATGACTCTAGTGTAGTAAAAACAGAAAAAAAAAAGAATTCTCTGTTTATTCAATTACGACTAGTTTATAACTTAAGTCCATAGGGAAGTTCGATGGAGCTAACCTATACGTGTCATGTACAGCCAATATAACTAGCATATTGCCTTTGGGCAGATTGCTAAATGAAGGAGACAAAAAAAATTTTAAAGAATGAGAAAATCTTATATTCTATTCAGTTTTTTTTTGTTCACTCTAGATTTTGCATAGTTTTTAACGTTGCTAGCAAAATCAAATTATTCGACATTGAAATTCATCTCAAAACTTTCTTCCAGTATTTTTACGGAGTGGAAATCAGTCGATTACACAGGCCAACACACATTTTGGTGCCTGCGATTTTTTAACTGTTCCTGGGTAATTTTTGGATGCAGAATGTAAAAAAGTTCTCAGATTTGGTGTATCAGATCTAGTTTTTGAGATTTTTAAAAAAAATTGTGTATATATTTTACGTTATAACTGTTATAATATATAATATTACTATTGACAGTTAAAAAAACAAAGACACATGGATTTAAGTATTTATTGCAAAAACTTAATTTACATAATTACATTAGTCACTAATCACATAAAAATTTTCTTTTATACGACTTTCTAGAATGGAGTTTACTAGGGCAGTCTCGCTGAAGGCTCCAGCAGTAGTCCGCCATCATGTGGCTATCCCATCGTCCTTGATAACGATCTTCCATAGTTTTAATATCCCGATGGAATCTTTCCTCCTGTTCTTCACTACAATCACCTAAGTTTTCTGGAAAACGATCTAGGTGGCTGTGGAGGTAATGAACTTTTATACTCATGTTACAGCCGAGAATATTAAAATTTGAAAGCATAGTTTCCACTAATTCTACGTAATTCTCTGCTTTATGATTGGCAAGAAAATTTTGTACTACTTGAACAAATGAACACCAAGCGTTAGATTCAGTCTCGTTCATTGATGTGGTGAATTGTGGATCTTTAACAAGTTGCCTTATTTGAGGACCATCAAATATATCAGCTTTTAGTTTTTCCGTGCTAATGCCAGGAAATTTACGTGATAAATACCCAAAACAATTTTCATCTCCATTTAAAGCCTTCACAAATTGCTTCATTAAGCCTAGCTTGATATGCAAGGGCGGAAGTAAGATTTTTTCTCTTGCAACCAAAGGTTCGTTGATCACTTTTTGCTTTCCTTGAATCATGACATCTCTTGAAGGCCGTTTTTTTTAACCCAGTGCTCATTTTTATCTCTGCTGTCCCAAAGGCACAAAAAACAAGGATATATTTCTATTTTGACGATTAAGTACCTATTTATCTCTTTATTTGTTGTCCTTTATCAGAAAAAAATATCAATTAGCCTGTAACCTGTATCTCAAAAACTAGAGCTGATAGAAAAAATCTGGTGGCATTTTTGGAATCAGCACATTAAAAACATCTAAAATCAGATATTATATTTCCGGCACCAAATTTTTTTTTTCATTTTGTTACCCTGTGTTATCCAATACGAAATTTACGTAAACTCAATTTATTCACATGCGTATAGATGCGAATACAGATATATAATACTATCTTAATTACAATGTAATAATGACCGAGCAAATAATCCGGGCAAAGCAGAAGCTTATAAGTATGAGCTTTAATATTGCAATAAAGATAACAGTATTATATTAATCCGTGTTTAATTTATCTGCTACGAAATTCCCAATCTTGAATTATGTGTTTGTTTAAAGTTTCCAGAGATTTGACTCTCAAATTCTACTTCTTTTTTTCCATTCACACAGGCAAATACACACACACAAACACACACAAACGTACGCTTCCAACGATTCGCAGTAACGAAGTCTCACACACATGTCGAAACTTATCTTCTATGTTTTGTCTCAGCGTTCGCAAGCTCGTGATTAATAGGACAAACAGAAGTACGGGTAACTAAATACCATTAATCAGTTTAAAGGTAGATCAACGCTAATAATTCGCAAGTTGAAATTCGCCTTGGCACCGGCGCTCCTTTGAATTTTAATTGCAACTGTTAGATTAGAAATTAATAATTTAAGGTTTAATTAGTGCATTAATTAAAGTTTTATTAAACTTTCGTCTTTTCGCTATTACAACGTTATTATAACAATTCATTCTCTAACAATTTCGAACTTTGTTTCTCTTGAATTTATAACTTGTATACACGTGGATATAGCGCAATAGAAACATATTACTTGTATTAAGACTTTGGTTTTTTAAATTATTATTATTTTCAGGAAAGATGTCTTGTGTTAATGAAAAAGGAACTACAAGGTGTGGCAATTAAATAACGAGACTAGTGTGAGAAGTTTTCTTAAAGACTTAATGTTAAAATATTAAAATATTTTATTTCTTTTTGGAATGCCTTACGTATATTTGGAGTTTTATGTATATTATTATTATGCGTTTCATAATATTATTGTTTTATGAATACTATTGTTTTATGTAATGTCTTTTATATAATAATGGGTGGGCCATTCAAAAGTTTAAATTTAAAAATGCAATAAAACAAAAACGGTTTGAAATTTTGCAAAATTTATTTTTTGTTGTGAAGTCAAATTGTTCCGGTTAGAGATGGAATATTATTTCATTCATATGGCTGCTGCGGCTGGCCTCACAGTGCCCCATTCGATCGGACCAATTTTCGAGCACTTTTTCGAGTGTATGGCATCGTATCTTGGGAATGGCATCACGAATGTTGGCCTTCAAATGCTCAATTGTCTCTGGTTTGTCGGCATAACACTTGTTTTTAACGGCGCCCCACAGAAAATAGTCCAACGCAGATTCTTGGTGGCCAATTGACATCACCATTTCGGCTAATTAAACAGCCATTAAACGTGTGAGGCAATAAATCGATTGTGGCATGAGATGCGTGGCAAGTTGCACCATCCTGTTGAAACCAAACATCGTTCACATCAATACCATGAAGAGCGGGCACAAAAAAATCGGTTATCATGGTGCGATAGGTGTTTCCATTGACCGTAATGGTTGCGCGGTCCTCATTTTCAAAGAAATATGAATGATGCCTCAGCTCTACAAGCCGCACCAAACAGTCACTCGTAATTGGCTTCTGTTAGACCACGTGTGGGTTTTCTGAGCCCCAAATACGGCAATTTTGCTTGTTAACGTACCCACCAAGATGAAATGAGTTTCATCCGAAAAGATGATTTTTTTGGCAAAATCGACATCATCGTGCAGTTTCTCGTTGGCCCATCTAGCGAAGCGGATGGTCATGCGGCTTCAACTCTTGAACCAATTGAACTTTGTAAGGCGTCATACCGAGATCTTTCGCAAAATTCGACGTAAACTGGTGCGCGAAATGTTCAATTCTGGAGAACGATGACGAGTTGATGGATTCTCACGCATGCTCTCAATCACAGCTTCGATATTTTCGGGTGTATACACTGTACGAGTATGCTTACGTCTTGGCGCATCAACAATGAAACCAGTTTCACGAACTTTAGCAATAAAATTGCGTATACTGGGCACTGTTGGTCATTCTCTGCGACCAAATTTTGTACGATATTATCGTGCAGTTTCCGACCAATTGTCTTTGTTTTGGAAATAAATTTCCAATAAATGCCAACGTTGCTCAAGCGTAAATCGATTCATTTCGTACAGTGGAGATAATATACTGAATTTTGTGACAGAATAGAATGACATAAGTATTGCCAGATTCGAAATAACCGGTCGTTCAAATTTAAACCGATAGATGGCCCACCCGTTAATTATATTTATTTTTTCTTATACGCAAATTAGCGCACATAACTTTTGTCGTTATGTATGCATTGTACGTCGAGGGACCGAGATCGGTCCATCTGACCGGCCGCGTCACTATCGCTGCCGGGTAGTTGCATGACGCTTCCCCAATAGGTGCAAGGTCGACAGTGTCGAACATTTCCACTGTATTGGCGGTATATGGGTACCTCAATGCGTTGAACGCGAGGCAGTTTTTGAACTGTTTCGTTGCGTACGTATTTGAACGTATATTTGTGCGTACAGAACAATGTGAACTGCGTTTCTGTTTATTATTTGACTTATTATATTTGTACTTGTAGAAAACATGCATTGTCCACATACAATACCGTACACGTTGCTGTTCAAAATAAAGTTGTGTAAAACATTTATGTGTTTTATTTCAATTAAATGGGTCTCTCAAACCAGGGAGTACCTTAACAAGTGTCATTTGTTACAAATAAACTTATATTTAACTCTTATCTTCATCAACAAACTCACCTCCCCTATCTATATACCGCTGTATACGTGTCTTCCATTGTTCAAAATAATGCTGCAGTTCATCAATCGTCAGCCTCTTCAACGACACTGCCGTTTTTGCTTTTACATGTTTAAGAGACTAAAAATGTGTTCCCCATAATGCACTTTTCACTTTTGGGAACAGGTAGAAGTCACATTGCGCGAGATCTGGAGAATACACAGGATGACCTAGCACAGCAATGCGCTTGTCAGCTAAAAACTGCTTTACAGATTGGGTTTTTCAGCACCATTTTTGCACAAACTATTATCATGTTTAATTCATCATACAAAATGAGTCTTACTGTTTCTTTGTTAATATTTACCATATCGGTAATCATCCGAATGTTCAGACGTCAGTCTTCCCGCACAATTTCATTCATTTTCCAGACGTTCCCTTCAGTTTTTGCAGACACAGGTCGACAAAGACGCTCGTCATCTTCGACCTCTTTCCGACCTTCAGAAAACCACCACAAACGGTTTTCTGAAACCGTTTGTGGTAATTTTCTGAAGGGTGCGTTGTCCTGGTGCGGAATCCACGAGTTGTTCTTCGGCAAATATGGTTTTTTCGTCCTTACAATCATCTGAACGCTCAGACGTCTGTCTTTCACCACAATTTCATTAATTTTTTGAACATTTTGCAGTTCTTGCAGTCACAGATCGATCAGGAAGTTCATCATTTTCGACCTCTTCCTGACTTTCAAACTACCGTTTGCATCATTCAAAAACTCGAGCACATAACATAACATTATCACCAAATACTTCCTTTAGCATTTATAATCATTCTGTTGGCGATGTTTTTAATTTGACGAGGAATTTCAGGTTCATTCCCTGCTCGATTTTTATGTGAACCATTATCACGGCACTACTAAGTAACAGCGTCCTGTACAATTAAAACTCGAAAGTAAACCGAAGCAGACAGAGAGACGAAACTACGGGTTGTCGCTTGGGAAGTATCAAGGTCAATGGCATTCCAATTACAGCCTCGCCAGATGCTGCTGCGCGATGAAAGGAACAGTCTATTTAATTATAATACCTCGTATACATACGTCAATGAGATGCGAAAGTGAAATAATACCTCTTATGCGGTTAATAACATACCAAGTGTTTTCATTTAATGGCTGTTTCCATTATGCAATTTACGGCACATTAAAGGGACACGAATTGACTGTCTCCGTGGTTTAATCGTTTAGGGCGTATTCCTGGAGAGAACGAGTCGTAGGTTCGACTTCCGCGCGGAGAACAAAAATTTTTTCAAAGATTTCTGTATTACATGCGATGTAAAAAGTGGTTAAAATTAAAATTTTTCAACAGCCGCTTGGATTTTTACCTCATATTTAGCACACAGGCTGTATTTTTATGTGAAAGGCAACAAATCAATCTCTTTGGTACGAGGGAGCGTTTTTATATTCGCGGAATGGGGGACAAGGGGTGGAAATAAAAAAACCAAATTATTTTTCTTTTTCAATCATTTTTCACATCTTTCAATTAATTTATTTATACCCTCATAAAAAAATGATTTCTCTTTATCTGCAAAATACGCCGAAACTGCCTCCTTGACTTCATCATCGACTGTAAATTTTTTACCCCGCAGCTCTTTTTTCATTTTCGGAAACAGGTAATAATCACTCGGGGCCAGGTCTGGGCTGTAGGGTGGGTGATTCACAATTTCGAAGCCCACCTTATGCAGGACAGCTAACGCAACGCGGCTCTTGTGGACGGGCGCGTTGTCGTGCAAAAGCAGAACACCTTTCGTAATTTTCCCCGTCTTTTCTCTTTAATGGCTTTTTTTAGTCGCTCTAATATTGAAGCGTAATATTCTCCGGTTATAGAAACACCTTTATCTTTATAATCAATCAACAATATTCCTTCCGAGTCCCAAAATACCGTTGCCATGAGTTTCCCAGCTGATTGTGACACTTTAAATTTCTTGGGAGGTACTGTGCCCGTTTTATGTCACTGCATGGAGTCTTGTTTGGACTCAGGTTCATAATGATGAAACCAAGTTTCGTCTCCAGTAACAATTCCACTCAATACACCATCCTTGTCTTCATTACAGAGGTCCAAAAATGCACGCGAACACTCTACGCGCTGTTGTTTTTGCGGCGGCGTGAGCATTCTCGGCACCCATCTTGCGCTGACCTTAGACATGCCGAGATGATCGTGTAGGATTTTAAAAATTGTTGTATCGGATACTCCAACCATTTCTGCGAGTTGTTTCTTCTTTAGTCGAGCATCTTCGAGTACTATTTGTTCAACTTTTTGTATAAGTGCTGGCGTGGTCACCTCAATGCTCCTGCCCGGCCTCGGGTCGTCTTCAAGGGATTCCCTTCCTTGTTTAAATAAACTATGCCACTTGTAAACCATGGGTTTTCCTGGACAAGAGTCGCCGTAAACCAATGACATCTCATTCATTATGGTCGCGACTGATTTCCCTTGCCTGGTAAGGAACTTTATAACGGCACGATATTCGATTTTTTCCATATTTCACTTTTCACTCCTGATTATGTTACTTGGTTGACGATAGCTCAAAGACTAACTGTCTAATAACAATGAAGCTTCGTATTTATACTAATCATGAGTCGCTGCACAGGCCACGCCCCCAATGCGCCTACTCACCCTTCTACAACCCGCTCATTCCGCGAATATAAAAACGCTCCCTCGTACATTTGTGTTGCATTAGTGATACATTGAGTTGTGTAACTTCCAGTGGCTACTTTTCTCAATTTGCCTAGGTGAAATTGAAACGAAAATTTTTGAATTTGTCTTTTGTGTAATAACTTATCCCATAAATTACTTATTTTCGTTTAATCGAAAAGCAAAATGCACTGCGATGTTAGTTAAATTAATGCGACTTAACTTAATTCCATTTAATTTAATTTGTGAAGCGGCTTCGTCAATTATGAACAAGAGTGTTTTCTATTCGTGAATTACGCAGCTGGATTAAACCATTCCTCTTTTACTTTGAAGGCATAACGTTATCGCAACGTCCATTTTTATACATCTTTTATGAAAGCTGTTTATGTTTGATGAATTTTTTATTAGCTCCCGTAGGTATTAATGGACAGAAATTATATACATTTTTAAATAAAAGAAAGGATACTCGAATTTAGGGTACTTACCCTTAATGTATGTATTTTGTTTGTATAACAGTTTAAATATGCGTGCGTAATATACCCGCTTAATCCTCTTGAATGTGAAAAACAAGGTTTTTTCTCAGTCCTCTATAGTATTAATGTCTTCAATTAATAAAATTTAAATTACCTTTTCGGATTTTATAATTAAAACTATGTAAAATATTCACAAAAACAGAATAATAATAAACAATCTTCGATTAATAAACAGGTTTCGATCAAGAAGTTGTAATAAAACTACACAAAAATATGTAACAAAGCTATTAGTTGCAAAGTATTGTAGTTTGCTTCTGAAACTTTAAGATACAAGGTAGGAGCCATAAAATATCGACCCAATGGATTTAAAATTACACAAAAACATGTAATAAAGCTATTGATTGTAAAGTAGTTTGCTTCTGAAACTTTAGGGTACAAGGTAGGCGCCATAAAGTCTCGACCCAATGGGTTTATGCAGGTCCAAACGAGTTATAACTCCATTGAGTGGATAGTTGCATATGTGCATGGTCTACATTATAAATACTACCGATCGAAGACTGGTATCTTTTAGTAACCGGCTAAACAGTGTTACTAGAGCATGAAAATATTTCAACAAAAGACGAGCATACGCCTAAACACATTAAGCAACTTTTAGACAACGTTTATGTTGATTTATCTCTTCTATATTCTATTGTAAAAATGAGAGCAAAATGTTTTCGTTTGGAGCAAGATGATGAGGGACCAATTGAAGTGTTAATTGAAGCATATTATCACTTCAATTGGTCGCTCAAATTGCAATTGTAGATGAAATGGTGTTTGAAGATGGCCGTTTGAAAGTGAAGGAAATAGCAAAGGTGTCAAACATTTCTGAAAAAATTTGGGAGAATTCTCCATGACCAATTGGGTATGAATAAGATTTGTGCAAGATGGATAGCGCGTCCTCTTTCTGTTCTCTACCGTCAATGAAGATGACCAAAAACCTATTTTGGGGTTCATTGTTACAGAAGATGAAACAATGGTTCTGTTTTATGAACCTTTATCCCAAAGGAAATCGATAGAATGACGGTGATCCGGTCCCGTCCCAGAAAAGCATTTAATTACCACAATATTCTGAGATTGTGAGGATACTTTACTCATTGATAAAAGAGAGTAATACAACTGTTAATAACACATATTATGCGTCTTTGCTGCACAAATTGGTGGATAATGTTCTTGCCAAAAGTCAAAAATTAACAAAAAGCATTCGATTACTACACGACAATACACCCGTTGATACTGCGGTTATTTCACAAGCTTTCGTCCATAAATGCTACTTTCAGCAATTGAGACATCACCGTATAGTGTGAATACAATTTAGGGTACGTCGTTGCAAGGATATGACAGTGAGTTGCAAGCAGCTGTAATAGAACATTTTTAGACAAAAACTTTACGAGGGTATATAACATTTAGCCGTAAAGAAGCTACGTTAACGTTGGGTAATACATAATTTGACAACCGCTCAAACAAGGACTCGCATCGATTGGTGCCAAAAAATGCACAAAAAATACAACGGCGGTGCTTCAAAGAACATTTACAAAGTCATCATAGGTGATGAATCTTGGATATATGCGTATAAGCCCGATAGTAAACAGCTGTCGACTGTGTGGGTATTCCAAGATGAGCCAAAACCAACAAAACTTGTTCGCGCTCGAAGCACATCAAAACAAATGGTCGCTTGTTTTTTCGGAAAAACCGGTCGCATTGAAACCGTGCCTTTAGAGAGTTGTAGAACGGTCAGTCCCGAATGGTACACAACTATCTGTTTGCCAAAATTTTTGAAGAAATACGGAAAACAAACCGAAAACGACAGATCATTCTCCACTATGACAATGCCAGCTCTCGCAGGTCGGTTCAAACAATTCAATATTTGGCCGGGCAAAACATTGAATTGATGAGCTATTCGCCGTACAGCCCTGATCTAGCACCCTGTGATTTCTTTTTGTTCCCACACGTGAAGAATAAACTTCGTGTTCAACGGTTTTCTACGCCAGAAGAGGCAATTGAGGCATTCAAAACTCATATTTTGGAGATACCGTTTTCACAGGGGCAGCAATGCTTTTCGGATTGCTTTAAACGAATGAAAAAAGTGCATTGATTTTCAAGGAGAATGTTTTGAAAAGCAATAAAACTATTTTCGATAATACATTTTTTTTTGATGCTAGTCCAGAAATATAAACGGCTACCCTCGTAGTAACATCCGTTTGTGGAATGTCACATTTATACATAAGGTACAGCAATTATTCTCGTCAACACATTAAACGTTTGCAGAAAATTTGGTTTAAAAATGCATGCTTTTACCGAATGATTCCTTAGACAAACTTATAGTTGAAATTGTTTTAAAACTTCAGAAAAATATTGGCCGAGTTTTCTTTCTTTCGCTGCGAAATAAACACAGGATTTAAATTTTAAATTTATGAACACTTCCACGGTTCCGATATATAATTTTTTATCTTATCGGAAACACATTTCACGTGAATTGGGGGGTCGGGAGGGGGCCTATTTAAAAGCCTGTATTAGACGTCCTATATAAAATAACATAGCGAAACTGTTGGTGAAATGAATGGTGGAGATAATCAAATAATTCAGTAATACTGCTGCGAATGACGGCAATTCGTTTAGAAAGGGGTACCCCGGTCTTTCGCGTTTCCCATGGCAATAAATTTATTTGCGGAATACAAACAAAATTTCGGAATAAAGCATTAAAATATTTTTATGACGTCGCCTCCGAATAAATAAATCATACTTGTTGACAATACGAAACGGTCCCGATCATTTATTGTTATTTATACGGCGATATTTCTTAAATCGGGAACGACTGGTTCACAAAAGGAACGATCGTCTGTAAGAATTTCTTCTTAAAATATTAGAATAACAAAACCGAAGTGTTAAGGAGTGCAAAGGGGAGATTCTTTTCTTTCCATTGTGCGTGCGTGTATTAAAAAGAACAGAATTTTAGGTCAATAATCTTCGTCCGTTTAGAAGGCGGTAATTTATTAAGCAACCTGAACTGTAGTTAAATAAATACATTAACAATAACAATATTAATAATAATTATTATAATAATATTTAATGAATGTAGTGGTTGAATGAATCAACAAAGGTAAATAAAAGTCCTTATCACATAAATACTTCTATTTTGTATACGTATTTCATCAACTAAGTTGTCATAATCAGCAGATTAATAAGAGCTTCGAACCTGAATCAGCGGTAAAACTCGCACAGTCTCTTCTCTGGTCTTTAAAGTACCACTTATACTTACGTACACTCGAAGAAGGAGGGAGTACATTAGGTGAATTTCTGAAAAATACGGTCTTTGAAAAAGATACGATAGTGGAATCGAAGGGGTTCTACTTTCGGGTCGGATTTTCTAGAAATTCGAAGAAGCAAAGGAATATGTTTTCGGATCCTTACCTGTAGAGTTGGGATACTTTTCCCGTGGACCAGGGTCGTCACAAAGCAAGCGTGCGAACAAACAGAAGATCTCTGGATAGCACGAATACTTTGTGCTACGAGGTATTGTTATTGCGATCCACACTACAGGCCATAAGTGAGGGATCAGTAGATGAAATTTAAAAAAAAACATGCACGCTTAGTGAAACGAAACGTATATTTCTACAAAACTATATCTACGAGACAAATGAACAGTTTTCCTTATAAAATAAAATAATTTCAACATATTCTGTGGAAATTCTTATCATATTCGACTTTCGTCGAAGTATCCACCTCTGCGCTTAATGATTTCTTTACAAATATTACCCAACCGCGATACAAGTTTCTGGAGCGTATCCATTGGTAAATTATTCCACACCCTTGTAAGTTGCTCCCAAAGCTGTTTCTGCGATTGTGGACAGCTTTCTCTCACGTTTCTATCTAATTCATCCCACAGTAATTCGATAGGGTTGAGATCGGGTGATTGTGGTGGCCAAATCATATTTATCAGCACCCCTTCCTCCTCTTTTTGATTCACATAGTTTTTACAAAGTTGAGAGGTGTGTTTGGGATCATTATCTTGTTGTAGGTCAAAACCTTCACCAATTAACCTTAATCCAGACGGAATTGCATGTTCCTCCAAAATCTTCAGGTACCACTCTTTTGTTAGAATGCCTTCAATGCGGTACAAATCTCCGACACCGTCAAAGGAAAAGGATCCCCAAACAAGCACAGAACCTCCCCTGTGTCTAACAGTTGGCACTACACATTCGGGTAACATCCTTTCACCCACTTGTCTTCGAACGAAAACTCAATTGCTACCAAACACTTGGAATTTTGGCTCATCTGTCCATAACACCTGCTTCCACATTTCCATGTAGCAATGTTGATGGTCCTGGGCCCATTGTAACCGTTTTTTACGATTTCTTTCAGCGAAAGAAAGCATTCCATGTCTGGAGAGCCATTCCATTTGGCTGGTTCCAACTGGTGGAAACGCTCCATCCATCTCGTAAGACAAAAGTTTTAGGAATCGTCTGTGCATTCGATCCAGTAGTAAGCGGTGAGAAGCAAAAGTAGGGTACCATACGATATCAGCATATGGAATATGATGTGTCAAAAGGTTGGTGTGCTTGCTTAGCTTCCAAAAAACTCACAACAGTTTTATCATACTCTACAAGATGCTTGGAATGAACTTCCACAAGAGTCCATAGAACATCTTGTTAGAGGAATTTTCTCTGTAGACAGTACGATTTTTTCAATGAAAAATTTTTATCACTTATTGCTCTAAGGATAACAGACGTTTATAAAAATTCGGTTTAAATATATATATTTTTATTAATTAATTTTTTTGTCGCATTGTATATAATCTCCCACTTAACTCATACGAACTAACAAACAAAATCCCTAAGCAGGTATGTGCAAAATCAGATTAAAATGGAATATAGAGAAGCGCATTTTTTATCCGACAATCTGACGATTACGCGGCATAAAATGTATAGATTAACTAAAAACCGGAGAGCGACAATTCACAACAAAACGTTCATCAAACTTAATTGACGTTAATAAAAATTGATGATTTTTATATTTACAATGTGCAGTTTGTAAAATGTACGGACACAAAACATGCCTGTTAATCTATAGCTAAACCGGAACGGCGATGCCTCCGTTTAATATCTCTGATATAAAATTCGATCAATTCGAAACTACTGTACCAATCATTGCACTGGAACTGATGCACTGTTTGTAAAATAATACGCGTATAGAATTTTACGCAAATGACAAAACTCTATTCGAAAAGCGTTGAAAAATTGTAACGCAAAATTATAAATTATGGGAGGTGCTGGTAAAATGCGTTAAAAATTTACAAACGTTCGTGATGAATATAGAGTTTCGGTCGAATTATATATATATTTCTCATTAATAGCTTTGCTTTCGCATTTCGTAAGCCTAATATTAACGGTTAGCAAAATCTAAACTTCTGGTTTTGCCATCAAGTGACGTATACTATTTTTTATAAAGAAATACGTAAGAACATTTATTCTAATAGGAGGTAGATTGTCAATTTAACCCTAATTTCGTTTGGATTTTAATGAAAAATTGTTTCTGTTTATAATTCGAATTTTATAATTCAAATTTTTAGAATTAGAAATCTGAGCGAATATTATATCTCTTAAGACCAATATCCACAACCTCCCTTCTTAACGTAACAGTAATCTAATATTATAAGATTCCACCTATGCACTCTGACACCGTGTTTCCATTCCCAAAATGTCTAGATGAAATCCCTCGCTATGCTCACCATTAACGTCGCCCGTATTTTCCAATGTGTACCTTAAGATATAGCACAGCGTGTTTCAAAAAGAATGTACGTATTACAAAGTATTACTTTATCCATACTATCGACCGTTGCGCCTCGGCTCGGCTATTGGAGACACGAATACATAGTCTAGTTTATTTAATAGCTACTAGATATCAGTTGCCTTCAGTTTTTCTTGGTCGCCGTCATATGTTTAAAATGACTACTCCGCAGCAGAAATCATTTTGTGTTTTCGAGTTTGCGAAATGCAATTCCGTGATAGTGCAAAGACGTTTCAGGTTGAACTACCAAATTGATCCTCCGAAGGGGTGGAACTTTCGCAGATGGTATCGATAGTTTGTAGATACAGGATGTGTATGTAAAGGAAAGAGTCCTAGCCGCCCTCGTTTTTCTGAAGAAAATGTTGCACGAATTCAAACTGCTTTCCAACGTAATCCTTCAAAATCAACTCGTCCTGCCAGTCGGCAGTTACAACTGCCTACAACAATTTGGCATGTCTTGAGACGTCGGTTGGTTATGAAGCCGTACAAGTTACAGTTGTTACAAGCTCTGCGTCCTGATGACAAACGAATACGTGTGGCATTTTGTAACGAGATTCATGATGCTATTGACAATGATAACACTTTCGCACAACTCATCATGTTCAGTGATGAAGCGACTTTCCATGTTAGTAGTCTGGTAAACAAACACACACAATGTTCGAATTTGGCGTCTACAGAACCCACATGCAGCCATCGAACATGTACGAGATTCGCCTAAAATCAATGTGTTTTGTGCGATATCCCGATCATCTGTTTACGGCCCATTCCTCTTTGATGGAAACACAGTTAACGGTCAGCAGTATCTCGCTATGTTACAAAGCTGGTTGTTTCCGAGGCTGCATGAAGACAACTTCATTTTTCAACAAGACAGGGATCCTCTCACTGGAGTCGCCAAGTGCGTGAATAACTGAATGAAACTCTACCGAACTGTTGGATTGGTTGTCAAGGAGCTGGCGACTTAGCATGTCTCAGCTGGGCTCCGTAGTCACCGAATTTGACACCCTGTGTTTTCTTCCTGTAGAGTTTCGTCAAAGACAACGTTTATGAACCACCACTCCCACAGAACCTGGAAGAATTGAAGAACCGGATCCGTACTGCTATAACATCAGTGACAAAGGACATACTTGATCGAGTATGTGAGGAATTTGAGTACCGATGTGATATTGTTCGTGTCGCTGATGGAGGGCATATTGAACGTCTGTAATCTGAACTTGAGGGGTTCGTAAATATGTGTGTAAAGTTTCATATTCGTATATCTTAAAGTTTAATAAATATTGGGTCTGGGAAAAAGTTCGTGGCGTTTTTCCCGATAGATGGCATTGGTTGCCGATAACTAAAGAACAACAAGTCACAGCGACACCACCGAGGGCTCGTTTTTTAGATGACCTTCCGAACGTTAGTTTGAGCGTAGAAACATTGTAATCGGTGCAGTGGTTGGAAAGTTATTCGCACTTGAAAATGGAGAAGAATAATGAGAAATTTCGCTATATTCTGCAATATTATTATGATAAGGGGAAGAACGCTGCGCAGGCTTGTGATAAAATTTGTGCTGTGTACGGTGAAGGTACTTTATCGAAATCTGTTGCGCGGAAATGGTTCGCTCGCTTTCGTTCTGGAAATTTCAATGTGAAAGATGAGTCACGCTCCGGTCGTCCAATCACTGAAAAATCTGATGAAATTCTTGAAAAAGTCCAACAAGATAAGCATATCAGCAGTGTCGATATTGGCATGGAGCTAGGCATTGACCACAAAACTGTTTTGAACCATTTACACAAAGCTGGTTACAAAAAAAAGCTTGACGTATGGGTTCCTCATGAGTTGAGCGTGAAAAACATGATTGACCGAATTAACATCTGCGATGCGCTGCTGAAACGGAATGAAATCGAGCCGTTTCTGAAACGTTTAATAACCGGAGATGAAAAATGGATTACGTACGATAATCGGAAGCGTAAAAGATCGTGGATAAAGGATGGTGAGCCGTCACAAGCGTTCGCTAAGCCAACATTGACGCCAAAAAAAGTGATGCTGTGTGTATGGTGGGACTGGAGGGGAATCGTCCACTACGAGCTACTTCCAACTGGTCAGACTATTGATTCTCAACTCTACTGTGCACAACTAGAGAGATTACGCCAGGCGATTGAAAGAAAACGGCCCGAATTGATTAATAGGAAAGGTGTTGTCTTCCATCATGACAACGCCCGACCACACACTTCTTTGATGACCCGTCAAAAATTGAGAGAGTTTGGTTGGGAAGTTTTGATGCACCCACCTTACAGTCCGGATATAGCACCCTCTGACTATCATCTGTTTCGATCTCTGCAGAACTCTCTCAATGGAATTAAGTTTTTCAAAAGAAGCCTGTGAAAACTACTTGATTCAGTTTTTCGACCAGAAACCACAGAAGTTTTTCACCGATGGGATCATGGATCTACCAAAAAAATGGCGAAACATTGTCGATAATAATTTTCGGTTTAAATAAATTCATGCGGGGACCAGTTGAATTTTACTGAAAAAACGCCACGAACTTTTTCCCAGACCAATATATGCATTCGAAATGCGTATATTCTTTTTGAAACATATTTTATATTGTACCCAGCACCGTGAAATGCTTGTACCGTGTCCAATACTAGAGTTTTGTAATTTTCTGAATTTTTATTTCCCAGAAAATCTGGTAAAAACTTGCACCATGGATGCCCATGCAGTTTTTCCCCGCACTATTAATTTGGTTTCAAAATTTCAAACACTAACTATTTAACCTATCTGAAACATACCATCTTTTAGTTTCCCTTTTGTTATTTTTGGAAATTTTTCTCAAATGTATTTAAAACGGTCAAGTTTTTAGTAATATAGTCTTTACTTTTTCCATTAACGTATTTCGTTTGTATTTTAATGAAATTTTTTTCTTTATAATATATTTTTTATTTCAAATTTTTGCAATTAGAAATCTGAGGAAATATTATATCTTTTAAACCCAAAATCCACACCCTTCCTTCTTAACGTACAATAGTAATCTAATATCGCATAATTCCATTTACCCTGGTACCGTGTTTCCATTCTCGAAATATCTAGGTGGAAGATCTCGAAGTGCCCACCATTAACATCCAATTACAAATAGAAATTAAAAAATAATCCCTTTTCACACAGAATAGACAGTCATTATGTTACACAACTATCTACCTATCTGATAGTTATAATAAATGTATAGCCTACTAATTAATTTCAAATTTTTGATGTAGCCTTTCCTGTTCTCTCGTTGGTTCATTTCGAGTTGACCAGTTCACTTGTTCTTCGTGCCACCGACTCTTTTAACACGCCCGATCTTTTAGAAACACCTTCCACAAAGACACGCACTTGTAACATAATCCTTGTACATTTTAGTCCACACCTATTTATTAAGCAATTTATTTTATTACAGCATTTACTATTTGGCTTCAATTTATTGCTCTCTCTTATTAATTATTTTTAAAAACACTTTCTAAGATGGTGATTTTGATGGAGCCTGTGGTTGATTAACTTATTCACCCCTTTCCACATTAATTTTCGTAATTCTGTGTACGTATCTAGACAACTAAGTTGTCATCATCAACAGATAATTAAGCAGTGTCGCACCTGGAGAACTACGGCAAGAAATACCCGTACGAAAAAACTAATTCCGCACACGATCCGTACCGCTGAAAGCGAAGCCGCAGTGTGTGGCTTGGCTTGGCTTTTCGATTATATATCAACCTTTAGTGATTAAAAAAAATGTTCTGAGATGAAACTCTCTTTTATTTAAATTAATGAATAAAATTGGAAACACAACTTTGTTGTTTCATTTCTACCAACAATCTCTCTTTCAGCTTAACACATGTCCTAGACTTTTGATGCTTAATCATAAATTGATTAATTATTAACACTTTCTGATTATTATTGCAAGCCTAGAGCTAGTCCGGAACGCAATCATTTCCATTTCTATAATTATTATGTTTTAACTAATATAGTAACCTCACGCCCGAGGTTTAATAATGCCTAATAACTTACACACTTTATGCAGAGGACGTTTATACATTTAGAAAACGAACACAATCACATACACATTACTAACATAGCTTTGAATGTACGTAAGCTTAATTGTCGAAACAAGAAAACGTATAATTTGAAGGGATTGACGAGAGGAATATTAAGTTCCAATTGTATATTTCTCATCATCACATTAAACCCCGTTTGAGAGAAAGATAGGAAAGATATAACTAGAACGAATGGTGTTGTTTCCGAAGGAGCGCTCCAGTATCTCAATGCATATATACGTATTTCGAATTCTTTATTCTATCGCAGTAGAATTGATTGAAACGTGCTTCGTAGATTCTGATAAAAATATTACATTATTGTTTGTAGGTATTTTGTTTCCTTACAAATTTGATTTAATTATGTATAGCTACACGATCTACATAAGGAAACACATACGAGGTGTGGCAATTAAATAACGAGACTGTTGTCAGAAATGTTATTTATTGTAAATACATTTATATTTAACTTTTATCCCCTTCAACATATTCTCCTTCCATATGTATACACCACTGTGTACGTGTCTTCTATTATCCAAAACAATGCTGTAGTTCATCAGCTGCCAGCTTCTTCAACAGCTCTGCCGTTTTTGCTTTTACATGTTCAACAGACTGAAAATATGTTGTCTTTAATGCACTTTTCACTTTTGGGAACAAGTAGAAGTCACGTGGTGCGAGATCTGGCAAATACTGAGGATGATCAAGAACAGCAATGAGCTTATTCGCTAAAAACTACTCCATACATCTGATTTTTCGGCACGGTTTTTGCACAAATTTATCATGTTTAATTCATCATGCAAAATGTGACTCGTTAATAATGTTTACCGTATAAGTAATCGTCCGAATGCCCAGACGTCGGTCTGTCTGCACAATTTCATTAATTTACCCAACGTTCCTTTTAGTTCTTGCAGTCACAGGTCGACCAAGACGCTCATCATCTTCGATCTCTTTCCGAACTTCAGAAGACCACCACAAACGATTTTCTGAATGGTGTGTTGTCCTGGTGTAGAATCCACGAGTCGTTCTTCCACAAATCCGGGCTTTTCTTCCTTACTCTTTCCCTCAGCTTAACTGGGACTTCTTCGCTTATTTTGCAGAGAAAAACGCCGGGTACTATTTGGACGGGTTAAAGAGATGGGAACATCCCTGGGAGAAGTGTGTAGAGTTACAACGAGATTATGTAGAAAAATAAATATAAATTTTAAGAAAAAATATCTTGTATCTTTGTTAGGTTGGAAAGTTTTCAGACCACCCTCATATACATATATATATATATATATATATATATATATATATATATATATATTTTATTTAATGTAACTACCATAAAATATTACATGAAACATCGACATAAAGTATTGCTTTTAAGAAAATATATACAAAGATGTACAAAATAAGATAATGCAAATAAAATATTTACGTAGTGTAAGAAAAATTTCAAACACATGCAAGCAAGGAAACCACATACAAAAAATCAACAATGATTTTAAAATTATACGAAGAAAAATCATAAGTTAAATAAAAGTTAACATTAATGCTTAACTTAATTTATCAATTATAGTGCTCAGTGAATGCAAATGCCTGAATTATCTTCATTTAATTGTAGCCTCAATCTAAGAATATGTAGACTTAGACTGTAAAATACTTTTGAGCGACACTATATGTCCAGAATTAAAAAACACTCAATTAAAATCACAACTTAAAGAAAGTCTGCTTAAAATCAAACATTGGAGTACCGACGATTCGTTTGTTGAATTTAAAAGTCTGTTTTTCCGCATTCTTATGTCGTTTGATTTATGCCAGTGACCTTAATTGATTTCTCAAGAAATAAACCACTTAGCACAAATTATAGCATACATAAAAGTCTAGTGTTCAAATTCAAAATCATAAAAACAGTAAGTAACAAGTAAATATAAATTGCTTACCGGGCTAAATAAATCAGAATCCGTTGAAACATGCCAACAGATGTATGTAATAGCCCATTGTTGGTTCTTGTCGCAGTTGTTCCTTTCTCTGAAAAAGGAACAGTCATTTTATTAAATGTTGAATTTTATTATATTGGGTCTGGGAAAAAGTTCGTGGCGTTTTTTCAGTAAAATTCAACTGGTCCCCGCATGGCGCGTGGACGAATTCATTTAAACCGAATATACTCCATTATTATCGACAATGTTTCGCCATTTTTTTGGTAGATCCATGATCCCATCGGTGAAAAACTTCTATGGTTTCTGGTCGAAAAACTGAATCAAGTAGTTTTCACAGGCTTCTTTTGAAACCAACTTAATCCCATTGAGAGAGTTCTGCAGAGATCGAAACAGATGATAGTCAGAGGGTGCTATATCCGGACTGTAAGGTGGGTGCATCAAAACTTCCCAACCAAACTCTCTCAATTTTTGACGGGTCATCAAAGAAGTGTGTGGTCGGGCGTTGTCATGATGGAAGACAACACCTTTCCTATTAATCAATTCGGGCCGTTTTCTTTCAATCGCCTGGCGTAATCTCTCTAGTTGTGCACAGTAGAGTTGAGAATCAATCGTCTGACCAGTTGGAAGTAGCTCGTAGTGGACGATTCCCCTCCAGTCCCACCATACACACAGCATCACTTTTTTTGGCGTCAATGTTGGCTTAGCGAACGCTTGTGACGGCTCACCATCCTTTATCCACGATCTTTTACGCTTCCGATTATCGTACGTAATCCATTTTTCATCTCCGGTTATTAAACGTTTCAGAAACGGCTCGATTTCATTCCGCTTCAGCAGCGCATCGCAGATGTTAATTCGGTCCATCATGTTTTTCACGCTCAACTCATGAGGAACCCATACGTCAAGCTTTTTTTTGTAACCAGCTTTGTGTAAATGGTTCAAAACAGTTTTGTGGTCAATGCCTAGCTCCATGCCAATATCGACACTGCTGATATGCTTATCTTGTTGGACTTTTTCAAGAATTTCATCAGATTTTTCAGTGATTGGACGACCGGAGCGTGACTCATCTTTCACATTGAAATTTCCAGAACGAAAGCGAGCGAACCATTTCCGCGCAACAGATTTCGATAAAGTACCTTCACCGTACACAGCACAAATTTTATCACAAGCCTGCGCAGCGTTCTTCACCTTATCATAATAATATTGCAGAATATAGCGAAATTTCTCATTATTCTTCTCCATTTTCAAGTGCGAATAACTTTCCAACCACTGCACCGATTACAATGTTTCTACGCTCAAACTAACGTTCGGAAGGTCATCTAAAAAACGAGCCGTCGGTGGTGTCGCTGTGACTTGTTGTTCTTTAGTTATCGGCAACCAATGCCATCTATCGGGAAAAACGCCACGAACTTTTTCCCAGACCCAATATATTAAATGAAAGAGAAAAATAGAAACTTGTAGAAACAGTCTACCATTAAACACAACATATTCTCAATATCATTCTTTTATTTATTAAAAAATATTTACGAATATTATGTTAAATTATTCTATTTCTTTTTATTTATAAAAAGATTTCAACTAATTATAAGGTTAACACGATGAATAATTATTATCAGAGCGCTTTAGTATATCAAAATTTAGAACCCGCCAACAATTTATTAAAAAGAAATGGCGTAAAGTCTTTAATTGCATCACTTCCCATCCCGACACGTATCACACAATAAAAATGGTTTATTTCACACTCAAAATTTATTAATCTGTTACGATCATAAGATAAATACTCTTGAAATTTCATAAATGTTGATATTCATAACTTAGAAAATATCTTGAAAAGCTTACACTTTTTAATTACCTCAGGTCATTTTCTAATAATGTAATCTCTCATTAACTGATGAGGTTTTGGCGTTTAGCAAAACACTGTGATTAATAATCTACTGATGATGACAACTTAATTGTCGAAATACTTATACAGAATACGAACATCAAGGGGGAGGGGATCTTTTTTACCTTCTTTGATTAAAAGGTATGCAATATTATTTATATTTTTATACATATTGGCCGAGAAGAGAAAGAGATTGTGTTAGTAATTATTCGAATAAATTCAATTGAGGAAAATCTTTCAACCTCATCGTAAAGATGGTAGTATTCCTCAATAAAAGCTAGGGAATGTAATTGTGTATCTACTGTCAAGTACTCACCAAAGTTTCAGCCATTTTGGACTCGCAGTTGTTATTTGACAGTCGTTTGAGTGAGTCGATATGAGTATTAGTGTGAAAACGGAAAAAATCGAGTAAGTCAAAACAGTGGACTGCAAAGAATGAACCGGCTCCAAAAAAAGCAAAACTGATTTTTCGGCTGAGAAAGTTACGGCGACTGTTTTTTTGGATAGTCATGGAATTATCTTAATCGATTATCTTCAAAAAGGAAAAACTATTACAGGAGCATACTGAGCATCATTACTTGACAAGCTGAAAGCAGAAATTGTGGAAACACGGCCATATTTGCAGAAAAAGAAAATCCTATTTCACCAAGACGACGCGCCGTCTCACACCATGGCGAAAATTCACGAATTACGATTTGAACTGCTTGACTATCCGCCTCACTCACCAGATCTAGCCCCTAGCGACTTCTTTTTGTTCCCTCATTAAAAATTGGGCTCGGAGGACAAAGATTTTCGTCAAATAAGGAGGCAACCACCTTCGTGAACAATTATTTTGCAGAGAAAAGCGCCGAGTACTATTTGGACGGGTTAAAGAGATGGGAGCATCGCTGGGAGAAGTGTGGAGTTATAAGGAGACTATGTATTGTAGAAAAATAAATATGAATTTTAAGAAAAAAATATCTTGTATCTTTTTTAGGTCGGAAAGTTTTCAGACCACCCACGTATTAGTAGCACTAAGTACTGTGAGATTCGATTTCTTATTAATCGGAATCGAATCTCAGTCCTTGGTAGTTCAGTGAGAAAGCATCCATTCGGCAAGTCGACTGGTGTTCGACTCCTCACCAAATAGACAAATTTTTTTCATTAATTTCTACCTTAATTATAACAATGTAATAAACAGAAAATTACGAGGTTTCATCCTCTACTTTGTTCACCAAATATGCGCGTTTTATGGTTACGTTTAATCTCGAATGTTCAGTTTTATTCTTTCAATCGAAAGAGAAGCAGACTACAGCTCAGTTTTGATTTTATCGTTTATTTCGTTCTTTAAAAATAAGAACTAAGATTTGATTGGTATTCTACACTACACATTGTCCATGTTTCAAGACAACCTAAAGCAGGGTTTAATTTATACTTAAATAACAAATATCTTTACGATTGAAATGAATGCAAATTTTGAGTTATGTTTTTAAGAATTACCACGTTGAAAGAACAAATATATTTTTTCCCTTAGTGCTGCCATCTTTGGCCAGACTCGCTAATTATTGACCCGGCTTCTTACATTCAATGTATCGTGTCATCTTCAAATAAGAGCGTCAGTGCCCTTCTTCCACTAAGAATCTATGTAAAAAGTACAATAAACAAAAATATAATAAAGCTTATACTTTGTAAATGTTATAAACTGCGACATAAACTTCATTTATAGGTTACTAAATAGTAACGTACTATCAGAAACAACGACGCTGACCCTTTTTTTAACTCGAATTTATAACGGTAATAAAGTTAATGGAGCTGCAAAACCGCTAATAAAACAAAGCGTATCGAAAAGTAAATAAATAAATAATCAATTCACCATAGTTTATAGAATGCATCAGTCGCCATGCATTTTTTATTTCGTGAAAGTAGATGCAATACGAGCACAAAGCAGTCTCTTCTCTGTGAACAAATTAGAGAAATTTAGGGGAAGCACCTAATATATTTGCTTTTCCAATGTCTTCGATTAATTTACTAAAGTTGTTTTTGGTCCATATTTCTATGTTTTTATTAAATTTCGATCTAGTTTACTATAGAGCTTTAAGTAAAAGAAAAAATAAATTCGCTCCAAAATGTTCGAAATGTCTATGTGTTTCGTTTGGATGCTTTAGTTTCTTTAGATCATGTATGGGCAACCTTTGACATGTTGTAGGCCAAACTTTAATGTGCAAATACGTTCGCGTGCCGCGTTTAAAAGTAGTGCATTTTAAAGTAGCGTTTTAAAGCAGTATTCAGCGATAGATATCAGACAAGAAATAATACGACAATGTCTTGCGGGTCGGATCAAATCTTTCGGCGGCCTGGATCCAGTCCGCGGGCTGGTTGTTGCCCACATATGCTTTAGATGCTCATCATCCAGCACTTAATGTAACATTAAATGTTCTGAAAGCTCAAGCGTATGTTAACTTCCTTCCAACTT
Source organism: Dermolepida albohirtum (assembly GCA_031893035.1). Classification (NCBI taxonomy): domain Eukaryota; kingdom Metazoa; phylum Arthropoda; class Insecta; order Coleoptera; family Scarabaeidae; genus Dermolepida; species Dermolepida albohirtum. The sequence goes on along the minus strand of JAVIWB010004188.1, from coordinate 489,251 downwards.
AAATAATAGGTTCGATATCATTCTCATTATAAAACCCTATATTGTATTCTCGGAGAAACCGATTATATTGTATATGATGTAACTGAAGAAAAATATTTTTGAATCATAGGCTTAATCTAAAACTTTTCCATCAATTGTATTCAGAAGATCATTGATATAAATGCAAAAGAGTAGCGGCCCAAGATTTGATCCATGTGGAACACCTGATGAAGCAATGAAGCAATTAGAGTTACAGCCATTGAAAGGAACATAAAATGTTCTATTGTAAGGGTATGATTTCAACAGTTTAAATGTTGAGAATCCAAAAATCCATCATTTTTGTCGGAGGCTTCAGCGAAGTTAGTATATATAACACCAATTTGCTGTTGTTCATTCATTGATTCACTGATAAATTCGATTATTTCTACTAAGTCGATGAGAGATGTCGCTAGGCTTAAGTATGCAATCTTATGATTTCACACATTCATTTTGTTCTACTGACATCAAGCTTCAAAGCCATACATATTATAATTTGCGAAAATAGATTTAGACCTCTGAAAATGTAGAGTTTCGTGTCTGAAAAAATGCGTTTGCATTACTTTTCATATTTAATCAAAAGAAAAAAGCCGTCGAAAGTCACCGTTTGCTCGTAGAAACTTGCTTCAACTATAAAAACATGTGAGGTGTGGTTTCGACAGTTCAAAAGTGGTGATTTCGATGTGCAAGACAAAGAACGTTCTAGTAGACCGAAAAAGTTTTAAGATGCGAAACTGCAGGAGTTATTGGATCAAGACCCAACCCAAATTCAAAAACAATTGGAAGAAGCATTGACTGTAGTTCAAGGAACGATTAGCGATCGATGACAAGCAATGAGCAAAATGCAAAAGATGAGAAAATGGGTGCCATATCAATTGAATGACAGGCAAATGGAAAATCGAAAAATCATCTGTTAAATGCTGCTTCAAAGGTATGATCGGAAGTCATTTCTGCATCGAATAGTGACGGGTGATGAAAAATGGATTTGTTTTGAAAACCTTAAACGCAAAAAATCATGGTCATCTCCTGGCGAAACCGACCCATCGACTTCAAGTCCAAATCGTTTTTGACCAGAGTGGCGTGGTGTTTTACGAACTGTTGAAACTTGGTGAAACAGTTAATACTGATAGCTACCGACAACAAATTATCAATTTGAACCATGCATTGATAGAAAGCCGTCCAGAATTGGCCTGAAGACACAGTAAGGTGATTTTACAGCACGATAACATGTCGTCTCATACAACAAAACCGGTCAAGGAAGCGTTGAAAGTACTTGGATGGAACATAATATCCCACCCTCCGTACTCTCCAGATCTAGCCCCGTCGCTTTCAGAGCAGCACTTCGCCAATTTCGAAGAAACTAGAAAATGTCTCGATAAACGGTTTTGCTCAAAAGACAAACACTTTTTTTAAGATAGCATCCATAAATTGCCTGAAAGATGGGAAAGATGTGTAGAATCAATTGACCAATACTTTGAATAAATAACTTTTTCCATTTTTTGGAAAACTATATAGCTTTTTTACGAAGAAGCCGGTAATGACTACCTGGTTACCTGGTATGTTGAAAAAGTAAATGCTCGTTCGTTTTCTTTAGCTTCATTCCATAAATTTTCCATCTCACCTAGGTAATCTAGAATCTCGATTGTAAACATATCTAAATGCTATAAATTATATTTCAGAATAATTGGTGTAAATCCTTAGGAAACTAGAAATTATCATTTCTGTGGAAGGAAAATATCTGTAGGAGAATAACTGTTCTATCTGCTTCTGGGCTTCAGGGCTCAAACCGCGTCACTGGTATAACTGCCTACGTTTCATACCCACTCATATGGGACATCTTCAGCGCTGAACTACTGCTACTGTCTGTCTCAGTTTCAATGCGACAGGCCCGGAAGCCCTGAAGCAAATAGTATGGACCATGACCGCGGAAGTATACGTACCAGAGAATAACTGGTGTTGGAAAATCTCTATTTAACTACGCTGAAAGGAATATTTCATAAATAACTGTGTGGTGATTATTGGAGTCGTTATTTTGTAAAATTTCATTACATTATGAAGGCATAAAACAGTTTATCTAAATTTCACACTGTATGGTATATTAACTGCGACTAGTTTCGTCTGTTAGGACGTTATCAAGCTTGCCCGATATTATTTGTAGTATTTTATTTGCTCTTAAGCGTTTTATTTATTCCTTAATAAAATTGCACGTATTTATTTGATTAAATACTGGGCCTACTTAAACTACTACCGAAACTTGCCATTACCATCCTTTACGGACGGTATTTTCTATAATCAAAATATGGCCTAAACTCGTGTGTATACGCTTGCGATATTATACACCAATATGCACTTAAATTGTCACTTCATGTACAGCATATATATTTTCTTCAGACCTCTGTCCGACCATTTAATATAAAATTCCAGAGATAATGCGATACTTTCATATATCGATACTTGAAAGTTTTATAGACACAGTAAAACATCAATATCAATGTGTATCATATTTTATACATTACCGGCTGCGCCGGTTTCACAGAACTTTAGATAATTCAGACGAAAGCAAAGGAAAAGCGCCTATACAACATCCTGTTCCGGTAGCCAAGTGCTGCCACCATTTCCGGTAACGGAAGAATGTATCTAAACAACGGCGAAACCATGAGTTGAAATTCGAATGCATTTAATAATTAGGTTAGGGAAGAGTTACGTGTTTGAGGAACTTACACTAGCGATCAACAATTTATGGCACGTAATTGGAAGTACAATTGTATATTATTTTGAAATGCAGGCAATAAATACGTTTTAAACTTTAACGGCGCGCTAGAAATATATAAAATAGTAACTGGACTTGTTAGTATACTAATTAAGTTCAAATTTACTTTTCAATTTCATATAACGCGTGGCGCACGAATCGTATTACAAAAACAAAAGGTAATAATTTCTTTTCTGTGTGAGTAATCGGCTTATTTTATTTTTATTTGGCAGGTTACTATTTAGATTTATTAAAATGAATGCTTGGAATACCGAAAAGAGGATTTGGCTAGTGCAGCGGTACCATGCTTTTCATGGTACCACCCAAAGGAAATTCAGGCGGGAGTTTGGCGATACTCCCCCGAGTACAAGGACCGTTATGAGGCTGGTAAACATGTTTTTCGAATCTGGAAGCATCACACAAAGACCGTACCATTGAGATCCCTACGTTCGGGTTCAAAACACAATTGCGGCTGTAGCATTGTCAATTGAGGCAAATCCAAGCGTTTCAACTCGAAACCTATCGGCGCAAAATGGAATTAGCAGACGATTATTGCAACGGATAATTCACGATGACTTAAACTTGTTTCCGTACAAAGTCCAAATTACAAGCATGTTAAACCTTTTGAATTTGCCTATTCGCCTGGAATTTTGCCAAAAAATTATTGAAATGGCCGAGGAAGACAACAGTTTGATAAATTGCTTGTTTATGTCTGATGAGACCCGTTTTGATCTAAACGGCAATGTAAATAAGCAAAATTGCCGTATATGGAGTGAATTTAATCCTCAAATACTCCATGAGATAGAACTGCACCCAGAACGAGTCACTGTGTGGTGCGCAGTTTCATCGAGGTGCATTGTGGGGCCATACTTCTTTGAAGAAAACGGTGTAAAAGTGACCATCAATGGGAATCGTTATTTAAAGATGTTGAAGGAGTTTTTTTACCCAGAACTGCGCCGAAGACGTATCCGTTTCAACAGTATTTGGTTCCAGCAAGATGGTAACTGCACACATAGCCAGAACGAAAATTCCCAAACAAATTAATATCCAGAAACTCCACTTTCCGCTGGCCCCCAAGGTCAGCTGACCTGACTGCACCAGACCTTTTTTTATGGGCTTATGTGAAGCAAGAGGTGTACAAAACGAAACCAAGGAATTTGACTGAATTGATAGCAGTCCATTAAAACAATAATTGAGGCGATCCCGACTTCAGCCCTTCAGGCCGCAATGAGCGTGGATGAGCATGGAGGTCATTTACGGTCTATCATCTTCAAAAACAATTAGTTCTATAAAATTAAATTGAATTTTCTATAAAATAGAAAAGAATAAATGAAGTACATTGATTAAAAAAAAGTTATTTGAATTTCTTATTTTCGCACAATTGGTGCAAAAAGTAAGCACAAAATCGTTCATTTCTAACCCCACAAATACTGTTTTCAGATTTCATTAACGGTTTTGCAATGCTGTTTACGTCTGAGTAAAACGTCTTCATCTCAATGGTTCATTTTCGAACTGTCGTGCACAATCTTGACAAAGGCTGGACTTATTCCCTGCAATTATATATCTGGAAATTTAATGTAAATATTGCTTATGCTCTTTGCATTCAATATAACTGAAGAGTGTTGAATCTCTTTGAAACAAGTGACCATTATTAGCTTCTTATTTAATCAGTCGTTAATAATATACATCAGTATATGCAAGGTCATTCATTACAAAAGTTATCAGCTAAGATAGATATGCTACGAGGGTAGTCACAGAAATATCTGACTTTACAAAATAAACACAAAAAATTTTGGAAAAAATTTCTTTATTTCTCTACATGGTTTCGATTTAATTCGATTGAGTTGAGCGCCTCAAAATAGCCGTCAACCGCAGCCTCCACCTCATCTTTGTTGGCAAATCTTTTACCATAATAGCTAAGAGGTTAATGTTGATTTTGTTAATAAGATTATGAGGGTCTATCAATAGGTTTGAAAAATCCTAGGGGAAGAAAAGACAATTGATACTATATATTGGTTGTGAGGATGTTTTTTTTTTGAGAATGGCCTACTCTTACTTCCATCAAATCAAATAGGTGATTACCATGAAGAGAGGAATGAGTTGTTTGAAAATAGGTTTGTAAAAATTTTACCTCATTTGAAAATTATTTCTGTCATTGTTATGGACAATGCTTCCTACCGTTTTAGAAAATCAGAAAAAATACCAAATTCATCAAGGGAGAAATACGATGTTCAAGAATGGCTTACTAAATATAATTTTGGATTTGAATTTAATATGCTGAAAATGGAATTGTTGGACAACAGTTCGTAATACACCACGCCACTCTGGTCCCATTGAACATAGAGCATTGTCTTGCGACCAAAACGATTTGGCTTTGGAGTCCATGGGCCGGCTTCGCCAAGTGATAGCCATGATTTTTTGCGCTTAGGGTTTTCGAAATAAATCCATTTCCCAGTCACTATTAGATGCCGAAATAAGTTCCAATCATACCTTCGAAGCAGCACTTCACAGACAATTTTTCTATTTTCCATTTGCCTGTCATTTAATTGATGTGGCACCCATTTTTCCATCTTTTGGATTTTGCTCATTGCTTGTAATCGGTCGCTAATCGTTTCTTGAGCTATATTTAACACTTCTACCAATGGTTTTTGAGTTTGGGTTTGGTCTTCGTCTAATAACTTCTGCAGTTTCGCATCTCCAAACTTTTTCGAACGTTCTTTGTCTTGCACATCGAAATTACCCCTTTTGATTTATAGTTGGAGCGTGCTCACCGTCAGTTTATACCAGCAAATGGTGACTTTCAGCAGCATTTTTCTTTTAATAAAATAAGAAAAATAATGTTTGCCACAAATGCACTTTTTCAGGCACGAAACTCGACATTTTCAAAGAGGTATAAATCTATAACACTGTTACTTTCGCAAAATATAACATGTATGGCTTTGAATATTGACGTCAGTAGAATAAAATGACATATGTGCCATATCATAACATTGCATACTTAAGCCTAGCGACATCTGTTAAAAAAACCGATAATGACTTTCCGATACACCTGGTATATGGAATTTAATCCAGAAATCTAAAATATCAAAAATTAAAAATTCTCGATGAACACATTTCTTATTTTATTTATTTATTTTTAACACATTTAACCTGGTAAAATTTAACGTTTTCAGAATAAAAATCAATGTTCTTTCATACAGAATTAGGTTCATTGAAGACCAACCAAGTTTAAACGAATGTAGATGCATCAAAAGAAATCGAAACAGTTTTATATTTACGACACATTTTTCCAGAATATTTTATAAACTAGACCCTCTGAGTACCCATGAGACTGAGTGTCAATTTCCTTTCGTACCGTGTATTGAACGATCCACTCTCAATACAAATATGTTCTGTTGCACCAGAAAAAATTGTGTTTATAATTATGCATGGAAATATACCGCCAGAGGCGAAATCATCGGATATTCCCGTGCATTAGTGACTATCCGATTACATGATATCCTCTTTTATTGTGGCCGAATTAATAGAACGAGCTAGAGCGGAGATTTCGTACCACATATGCGGCATATGAAACGGACTTCATCCCGTTAAATACTTCGACAAAACTAGGTGTACCAGCAAAATATTTCGCAAGCCGCAGAACTGGTAATATCTGAAGTACATGTGAGTGGATTAAATTTATGACCTCTGGGATTACTTACACAATTTGGACTCGGTTTGTACGGCTGGCTGTTTGTATTTTTGCGCGCGGCATAAATCATTTGATGCGTCATGTTCAGGAGGTGAACAAAATACATTTTAACAAATATAAACAAACCCTTTAATTGTTGTATAAACGTGGGGAAACTGTGATGACTATTCTTCGGTCATAAATTATGTTGTGTATACAACTTAAACTTCACATTTAATATCGCGTGAGTCTAAACTTGCGATTTTAATTCATTAAATATTAACGGAAAAGTAGAAATAAAAAAGGGCGTAAAAAAGTTATTTGAACGTGTAATAATGTGAAGTTTCTGCGAGTTGCTGCTAGTTGAATTTTGTACTATTTTTATTAGAAAAAACAAACATTATTAACAACTGTTTTGAGTAGCGCAAAATAGATAAGACTGATAAAATGTCTGCAGCATGACGTAAGTTTCCACATTTGTCTTGGAGGGAAACGTACGCAGTGCTGAAAAGATGTTATTTTATTTAGGAAAGGGGCCACACGACATTTACGGATGTAAAACACGCATAATTAGAATAATCTTTAGACATAGATAACGGATCTATACACGCATTGTTACAAACTTGTCTTAATCGGGTAAAATCGAAATCTAGAACGCTCTCGAACTTTTCTAGAACAAACTAGTTCTTTATGTCACTTGTAATATATAGCAGTGAGTGTACATCATTCATAATTTGCATTGACTCCATTAATGACGACCCAGCGTTTCGAAATTTTTACTTACTACAGTACAACTAATAAATATTTTCAGAAATCGCAGGATGTATGTCAACTTCGCGATCAAAGTTCTTCTTCATATACACCCGGAGATACTTTCAAATTAAAAGAACACATTTCTAAAGATAACTCAAGTAAATAACGAAGGTGACATCTACATATCTGAACCTATATTTCGAGATTAGGAATACCTTCACAAAAATATCTGCGACAACAGGGGAGAGAGGAGACCACAGACTTACGCCTGTCTCAGTACAACTGTTAAACATTGAAGATGTCCCATAAAAGCGACGAAACGTTAGTTCTAGATTTATCGAAGACGCAGTTCCAGCTCGGAAGCCAAGATGAAGAAAGTGTGGATATCGACCGCGGAAGACGGTCATAGGATAGAATACAAAAGTTTACGGAAGATATAAAACAATGGAGACCAAAAACGTATTTCATTAGTAATACTCGTAAAAGGTACAAAAAGTTTAAGGCTATGAAAAAGACGTTTTTTTTGTATTAATGAACCTTGATCAATCTAAAGTAATATTCTATACGTATAACAGAGAAACAAATTTAATAATAATACAAAGTCAATGCAAATCAAATAAACAAATCATTTATAGCGATATTACTCTAAGAGTACACACTTCTTTCCAAACAACAATTTGTTTTAACATAAATGTGAAACATTTCACAGAGACAAGTTTAAATTCACCATGCACCGCAATATAAACTTTGGCAATTTGATGTGAAAATGATCGTTCATAAAATGCCGTTCGATGCAAAAGTAGCGTTAGAGTGCCTCTAAATCTTAAATTTAATGTATGTGCATCTGTACGAAAAGAAATTTTATTGTATAAGTATGCGGACTGCCTAGACCCAACAATCCTATGAGATAGGGTGAATATTTGTAAAGTAAAGTTCGCCTATCTTTCATATTCAACCATCTCTTCCCAGCTAATTTGTGTGAGATTTCTTTGTACGGAAAATGAATTTGAAGCATGTATTTTGAACTCTCTGTATGCATGAGACAATTAACACTTGCACAAGGACTATATAATTCACAACGGAACAAAAAATGAGGTTACGTTTAGTGTTAATCGTAAGATATTGTTTATGGGACAAAATTAATTTTAAAGTAACGAACGCGCGTTTAATACATTTAAGTATATGTTATAAATCTCATATTCAAAATAACGACAAAAATTCCCCGCCTCAGACGCAATGGGTAAGCTCACCTCTGTTATAATAAAATTTGCAGTTCTTTGAAGCGGGGCAACACCACTGTTATTACCCAAAAAGAGAACTATCTTAGATGGATTCAAGACGCGTGTATCTCGAAATGTTCACTCTGAAATTGCATTTAAGTCACAATTAATGTGCTGAATAGCCACATGATTAGTAACAAAAAAAAGAGGGCTATATTTGAACATGATCAGCATACGTATCCATTATGCAATGCCTAAGACTTGTATAAAGAAAGGAAGCGTATGCAGTAAACAGAAAAGGATCCATTATTGAGCCCTGTGACATATCACGAGTAATAGGTCTATAATGGGGAAATTTCCCATTTAACGAGACACACTGGACCCTGCCATTCAAATAATAAATTAGCATCTTTATAGCAGATTGGAGTAACCTAACATAACTTAAGATAAAAAAAAAGCTGATCATGATCAAGGGTATCAAAGGGTTGACCAAAATCCAATAAGGTTAGAACCCAGACTTTACTTTATATCATCAGCAGTGAGTAGATCATCAGAGACATCAAACAGAGCAGTCCTACAACTGTGTCTCGCACGAAAACCCTATTGAAAGTTGGGCAAGATCCTATTCTTGTCTAAAAAGTCTTTCAGCTGGCTACTCCAAATTTGTTCAAGAATTTCTCAAATTAATGGTAGAATATTTATCGAGTATAAGTCCTTGAAATTCAATGGATACGAATACTTCGGAATACGTCGTACGATAGATTTCTTCCAATGAAGGAAAGAAGCATTCAACAAAATCTGGAGAGCGTGCGAGATATTTTACGATTTATTTTTCAAACCAAGTTACCTCAGCGTTTTTTGTATGTCCTTGAGCGATGTTCAAAATTGAAATAGACTTTCTTTTCTAGCTGAAAGGTAAAGAAATCGTTGGGACGTAGATCTGGACTGTACGGAGAATGGTCCAACAATTCGAGGTTTTGTTGCGTTAAAAATTTAATTGCCTTGCGTGCTGTGTGCGAACTTGCAGTGTCTTGGTGGAGGATGATTCGTCGTTCGAGGTTGGTTTTCGAAGCTCGGCCATAACTTATGGTAAACACATGGTTGTATACCTATCCGCAGTAACAATTCTGTGATCTTGTAGAGGAATTATTACTACATGACCTGCTTTCCAGATAAATGTCGCGACCATCTTTTTGGAGAGAACGGATGACTGTTGTCGGCTTTTCTTCACATCCAAACAGACGACTGGCGTTTATTTTCTGACTCGTATGAGTAAATCCAAGAATCATCACCACTGACAATGTTGTACACGTTTTCAGAGTTTACGGTGTTGAAGTAATCTAGAGTTTTTCTTCACGCTAATTTCTTTCTGCTCTTCAGTCAACAGATGCGGTATCCAACGGGAAACTAATTTTTTTACACACGATTCTTTGAATCGAGCTCTCTGACATCCCCAATAATGCTCTGATCTGGCAATATATCACATGTCGATCTTCATTGATGATCTTGCGCACAGCATCGAAGTTTTCCTAAGTTTTTTTTTTTTTTCTATTAAACACCCATAATAACAAAGGCATTTAGTATATTACAATCTGGTCAGCAATGACCAATGCGCAATTCAATTCTGTCCTAATCTAATAAAGTGAAACTTAATACTAAGGTATACTCATCAGCTTTCCTTAGGTTCTGTAGTATATATTGCACTAAGATTAACGTGCACACACAAGCTTTGCTTTTGCACTAAAAACACTAAACCAACTCAAACGGCTTGATTCTCTTGAGTCTTCTTTCTAATCCAGTATTGTCAAGGAGCTGAATAGCCTCAACATTGACATGATGATGGAGTCTTTCTTCATGATTCTTGGCTAACTTCTTGATAGTCTGGTCAACAGTGTCCATTTCCAGGTCTCTATGGTTTTCCTAAGTGACTGCCGTTTTGGTGAAGTTGTTCTTGAACAGTTGCTAAGACTAATCCACCCACGTCTGAATTCTCCATACCAACGAGAAATTGTTGAGTAAAATAGTGCTTAATTACCGAAAACAGGAACCAAGTCGCCGAAGCATTCTTGTTTTGCTAATTGTCTTCGAAAATTATAAAAAATTATTCCGCGAAAATGTTCTCGGTTTAAAACCATTTTTCAACTAACTTGTCGAGTTTGACATTTCATTGTAGCTGCAACACTACACGTACCGCATTGAAACTTTGGATTTAGATTAACTAAAGATAGAGGTTAATTTTTAGTACTGATATTTGATTAGTGGCACCTTCTACGTCCCACTTTGCAAAACTTAAAAGACATCCCACGTAATAAGGTTTTCGATCAGATATAAATTTTTAGTTCTCTTTAAACAATTTCGAAAATATATTTCTCGCATTTACTTTACCCAATTTTTTCTTAATATTCGCATGATCATAAAATAAGATAATAGTCCGTAATGATTTAAATTACTCGGTCAACTATGTATTTAGTATAGCGTGCGATCTAGACAGAATCGCGTGTTTTTACATTTCGTGATATAACGATGCAGCCTGGAAAAGACTAACTTTTTCTAATGTTCTAATGGAGCGTACAATGGCGGGATTTCCCATTTACTGGAATTACAGCAGAGATGCAACTGATTTTCTAATAAAACCACAGTAATATATGACTATTTGTCAGCACTACTAAATGGGAATTTTATCTTACGTTTAAATTTATTGACTCGCTTGCTAAATAGCTAGTCCTACGTGTATTACATCGGATATTACAGAACTTACAAAATGAGGAATAAAATTTGTACGACTATACATCGGTTGTTTAGAACCACAATATTGAAAAGCTCTCAATTGTAGTATTGTGTTTATATTTCTCTCTAAAATTGTAAAATTAAAAGTCATTAAAGCTGTTACTAGTAATTGTGACGGATACAAAATAACTTTCGAAAGAAACATTCATTTAGACCCCAATACAAACACTGAATAGAAAAAATACCTGTAATTTGCATCTCTTTTAAAAATTACAGCAATTACGTTTAATAATATAAGTTATTAAACAAACTAATGGATGAGCTATTAGCGTTTTACATACTCAAAGTTAATCCTTATTATAATATTGCTAGAATCCAGGAACAAATAGATGTATATATGAAAGTAGTTGATCGTTGAGATCGTTACTTTGTAAAATTCCATTTCATGGAGGACTAAATAAAACATTTGATCTAAATTTGTAGTTTGTTAGTTAAGTTAATTCTGCATGCAGGATTTTGGAATTAAATTTAAAGTTGTCTCTTCTATTGTTCCAAAGTTTGAGTTCTTCCTATGACCATATAATTCTCACATTAGATAATGCTTTTGGAGCCGCTACGAAGTTACGCTTAGATTTTAAATTGTGTTTTATTTAGTTTGGTATTTCATATATTCCTTGGTATACATGAAAATTTTGTTAACTCAGATGTCTTTCAAGATTACATACCATAAACGTTATCTATTTAATATTTACTTATACAACAAGCGACTTAATTGTGAATTGTATTGTCAGGTCAATATTAACATCAAAGTTAATGGAATTCATTTTGGATGGATTAATCCACAGGATTAATAACTTAACGATAGTTCTTAGACGATTCTAGGCTTCCAGACTAAATTCGCGTCTCTGTTATTGCTGTTTCACTTTCTCGCATTTCGGTCGCTATTGCAAGGGGCATCCTCAGGTCTACTTCTGATCTTGTACACAATGCTTGTGTTCAGTAACAGTCCACGAAGGTTAATACAATTTTCTTGCATACTCTCGAACTAACTCTGGAAGCAGTTGTTCCACTCATTTGTTGGTGTTCTTGATTTTCAGAAAGGTAAAGAAATCGTTAAGCTTAGGTCCGGACTGTAGGGAGGATGGTCTAACAATTCGGCGTTAAAAATTCAATTGTCTTGCGTGCTGTGTGCGAATTTGTATTGTCTTGGTGGAGAATGATTCTTCGTTCGGGGTTGGCTTTTCGAAACTAAGTGATGACTTGCGATAAAGAGATGGTTGTATACTCAACGGCAGTAACAGTTCTTTGATCTTGTAGAAGAATAGTTGCTACGTGACCGGCTTTCGAGACAAATGTCGCGACCATCTTTTTGGAGACACTTCAAGAACCTTCACCTTGAAACACCCAAGCAGACGAATGGCGTTTATTTTCTGGCTCGTATTAAATCCAAAATTCATCACCACTACTGCTGACAGTTGTACACGCTTTTAGAATTTCCGGCGTTGAAGGGATCTAGAGTTTTTTGACACCAACGCTGCTTTCTGTTCTTCGGTCAAGAGATGCGGCATCCAACGCGAAACAAATTTTTTTACCTACAATTCTTCAAGTCTTTTAAATCCCCAATAATACTTGAATCTGGCGATATGTCACATGTCGATCTTGCGTACAGCATCGATGTTTTCCTGAGTGACTACTATTTTTGGTGACGCTGCTCTTGAATCGTCGCTAAGATGAATCCGCCACGTTTGAATACTCCATATCAACGAGAAATTGTTGACTGAGGTGGTGCTTCATTGCCGAAAACAGAAAGCGAGTCGGAGAGGCATTCTTATTTTTATAATTCTCTTCGAAAATTATAAAAAATTATTCCGCGAAAATGTTCTCGGTTTAAAACCATTTTTCAACTAACTTGTCAATTTTGACAGTTCGTTGTAGCTACAAGACCACACATATCGCACTGAAACTTTGGATTTAGGTTAACTGAAGATGAAGGTTAATTTTTAGTGGTGGCATTTGATTAGTGGCGTCCTCTAAGTCCCACTATGCAAAACTTAAAAGGCATCCCACGTATAACTTACACTCCTTAAGAGAGAATGAAGATTATTTACAAAAGTTGGCTAGAGATAAAATAAAATTGAATAAATAAAAAAGATTTACAAAATAATTCAAAGATTATACAAACTAGTAGTGCAAAAACTTGTTACAGTCAAAGAACTAAGAAAACAGGAAAAAACTTAAGCGAAAAGATTTGCTAGTAATCTAGAAGATCTCGAATAAACAAGCAAATTGAAAAAATAACAAAAGTAAAACTATAATTTAATAATAACTTTTTATATTGGACAAATTATTAGTAAACTTACCACTTTCCCTAATAACTAAAGCTGTATTGTTTGAGATTGAAGCAATTAGGTATTAGTACATTATTTCACCCTAGTTAATGCTTGCCGTTCATAATTGATTAAGCATTCCCGTATTTATTTGTGATGGCCTACTAACTTTAATAAATTAATTGAAATAGTTTGGGCAAAAGTTTTGCCAAAGTACCGAGGTTGGAAGACCCTCATCATGTAGAGAAGCTTAATTACAATATTATTTAAATGTGCGTGTATTGTAATGATATAATAATTTCTAATAAACTTTGTGCCTCAAAAATGCGCTCGAATAATAATGTTCTCGAAATGTAAAAAATATTTAAAAGAAAGTTATTATGTGTATTTATGTACACAGTCCGTTGGAGAGAAAAACGAACATTTAAAATAGTCATTCTTAGTGGCGCCATCTATTGGAAACAATATGTGTCGGTAAGGTAGATCTTTCCCTAATGTTATGTCAAAATATCACGACATTTGCATTATTAAAAACAGAGAAATTGCGCATAAAGTAACGGTGTGTATTTGGCATTGGTCGAAAAATGAAATTTGAACAAAGAGCAAGTATCAAGTTCTGCTTTCAACTTGGTAAATCGTTTACTGAAACGCTTAATTTGATGAAATATGTGTATGGTGATGCATGTTTATTATGCGCGAGTATGTATGAGTGGTATAAACGATTTAAAGACGGTCGTACGAACATAAATGACGACGAACATCCTGGTGCAAAAAAATTTGTGGTTACGGAAAGCAAAATCGAATTGTGTGCGTGAATTTATCTGAAATGAGCCGAAATCCCGATTGTGATACGTGGGAATGGAATTAAATATTTCCAAAGATTCAATTCATCGCATTTTGACATAGCATTTGGGACTAATAAATATTTGTGAAAGGTTTGTACAACAAAAGCTAACCGAATTTAACATTGTACAGCCGGTTTTTATACGTTTGGACAGTTCCTTCAATTTCTTCCTTTATGGTGGGCATACGCAAATCAGTTAAAATCACTTTATTTGGCACATACCATGGAGCACTAACCAAAGCACGAAGCACCTTGTTCTGGAATCTCTCGATAATGGCTATGTTGGAAATACACGCGGTTCCCCACAGTGTAAGTCCGTACCTCCAGATAGGTTTTAATGTGACTTTGTGTATTAATAATTTGTTTTCGAGAGTTAATGCCGACCTCCTTCTGATCATCCAGTAAATTTTCCTGTACTTCAGTCCAAGCTGCTTTCGTTTATTAAATATATGGGTTTTCCAGGTTAATCGCCGGTCCAGATGGAGCCCTAGATATTTTGCAGAGTCACTGTGTCTTAATTGTTGTCCATTCATGGTGAATGTGACATGTTGGGATTTGCTCTCAGTCACCTTAATTCTCCATACTTTGAGCCATTCTTGCACTTTATTCAGTGAGGCTTGCAAGTTGCGTGATGCAATAGTGGGATTTATATGTGAGACCAGGCGAGCTGTGTCATCTGCGAAGGTGGCGGTTGTAGTTAATTTCGTAGTTGGCAAGTCGGCAGTGAACAGCAAATATAGTATGGGGCCCAGCACACTGCCTTGGGCAACCCCAGATGCAACAAGTTAGAGATTTGTGTATTCACTTTGGTAGTTCACAAAAAATACCGATCGGGCAGGTAAGATTTTAGTATCTCATAGAATTGGTATGGCAGTAGCTTTTTTAGTTTATATAATAGTCCCAAGTGCCAGACCTTGTCAAAGGCCTGGGAGACGTCTAGGAACACAGCAGAGCAGTATCTACACTCCTCAAAGTCACTATGAATTTGATCTACCAATCGGTGGATAGAAAATTAATACAATTTTTAGATGATGAAAAGAGGGACCTAATAGCCCATCTTATTGAACGATAAAATTTATTGAACAACCTGGTATATTGTTAATTTGAAGTTTGTACCGACAAAAAAAAATGAAATGAATGTAAAATTTGAATCACTCCCGTAATAATAACGTACGATTTTTCTTAACTAAGCCGTTCTGTCTCTTATTAAATAAATTGTGGCCCTCTAAAAAATTTATGTGTTTGTCGGCCACAAATCTCTATAATAACAACATATGATTCTGCCGCCCTCTTCAAATGTTACCCAATATCAGACAAATTACTTATTATATAATATTGAATGAAAGGAAGTGTTGATATAAAAAACGAGATAAAAAATTTTAACTCCAAATTACACTTCCATCATAATAAAAATTTCATATTTATTAATCCATTTTAGTACGAACAATACGTTGTCTACTAGTGCAGTGAAGAGCTCGCCCGATAAAACTTCCGCCCGCAAAATTTTACCCAAAATTAATAAAGCATTTAATTAACTAGGGGCAAATGAGGTGTGAATGAGATGGCGAGGACAACTACATATAATCAGCAAACCAGTTGTAATCATCAGCCGGTTCTATAATTATTATCATTTTCCGCGCGAAGGATCATCTTCAATTCAACTAACGGAAAGCCGACACCCTAGAATCTCGATTACACTGAGCTATACACTACATTACGTTTGATCTAATTATTATGCCACAAACTGTAGTCGCGAGCGTGTTTTCTATTTTATCATATTTTCAAAACTGCTTTGATATTTTACGCATGAACAAGTCGTAGAACTAAATTTCATCTAGCAGTGAAACAATCGTGTCACACAGACAATTCGAAAGTGAATATTTGAAATTCAGTTGTATTTAAATCGTGAAATTTCTTTGGTATTTCAAGTGAAGAGTGAAGTCTTTATGTAAACTTTTAAACTCTCTTTCAATATTATCGGAATCGAAAGTATCAGTAAATCGATAGATTTCTGTGGATATATGTATACAATGGGAGTTCAAGAACAACAATCCAACGAAAATTTAAACAAATGGGACGTTTAAAACAATATATTAGCCGTTGATGAGGTTGCATATTATACACTGCTTTAAACAATTTTGAAAAAATAATAAGTTAAATAAATAAGCAATATAAAACACGCAAATATTTCTATATTGCAACTAAAACGCTTTAAACAAGAAACAGAATAGATTGACAGGTTTCAACATGTACAGCGCTTCGTGCAGTCGCAACTGCTAGAGGGTATAAAAGCGTACGGTTAGATTATACCATTTTCTGTATCATAGCTAATTTTCCAACTGTAATTACGGGTAATAATGGAAAGGCAACGCGATTTGACTCATGCACAGGCTTGGAGAATCATGGTTCAATTGGAAGGTGGACGGAGACAGGAAGGTGTTGCCGAAGTTTTTACATTTACTCAAAGTGTGATTTCGCGTTTGTGGAATCGGTTTTTAGAAACTGGAGATGATCATTGAAGACCAAAATAAGGACGCCCAACATCTACAATACCAAGAGATGATCGATACCCAACACATAGAAACCTTACTCATAAAGCAAAGCAGCTTATAAATGAGCTAGCTGCTGTTACGGGAAGAATAGTATCAACAATTAGAAGTCGTCTTCATAACGTTGACATGTATGCTCGAAGACCCCTAGTATGCGTTCCACTAACTGCTCTTCATAAAAGGTCGCGAAGAATATGGGATGAGCAGCATAGAAATTGGAACCACGATGACTGGGCACAAGTATTGTTTTGTGACGAATCCAGATTCGCCTTAAATCTACATAATAGGCGTATTTGAATTTGGCATGAACCTGGAACACGTAATCAGCCACAATTTGCTCGAGAAAACCCGCATCTCAGCTGGAGTACGAACAATGTTGGGGAAAGGTACCGCGATTTGATTCATACTCACAGGCTTGGAGAGCCATAAGTCAATTGGAAGATGGACGGAGACAGCGAGCTGTTGCTGAAGTGTTTGCAGTTAGCCAAAGTGTCATTTCGCGTTTGTGGAATCGATTTATAGAAACTGGAGAAATTCAGAGAAGACGAGGACAAGGACGCCGAGCATCTACAACACCAAGCGATGATCGATACCTAACAGTATTTGCGCGTAGAAACCACACTCATAACGCAACGCAGCTTACAAGTGAGCTTGCTGCTGCTACGGAAAGAGTAGTATCAACTCAAACAATAAGAAATCGTTTTCATAATGTTGACATGTATGCTCAAAGACCCCTAGTGTGCGTTCCACTAACTGCTCTTCATAAAAGGTCGCGAAGAATATGGGATGAGCAGCATAGAAATTGGAACCACGATAACTGGGCACAAGTATTGTTTTGTGACGAATCCAGATTCGCCTTAAATCTACGTAATAGGCGTATTTGAATTTGGCGTGAACCTGGAGAAAGCCCGCAATATAAAGGTGGGGGTGTAATAATATGAGCTGCGATAAGCGCAGGAGATCATACAGATCTTTTTGTGATACAGAATGGCAACTTGACTACTCAGAGGTATCTGGATGAAATTTCGAGATCCACTATTCTTCCGTACGCTCCATCATTTCACACTTGAAACGAAGGTAGAGTCAAAACAATGAAAGGGGAGAATCGTCTCCAAAGAAGGAGAAGAAAGTTCCATCTACATGTAATGGCGTCAATTTTTTTTGTAATCAATGTGGGATGAGTTTCATTATCTTCCGAAAGGAAAAACAATCAACAGCGATTATTATGCGAACTTATTACAGTATTTGAGTGATGAAAACAAGAGAAATCTGACGCATATGATGAAGAAAACAGGTTAATTTTGTTAAGAAAATGCATAACTTCACAAATTTGTCATCGCGATGGCCAAAATAAATGAGTTAAAATTCGAATTACTTCTTCGAGCATCCTATTCACCGGATATTGCCCCCTCGGATTATTTTCTACTTCAAAACTCGGTGGCTCAGTGGAAAAAGGTTTGCCAACAATAAAGAAGTGTAGTCTGACGTTGATGGCTGTTTTAAGGAGCTCAACGATTCTTAAATATTGAACATCGCTGGGAAAAACGTATCGAGTTAAAAGGAGGACTATATAGTGAATTGCAGATATCTGTTTCTAAATTTTTTGTATTTTCTTTATTACGTCGGGTATTTTTGGGACTAGCCCGCATAGCTGCGATCTTGTTGATCAAATGATAAATATTAGTCGGGTTATGAGATCTGTTACTGATTAAAAAATGTTTATGACTATTGTTCTCATAATGACTGCTTTATGTATATTTGTGTGCCTACGTGGTCATATTTTTAAGGTTTGTATATGAAATTGTTTTGTTATTGACATCACAATCGATACCATTGCTACTTCTTCTTGATTCCAAAGCCCTTTTAGTTCGATCGCAAGTGGTGTATATTTCTGAGACTATTTATTAATAATCATCTTTCTTTATAAACAATTTTAAATTTACGTAGTTTTTATTTATTCCAAATTACATTGGACATACTTAAATACAAAATATTTCGCATTAAAAAATTTATTGACAAATTATATCGCACAGCAAGGAAGCAAAGAACAAATCTTGTAATTTATGTTATATTAAATCACGTTTTTATTGGCGTAACAAAACCAAATTAACTATTTAACGGGGATCGCTGTGGAACAAGAACACAAATAATCTCCAAGTTCCCGAAAAACATAAAACAGGACGTTATTATTCTACCGAAATACACTCACGGTCCCGAATATGCTTTAAAACTTCTGCAATAAAAGTTAAACGTTACAAAAGAACCCTCCTTTTGAAAATGTACATTCGTCTGTGATTTTTAACCGCAAATAAATTTGATTAAGACGTGGAAAGTTTTATTTAACTGCTTGGAAATGTTTACGATCAAGTGTTCGATTTATATCCTTCTAATTTCTTTTGTAACGCTATATACTGAGTTTTTTCTTTGTGTTGATTTACGAGAATTTCGTGAAAATATCCGAATTACGAAATTATAAGTTTTATTTTGCATTTGTATTTTCGACGCTTTTATTTGCTCTCTTCTTTAGATTTAATTACAATAAATAAATTAAATAAACATCAAGCACATCAAAAGAAAAAAATACTTCACTTTTTGTCTTTTCATAATATGTATTTGGTATCGCGAAACACGCATAAAATGACACATAATTTTCATAGAGTAATCAGTGAAAACTAGTTGTTTCGCTGAACGCAAAGCTCGTCACTTAGTCTGAGTTTAAGTAATTACTCATTATTTTGCATTATTGTTTGGATCATAACACCTACCAGGTGCAGATGTAGACCTGCCGAACAAAGTCACACTACCTGATGAGTTCTGGATTAAATTTATAAAACATTGTTAACACTTTCTATTTTTAAAGAAAAAAATAAGCACAGTTAGATCCCACATGCCGTCGAAGTCGAACGGTGGATTTAGGTGCAATAAATCAGAGTTTTTGGTGCCGGTTAATTACTGTAGATGGAACTTGGATACACCATTATACGACGGAGACAAAAATACAGTCAAAACAATGGACCGCAAAGGGGTTCCGAAAAAAGCAAAAACTGTTTTTTGGGCTGGGAAAGTGATGGCGAGTGTTTTTTGGGATAGTCATGGAATTATCTTAATCGATTATCTGCAAAAAGGAAAAATTATTACAGCAGCATACTACGCAACATTACTTGACAAGCTGGAGGCAGAAATTGTGGAACAATGGACGCATTTGTAGAAAAAGGAAATCCTCCAACGCGCCGACTCACACCATAGCGAAAATCCACGAATTACGGTCTGAACTGCTTGACCATCCGCCTTACTCACCAGCTCTAACCCCAAGCGACTTCTTTCTGTTTTCTCATCCAAAAATTGCGCTCGGAGGATTTTCGTCTAATGAGAAGGCACCTTTGTGAACAATTATTTTGCAGAGAAAAACGCCAAGTACTATTTGGACGGGCTAAAGAAATGGGAGCACCTCTGGGAGAAGTATGTACAGTTACAAGGAGACTATGTAGAAAAATAAATATAAATTTAAAATAAAAGATGTCCTGTATCTTTGTTAGGTCAGAAACTTTTCAGACCACGCTCGTATTAATTGTTTGACTAGTTGATCCAAACTCCTTGTGCACTATACCTTTCGAATCATAGAAATATCTCAACGTTGTCTTCACTTTTGACTTCTTGTAACGGTTTTTTTTCAGTCTTTCTTCGCTTGGATGCTTCTATTCAGAGATTTGACACTTGGTCTTTGAATCATATTGAAAACACCACGTCTCATCGCCAGTTACAATAGAATACCTTTTTCATCCTTTTTGAAGTTTTTAATCAAGTCTTTACAATGGTGAATTCAATTAGCTTGTGTGGTACAAACCTTGCCCAAATCTTTCTCAGTCCCAAATGCTGTGTCAAAATGCGATGAATTGAATTCTGATAAATTCATGCATAAGTTCGATGTCACTTTCCGTAACCACAGATTTTTTTTATTCGTCATCATTTATCTCTGAACGACCATCTATAGACCATTTACACCACTCATACACATTCGTACGTGATAAACACCCATCACCATATACTAGTTTCAGCAAACTAAACGTTTCAGTAAACAATTTATTGAGTTTTAAAACAGAACCTGATATTTGCTTTTTGTTCAAAATTCATTTCTCAACCAATGCCAAATATACACTGTCCTTTATGCATAATTTCTCTAATTCTAATGATGCAAATGTCATGATATTTTGACATAACATTGGTGAAAAATCTACCTTACCAACGCATATTTTTTTAATAGATGGCGCCACTAAGAATTACTATTTTAAAAAAGTTCCGTTTTCTCTGCGACAGACTGTGTACATTATGCTTTAAAACGACTAGCAAAAACTTTGAGAGACAAAATACAACAAATGTTTAAATAAGAAGGAGATATTGTGTTGAATAGTGCTATTTAAATGTAAGACGTATTTAAAATAACAATAGTAAACGACTTCGTTATATGTGTGTGTGTAGAGTATTATATGTTGTATATTATAATTTTAAGAAGTGCTTTTGTAACTTAAATGGAAAAGCGTATTTCGTGTGAATTCTCCGTGGAAGAAAATAAAGACAAAAACTCGAGTAGTCACTATACCTTCTTCAGCAAACTCGTTCATAAAACATAATAGAACTAAATAAATCATTTCCACTTCCGGAATGGAATGAATAAGAGGAAACAACGATACGTTTTAACCTTAGCTATAGAAGGGAATTAACAGGAAATGAAAAGTTTAACAGATCAATAACTTATAAGTTACACTGGCATTATATCAAGTAATGTGAAATGTACACCTTTACGCGATGCGAAATGAATATAAATATTCCAAACGATTATTGCAGACCGCGAGCAGTTCAGCTTCGTTTTCGGTTAATATGAAAAAAAAATTCAAACACGTGAACTTTTTTTTAGGGATTTTAGATATTTTATTTTCTCACTCACTACTTCAAATTTACATTTAATTGGTTCATTTTATATTGTGTGTGTGTGTATAATATATTTTATCTTGTTTATTTAATACATTTATTGTATGTATACATACGAGGATGGTCTGAAAAGTTTCCGACCTAACAAAGATACAAGACATTTTTTCTTAAAATTTGTATTTATTTTTCTACATTGTTGTCTTGTAACTCTACACACTTTTCCCAGCGATGCTCCCATCTCTTTAACCAGTCCCAATAGTACTCGGCGTTTTTCTCTGCAAAATAATTGTTCACGAAGGTGATTGCCTCCTCATTTGACGAAAATATATGTACTACGAGCGCAATTTTTAGATGAGGGAATATAAGGAAGTCCCTCGGGGCTAGATCTGGTGAGCAAGGCGGATGGTCAAGCAGTTCCAACCGTAATTCGTGGATTTTCGCCATGGTGTGGGAAGGCGCGTCCTCTTGGTGAAACAGGATTTTCTTTGTCTGCAAATGTGACCGTTTTTCCACAATTTCTGCCTTTAGCTTGTCAAGTAATGATGCGTAGTATGCTCCTGTCATAGTTTTTCCTTTTTGAAGATAATCGATTAAGATAATTCCATGACTATCCCAAAAAACAGTCGCCATCACATTCCCAGCCGGAAAACCAGTTTTTGCTTTTTTGGAGCCGGTTACCCCTTTGCAGTCCACCGTTTTGATTGTGTTTTTGTTTCGGGCGTACAATGGTGTATCCAAGTTTCACCTGCAGTAATTAACTCGGGTTTATTACCCCTAAACTGCGCCAACAGAAATGGAAATGTTCATACGTCTAACATTAGCAAACGCGGCACCCAACGCGCGAACAGCTTTCTCATGCCTTAATCTTGATTTAACATGCGACAAACACGTTCTTTGAATATATTCATAGCCTTTGCTATCTCTCTCACTTTAATTCGACGGTCATCTAGCACCAATTGGTGAATTTTAGCGATGTTATCGTCAGTAGTTGCAGCTTTTGGACGTTCCGAACGTTCATCGTCTCCCAAGCTCTTACAGCCACGTTTAAATTCTGCTTCCCAAAATTTAACTGTGGTAAATGATGGTACAGAGTTCCCGTACACAGAGTCCAACTCATCTTTGATTTGCGTACGCGTATTGCCTTTCAAAAACAAATATTTAATGACAGCTAGTACTCGATTTTTTCCATTTTCACAAAAACACTCATATCTACTTCCTCGAACTAATGTCAAATAACTACAGCGCGTCCAAAATGGCTGAAACTTTGGTGAGTACCTAACAATAGATACAGAAATACATTCCCTAGCTTTTATTCATGAGTGCTGTCATCTTCACGTTGAGGTCGGAAACTTTTCAGACCACCCTTATATATATGTTTTCAGATTTAGATTACACGAATTATTATCTATCTTTTTTCGTAGGAATTACGACAAGAAAAAATCTGTCAAATAATATTTCTATATTTTTTTCACACCAAAAATGCAACATTTTATTCTTGCTCAACAAAATCACGTGAAAACTTATTCAAAAAAGTTAAAATATTGTACAATAACGTGTTCAGATCATTTGTAAAATATTGTTATTACAACAAAAAATTCTGGAAAATCTTCTAATCTAATAAATTAAAACTGAAATATATCCACGTCGAGATAGAAAAAAACTTTTTCTATGAATTTTCTTCAAATAAGAATACATACACGTATTTGTGGTAATCATTAATTTTTTCATGCATGATCTGATAGCCATAAAGTGGTATTACTCCCAGAAAAGACAGAAATTTTTAACTCCTCTAGAACTAATATAATATTTTGAAACGCAATAAAACTATTTTCGATAATAAAAATTTTCTTTTTGTTTACTATTCCCGAAATATAAACGTCTACGCTCGTATAATGATGTATAGGTAGAGTTTTCATTTATCTTAATGCAAGTTTATTTAATTTTCTATAATATTTAATTTAATAAATTTTAAAAGAAATTAAAATTAAATATTAACCCCTGCAGTAAATAACTGAAACGAAATTTTAAATATCTAAGGCGAATTGGAACTAAACGTCTGTCAGAAATAAAATAATATTTCTCCGGGAATATTTGCCGACTTGCGTATATAATTATATCACCCCCCCCTCCCCCTCCCACTAGAATTAAATTAATAGGACCTAGGAAACGTCAGAGCGTAACAAATTCTGGAAATGTATCGTGATCTATCAAACGCGAAAAATATAATGTAATAGAGATAATGGAAATTGATATAACTGCTATTGTACGAACACTCTGGACTTTCTTGATTCGTTCTGATAGAATTCGTGCTTAGAATCTATCCTAACCGTTGCCTACTTATAAATATAGTATATAAGAGAAGTATTGATGTTTCGATTTAGTGAATGCGCCGGCAAAATAAACTTTGGCGATGAAACGAATTGTGAAATTTTTTGCGGTAACACTGCTGCCTATCATTTTAAATTCGGAAGTAATTAATGACAATAATTAATTATATATTAAGTCGGTGGAGAATTCAAGTTTAACGAGTTTACTTTTAAATATTTTTTTTTCGTTAACGTTACAAATTATAACTTAAGAACTATTACCTAAAAGTGATGAATCAAAATATATATATACGAGGTGTGGCTATTAAATAGTGAGACTGACGCTGGTACAGAACCTAGTGCGCATGCGCCAAACGCCAACGACTGACAGCTATTTATCGTGAAGCCTTCTCTTTTGAATGCAGAGCCTCTCGCTTCTGCAAACAAATGAGTATAGCCGTAGCCTTCGTTCGCATTAGAGTTGTTTCTTGTTTCGCCGAAAAAATGTTAAGTGTTTCAATAGAGTAACGAATTGTTGTGAAATTTCACATGAAACTTGGAAAAACTACTACAGAAACTTATAAATTTATTAAAAGAAGTGTATGGCAACAAATGTTTATCACGTGCACGTGTATTTGAGTGGCTTAGGCATTCTCAAGATGGCCGAGAAGACGTCGAAGATGATTCACGCCCGGATCGCCCTTCCACGTCAAAGACGAATGGCAATATCGAAAAAATCGGTAATCTAGGTCGATCTGACCGTCGGTTAAGTATTCGTGTGGTTGCCTAAACTGTAGGAATTGATAAAGAATCCGGAGAAATTTTACATAACAATTTGAACATGCAAAAAGTATATGCCAAAATGCTGCCTAAAATTCTCACGTTTGAACAACAAGAAGCTCGCATAAATGTTTGTACTGACACTTTGAATGCCATTGAAATTGATCCAAACTTATTGGAAAAGATAATAAAATGTGACGAATCGTGGTTTTTTGCTTATGATGATGAATAAAACACCCATACACTCTAGAACCCGCCAATGTAACTCACTCACTCCCATGCTATTCAACACAGACATGGATAAGATCATTGATGACATACGACCAATGAAAAGATAAAAGACGGTACGATAAAATATTAATATAGTGTGTTATTCACATGACGCTGTGCTGTTGGCAAACACAGAAGATGATCTTCAGAGAATGTTACACCAATTTGTCAAATCAGATAAGATCTACAACGTGGAGGTGATAATCAAAGGTGCCGTCTCGTCAGGATGCCTATGAGGTATAATATGGCGAAACAACTATATGACAGCACAAAACAAAATTCTAATATATAAGACCATTATTAGTCTACAGAACGCGGCCAAATGCCAACAAAATAAACCAACTGATAACAACAGAGATAAGAACTCTAAGATGTATTATCGGAAAAACAATAAGAAACAGATTCCTAAATCAACAAATACAGGAACAATTCTAAATACTGAATATCACAAAGTTCATCAAACTAAGAAGGAAAGAATGGAATATACGTGTAGATAGAATGGACAACACCAGACTATCAAAAGTTAAGATACAAAACCACCAGGTAGACCTCCGAAGCAGTGGGCACAAAGTTGGCTATCGTCCTCCAGAGAATCATCCCTGCGACAACCCTAAACCAATATCAATGAAACGAACAGGCTATGCCTAAAAGAAGAGGAAGAAGAAGAAGAGGAACCGCATATGTTGACCGAAGAGCAGAAAGCAACTAGGGTGAATTGGTGTCAAGAAATTCTAGATCGCTTCAAAGCCGAAAACTCTAAAAACGTGTACAGCATTGTCAGTCGATTGCCGACAAAAGTCATCCGTTCTCGAAGTTTCCCCAAAAAGATGGTAGCGACATTAGTCTCGGTCGCAGGTCATGTAAGCAATAATTTCTCCACAAGATCAAAGAACTGTCGCTGCCGATTGTTATAAAACCATTTGTTTGCTGCAAGTTATCGCTGAGCTTCGAAAAATCAACTCCGAACGACGAATCATCCTCCACTAAGACAATGCAAGTTCACGCACAGTACGTAAAACAATTGAATTTTTAACGCAACAAAACGTCGAACTATTGGACCATCCTCCGTACAGTCCGGACTTAAGTCCCAACGATTTCTTTACCTTTCCGGAAATCAAGAACGGACTGCATGGTCAAAGGTTTCAGTCGTTAGAATGAGCAGTCGATGCTTTCAAAAACGCAATTTTTGACTGTACCTACAAACGAGTGGAGCAACTGCTTCCACAGTTGACTTGAGCGCATGCAAAAGTTCATTAATCTTTGTGGAGAATACTTCGAAAAACAATGGAGTCTTTAAAAGCTATCTAATGTTTTATTCCAGTTTTGTATGCAAAACTTAAAAGACAACCCACGTATTGTTATGCATCTTGATTACAAAACTCTTCTAATTCAATTACAAGAGGTGTATGTCATGTAATTTTTTCTTATTTTTGTGTAATGAAGTTTCCATTATCTTAATTTCAAATTTTTATTTAATCTGCAAAACACGCTAACAAATAATTAAAAGAAAAAATTGTATTTCATTTGTATTCATTTAAGGTTTAAATGTACTCGGATTTAGTACTTCACTTGTTTTGTTTCCATGTTAAAAAAAAAGTTAATTATCCGCCTTCTTTTATTTCTAAAGTAATCCAATAATAAAAAGAAAATTATCAGTTTATTTTGAAAAATTCTAATTATGCATGACCATGTTTTTTCATATTTATTCAGGAGAATGAAGATTGCGAATTTCCTGGCGCCTTGTTAACTGAATTTGGGTGCGAGATGCAGGGAATTTATTATGCTAACGTCTACATTAAGGGTGAGTTCGAGATAACTATTATTTGTCGAGAAGTTTCTAGGAATATTCTAGTTTTACATTAGGGCGCTAAGAACGTTGAGAATACTGCAACACAGGGACCATAATTTAGAATTCACCGTCATTTTGACTTCGGTCAGCTCACTATGCTTGATAATTACTATGTGTTCTGAGTAACTTATATAATTAAGTTATAAAAAGTTGTAGAATAGGATGAGCCTAATTTTCCCTAATAACAATATTTATTCGTGTACGAATTATAAACAAATTATTTACTTAATAATTAATGCAAGAAAAAACGCAATTCTATCATAACAACAGTTCATATAACAGGTGGGCCATTTAAAAGATTAAATTTAAAAATGCAATGAAACAAAAACGGTTTGAAATTTTGCCAAATTTATTTTTTTGTTGTGAAGTACAATTGTTCCGGTTAGAGATGGAATATTATTTAATTCATATGGCTGCCGCGGCTGGCCTCACAGTACCCCATTCGATCGGACCAATTTTCGAGCACTTTTTCGAGTGTATGGGGTCGTATCTCGGTAATGGCATCACGAATGTTGGCCCTCAAATGCTCTCTGATTTGTCGGCATAACACTTGTCTTTAACGGCGCCCCACAGAAAATAGTCCAGTGGTGTCAAACCGCAGCTTTTTGGCGGCCAATTGACATCACCATTTCGGCTAATTAAACGGCCATCAAACGTTTGACGCAATAAATCGATTGTGGCATGAGATGTGTGGCAAGTTGCACCATCCTGTTGAAACCAAACATCGTTCACGTCAATACCATGAAGAGCGGGCACAAAAAAATCGGTTATCATGGTGCGATAGGTGTCTCCATTGACCGTAATGGTTGCGCCGTCCTCATTTTCAAAGAAATATGGGCCAATGATGCCTCCGCTCCACAAGCCGCACCAAAGACTCACTCGTAATGGGTGCATTGGCTTCTGTAAGACCACGTGTGGGTTTTCTGAGACCCAAATACGGAAATTTTGCTTGTTAACGTACCCACCAAGATGAAAAT
This sequence comes from Dermolepida albohirtum, assembly GCA_031893035.1. NCBI lineage: Eukaryota > Metazoa > Arthropoda > Insecta > Coleoptera > Scarabaeidae > Dermolepida > Dermolepida albohirtum. The sequence continues at coordinate 461,289 of JAVIWB010004188.1, read as the reverse complement.
GAGCTTCATCCGAAAAGATGATTTCTTTGGCAAAATCTACATCATCATGCAGTTTCTCGTTGGTCCATCTAGCGAAGCGAAAACGAGGCGGATGGTCATGCGGCTTCAACTCTTGAACCAATTGAAGGCGTCATACCGAGATCTTTTCGCAAAATTCGACGTACTATAAACTAATGCGTGAAATGTTCAATTCTTGAGAACGATGGCGAGTTGATGTTGATGGATTCTCACGCACATTCTCAGCCACAGCTTCGATATTTTCGGGTGTACGCACTATACGAGCACGCTCACGTCTTGGCACATCAACAATGAAACCACTTCACGAACTTTAGTAATAAACTTGCGTATACCGGGCACTATTGGTCCTTCTCTGCGACCAAATTTTGTACGATATTTTCGTGCAATTTCCGACCAATTCTCTTTGTTTTGGAAATAAATTTCCAATAAATCCCAACGTTGCTCAACCGTAAATCGATTCATTTCGTTCAGTGGAGATAATATACTGAATTTTGTGACAAAATAGAATGACATAAGTATTGCCAGTTTTGAAATAACCGGTGGTTCAAATTGAAACCGATAGATGGCTTACCCGTTACAAAGTGAATAGAATATATGATGCGATTGCTTTCGGGACTGTGGTTGAATAACTAGTTAACAATTAATAAAAAAATTCATTACCACACTAGTATTTGAATCTTAGATACGTATATCAACAACTAAGTTGTCATCCTCATTTTGTAGTGAAGATGACAGCTTAGTTGCCGCTGTCTATAGGATCATTATGGAACATTTGGTATAGTAAGTGATATATTTTTACTTACTTACGATATAATTTTTGCTATTCAGAAGGAATTTATTTCTTTTAGTTCTCAAAATATTCGCATCTATACACAGAATGAAAAGTGACCTGTAATCGCTGAAAATTCATATACAAGTGCATATTTACAGACGTGTATGTATACAATTACATGCATTCCGCTATGTGAATTAATAAATACTCGTAATTTTTTGCTTATTGCACCGTCTTAATTAAGAGAGAAATTAATGAAAAAAATTATGCCCTCGGAGGGGAATCGAACCCATATCCACTGCTTGCCGGGCAGGCGCTCTACTATTAAGCTAATAAGCTTAAACCTTTCATAAATTTCATTACGGAAACAGATCTTTATTGTTGATCCATAGTCTTTTGAAAATTTGCTCGCACCAGGTAAGGTGTTACCAGAATTACTTCGTGACTCTATTAAAGAGTAGAGCGATCCAGTGTGTATTGTTAAGGCATTTGTTACAGCTTTTCTAAAGTTGTTTTACCAAAATTTGCTGATGCTTCTAGTTTGCCACCTTTGTGTTTACTGCTTTACCGACTGATGTGTAATCCATAGCATTAAAGGGTTGAAGACTAAGTTAATTGCTGGTGATGATGGCATTCTTCCGTTCCTGGTGAGGGACTACGTTCTGGTTAATCCTTTGATTAAGACTTTCAACTTAGCTATCAGCGCGTCCGTATCCCTGACATTTACAAGATTGCTAGAATATCATCTATTTTTAAAAAGGGCGACGGCGATATCCGCAATTATAGACCTATTGTCGTTATCCCCACTTTCGTAAAAGCATTTGAAATGATTTATAAGTACATCTCGTATAGTATTAGACCACATCTTTCTATTTCGCAGCATGGATTTATGTCACGAGGTTCTCTTACAGTCAATTTGGCACTGATATCTCGAGAAATAGCTCAATCTCTTGATGATGGTCCCAATTGGACGTTACTAACATGGATTTTTCCTGTACGTTTGATTTGATTGATTATCGATTTCTGTTGGGAAAATTAAATTCATTTGGCATTGCTAATCGAGTCATTTATGAGTCAACTATAATGGGGTTTAAATTTCAGCTATTCTGTTCTACTTCGAAAATACTACGGAGGTCAAATTTTGGATCATTTTCATTTCATATTTTTATAGATAACCTTATTTATGCAAAACTTTTGCAATTATTATACATTTCGAAGTATCAATCGACTTATTCATTAGATACTTTAACATTATTGTCTTTTCTCTGTGTATTTATAAAATTTAAAATAATTGACTGAGTATTTTTCCAACTCACAGAAACTTTTAATGTCAGCAAACGTGTTAAATATTATACGCCCTAAATAACGAACCGCACCTGCGTATGAGAATAACTACCCAAGTCTAATAACTATTCACCCACGTAAATCAAAGCCTACTAAGTTAGTATCATTTTTCGCTTATTTGTAAAGAATTGTTAAGTGAGTGTACGTTTACTTTTTGAAATAACCAGTACATGAACATACGTTAATATCCAACGATATGTATGTACATGTGTACACATATCTCGCAGAGTGAAACGCGTAAGTATTATTAATTGAATATTTGCCACAAACTATCAGTTGCATTCCGAATTCTATGCATTTAATACCCACTTAATGAACGGATTATTTCATATAACCGTATGAAGAGGATTCGATTTGACTGTGCAACATTCACTTATGAACAGAAACAATTAACGTATCCGTTTGCAAATTCGTTTGTGCATTTTGAATAAATAGATGCAATCGATCAGGCTGTGATATTGCAAGAGCAGCCCCTCATTCACCAGAAATATAATTCAACTAATGAATATTTCGAATCGGCCAATAAAATTGACGTCATCTTGTCATGTTCGTATCTACGCAGTAAATGGTAGACTAATACGGATGTGTGACGTTCATAAATTATGGTGCATTAAATGAGCAACTAATTTCTACTGTGTTTGTATTGATTTTGCGCTTTTCGATTAGAAATTTTGATAACACAGCATAATTTATACTGTTATACAGCTGGCCTTCAAATAAGGATTCAAATAGATAGTTTTGTAAATGGTTAAGTGACCGAGGAGAAGAACTTTGAATGTATATTCTTCGCAATGGGAAATCGACGAAATAAGTTTGGCGAAATTTTCTGGGATGGGAATACCTTTGAAGGTATATTTGATAGGATAATCTATAATTTATAATTTGCAGACGACCAAGCAATAATCGCAAGAGGCAAAAAGGATCTACAATATATGTAATGTAGCTATAAGCTTAGAGAAACACATGATATCTAGGGATTGGATATAAACACAGAAACTACCCAGTACCTTTGTATAGGAAACACAATAACTAGTCTACATATTGACGACATAAAAGATATAAGAGCTTGCCAAGAGTATAGACATTTTGGCATCACATTCGACACTAGTTTTCGAGATGAAAAAGAATGCATGTAATAGGCTGTTTGAATGGGATATTATGGACCAAATATATAACTCAGAAACGAAAATTTAACATCAACGATACAATGATAAAAAGTAACTTAATATATGGTTCTGAGACTTAAAAACAAACGAAAGAAATATGAAAAGAATGGAAACTACCGAAATAGACGCCTTGAGAATGTCTACATGAATATCAAGAATACAAAGGATAAAGAATAAGGAAATTCGACAACGAATGGGAATAATGAACGGTCATGAAAGATTTCGAAAGCAATTATTAACAAGGTACGGCCACGTCCAACTAGTGTTACAAACATGACTGCCGAAGCAAACAATGAAATTAGTTTAATCACTGAAGGTTGACATATAACCCTTTTCCACATTCATTTTGGTATTCTATACACTTATTTCGACAACTAAGTTGCTATCATCAGCAGATAATTAAACAGCGATGCGCCTGGAAAACTACGGTAAAATACCCGTATGTAAACAAATTCGGCACAGGATCTGTACCGTTGAATACCAAAGCGCACACTTCACAGTGCGCGTTTTGGCTTTCAATGGTATTAAAAGTCGGACTATGAGAAAGAGGTTCTTTATGTGAAATGCTGCTTCAAACGTATGATCGGAAGTCATTTCTGCATCGAATAGTGACGGGTGTTGAAAAATGGATTTATTTCGAAAACTCTAAAGGCAAAAAATATCGGTTATCAGCTGGCGAAGCCCGCCCATCAACTCCAAGGCCGAATCGTCTTGGCCGCAAGACGATGCTCTGTGTTTCGTGGAAGCAGAGTGGCGTGGCGTATTACGAACTGTTGAAACCTAGTGAAACAGTTAATACTGATCGCTGGCACCAACTAGTTATCAATTTGAACCATGCATTTACAGAAAAACGTCCAGAATAGGCCCGAAGACACGGTGATTTTACAGCACGATAACGAGCCGTCTCATATAACAAAACTGGGCAAGGAAGCGTTGAAAGTTTTTGGATGGGACATAATATCACACCCGCCGTACTCTTTAGACCTTGCCCCATCCGACTATCACCTTCTCGCATCAATGGGACAAGCGTTTGCAGAGCAGTACTTCGCCAATTTCGAAGAAGTTAGAAAACGACTGATTGAATGGTTTTGCTCAAAGGACAAACAGTTTTTTTGGGATGGCATTCATATATTGCCTGAAAGATGGATAAGATGTGAAGAATCAAATGGCCAAAACCTTGAATAAATATATTTTGCCATTTTCTTGAAAATTATGAAGTTTTTTACAAAAAGAAAGCTGACTTTCCGGTACACCTTGTACACTGTGTCAACATCATGATGAAAGTAATTTAAAAATGTAAGTTTTATACATTTCATGAAAAGGGTATAATTCACACGTAATCGGAGTCTGGTAAATAATCGTATTTATTATGTAATCATTTACATATTATTCCACTGAATGCTTTCCATTACATTTCAGTATCACGCAAACCCACAACAACACATATACACACATACAAATATGTACATACGTATCTAATAATCGTATATCGTTGTAAGTCCCCTAATTTAAAATGTATTATTTAACAATACAGGACAATATCAAAGGTTACAAATTAACATGATCTATCTGCTTGTAACATCATGGTTAGATACATAATTTTAGATAACAAACAGCTGTATTTTTACCCAATAAATATATACAAAGGGTTAATGTGTTGATAATATTCAAGTCTTCACGTGCTTTCTGCCTGGCGTATTATTAGCGCGTACAATAGCAAAACATCGAAAAGAAAAGGTGAAGTTTACGTTTCACTTGCATTTCTTCAGATTTGTTCAGGTTATTATATTTATCTTTTAAAATGCCTCTTGTATTTACGACTTTATTTTTTTAATGAATGTACTAATAAAGTTAAGCAAAATAATTCGAAACATAATCTGGTACGTAGACTTCCCCAGTCGTGGTCCATACTATCTGCTTCTGGACTTCCGGGCTAGAAATGCGTCACTGGTATAACTGCCGACGTTTCATACCCACTCGTATGGGACATCTTCGGGGCTCAACTACTGCTACAGTTTGTTGCACTGAAACTGCAGTTTCAGTGCAATATACAACAACAAATTCCTGTGAACAGCATGAAATCAACTAATTTGGCTCATTTTGAACTGAAGCACTTTCAGCTGTGGTATTTTTAGTACTTTGGCCGTCGTCTCACTGGCACATAAACATCCAGTAGTGAATATTTTGACTCGAATTTATCCACTATAGCAAGCCCCTGTGTAGTAGGACGATTATTGCGACCGAAAATTGAAGCAAGCGCTCTTAAAGCTGCGACCGCCGACTCACAATTGCGGTAGTAATATTTAATAATTTCCAAATGTTGCTTGTTCGTGAACTTCATCATGGTAAAAGTGTTAACACCTTGACTAACGTTTTGGCGTTGATAGATCATGGAAAACGTTCATATTAAAACACAAAATTGTTATGTCCTTATTGGAAAACTTGATGTATATACCGTGCATTCATTTTACCTCGCTACGAAAACTGTACCACATTATATTCGGGTCTAGCTGCCGAATACCGATCAGAATATAAAGTGGTGGGGCGCGAGTCATTTGAATCACGACTATAACTGACTACTGACTACTTTTCTCTGAAAAGTATGTAGATCGTCCCTTTCCTGCATTAACAAGAATATCATTAGTAGTTAAAAAGTTTAAATTAGAAGGTTGCATTTTGGGATGTAAATGTCATAAACTACGGAGAATAAATAACGATAAAGAAATGCAGGAAGTCATGGTGTGCGCAATGGTCGCAGAAAATTCCAATATTACTATATCTAAAATATCAGAAGAGATAGGTATTATCGTGGGTAAAGTTCATAAGATATTAGAGAAAAATAAATACACATCCTATAAATACCATATATATATAAAGGTTGTTTCAAATTGCGCGGTTTTTTTAAGAATAAATAAAATGTAGATGGCGCAGTGAATTTGTCTTGGTATGTGGGCCTTTCGAAAGTGTCATGTATGACATTTACGAAAATGGCTTCGTACACGGTACAACAAAGCGTTCAAATTGTTGAATTATTTTATGAAAATCAACGTTTTGTGAAAAGAGTTTTTAGAAAATTACGGGAATTTTATGGTTTACATAATCGTCCATCTGAAAGCACTATTGGTCGAATTATTAAAAAATTTCAAAAGACCGGTTCCGTGGAATATCGAAAAAGTGAAAAATATAGTCGTAGTGGTCGTTCACAAGAAAATATTGGTTTGATTCGTGAAAGTGTTGCTGAACACCCTGAAATGTCCATTAGACGATGTTCATAACAACTTGGACTTAGTGGATCAACAACATGGCGTATTTTACACAAGTATTTAGCTCCGAAGGTATATAATTTTAAAATAACACAGGAACTGAAGCTGTTAGATCATTTAAAACGTCGTTCATTTGTCGATTTCATCAATGAAAAACCAGCTGATTTTTCTCAAAAAAAAATGTTTTCCGATGAGGCACATTTTGAACTTGGTGTCTCTGTCAACAAAGAAAATTCCCGTATCTGGGGTGAGGAAAATCCACGAATTATTGTGAATAATCAACATGCCTCCCTCTCACGTCCAATGAATTGAACGAAAAAGCAAGAATGCATCTGTCTCGCAATGTCGATAACTAAGTTACCAGAGCGTATAGACAGATGGCACTGCATCACGGCTATTTGCCAATTAAAAGAATGTTAAAAGGAATCATTCTATTATTAATAACACCCTATCTACTACATATGTTTCATGGATAGACCAATCATCAGGCAGATTCTGTGTTATTAATGAACGATTCCTTGATAGCGTCTATCATATCATTACGATACAGAAAAATAGTGAATAATCAACATGCCTCCCTCTCACGTCCAATGAATTGAACGAAAAAGCGAGAATGCATCTGTCTCGCAATGTCGATAACTAAGTTACCAGAGCGTATAGACAGATGGCAATGCATCACAGCTCGCTTTTTCGTTCAATTCATTGGACGTGAGAGGGAGGCATGTTGATTATTCACTATTTTTCTGTATCGTAATGATAGGATAGACGCTATCAAGGAATCGTTCATTAATAACACAGAATCTGCCTGATGATTGGTCTATCCATGAAACATATGTAGTAGATAGGGTGTTATTAATAATAGAATGATTCCTTTTAACATTCCACGAATTATTCATGAGAAACCTATGCATCCTAAACGAGTTACTGTTTGGTATGCATTATGGTCAGGTGGTGTAACTGGACCTTACTTCTTTGAAAATGCTACCTGTGAAGCTGTCAGTGTCAATGGTGATCGATATCGTCGGACGATAACCTAATTTTTGTGGCCTGAATTAATGAATATTGATCTAGAGGATATGTGCTTTCAACAGGATAACGCTACACCTCACTTTGCACACGAATCAATTGATTTATTAAGAGAAAAAATTTCCTGGACGTGTAATCTCAAGAAACGGTGATGTTAATTGGCCACCAAGATCATATGATTTGACATCGTTAGACTATTTTCTTTGGGGTTATGTGGAAAGTCAGGTTTACTAAAACAATCTACAATCAATTCCTGCTTGAAGAGATGAAACTATTCGTGTCATTGGTGAGAAAGAGCCTCAATTATATCAAAATGTCATTGAAAATTTTAACAAAAGAGTGGACGTCCGTGGAGCTGCAAGAGGAGGCCATTTGGCAGATATTATTTTTCGCATATAAATATTATAACTGATACTTCAATTACCAATAAAAAGTTTTTGAAAGTGAATGCAAATTATTTGTTATATTTATTCTTTATAAAAACTGCGAAACACCCCTTATACTCGTATATAGCTTACGCTGTCTCAAATTTGGCATTGAATACAGTAATATTAAATAACTTTTGACATAAGAAGCTCAAAAATATTTAATTTTCCGTTTCTTTTCATCAATCACAGATGGCGATACAAGTCAATAGATACTGGAAACTTTACTCTAAGCCCATCAATCACAAAAAATAATACTCACGAATTAAATGGAAACCATTACGTTTGCGTAGGTGACTTGTAACATGAAAATTCATTTCATGAACAAGTTGGGATTTTCTTTGACGGCATCGGAGAGAAAATAAAATTTAATTTGCTTAAATAATACCTCTCCTTTAAACAGATAAAAGAAAATAGCGGCAACACATTTTCTCACATGAAAAGATAAAAAAAAATCCCAGAGAGAGGAAAAAAAATACATGCCGATATAAGAGTGCTCAAAGAAAAATAAGCCTTTTAAGAATTGTAGTCGCCGGGAGAGAAAACTTTTTGGAATTAATTCGAAAAAATCTGATTCGAGAACATCTGAAATGCATATTAAACATTCTCTGTCAAGTTTAGATTTAATTTTTGTCTCGACATACAGTTTGTCCAAAAAAATCTTTGCACAGAAAAAGAAACACGTAAAATGTTATCTTCATTCAAGAATTCCAACAACAAATTCTTTACGTATTTGTTTTTTTTTGCACACATTCCATTACTGTACTTGTTTACGACTATAAGACGCCAATACTTTTCAAACAGACGCACACATTACAACAACAGCAACAAAAAAAAGAAGTTTACTCAATATAAAAGGTGTCAAAAAAATCTTTCTATATCGAATGAGAACAACTAAAGAAAAACAAAAACGCCGTTGTTTTCCCACGAATTTTGTGCATTTTGTTTTGTTTTTTTTAAACGGAATGGAATGTGAAAGGGGTAAAAAAAGCATTTAGTAATAAAGTGATTGTCTTTAAGGCAACAAGAGACCTCATATTCGAATATAAAAGTGCCAGGAAAACGAGTTTCAAAAAATATTATACAATTGGTGTATTTCAATTAGTATAAAGGCAAATCTGCCAGGGAAATCGCCGATATGTTCCCTCTCAAAATCAGAACTGTATGCAATACCACATCCCGTGCTTAAAAAAAGGAAGACTCGAGTTAAAAGAATCCACAGGCAGGTCGAAAAAGGTGACGCGGCGAATTGAGAGTAAAATAATTAAAACTATTTATAATAACTCGCAATCCAACACTAGAGGATTAGCTCTTCAAGTGGAAAAAGACTTTGGATTAAGTGTTTCCCAACCATCCGAAATGTGTTACAAAAACACGAATATTCTTCACGAGTGGCTAGGAAAAAAAACCTTTCTCTCAGCTCAAAATATCAAAAATAGATTAAGATTGGTCACCGAACACATCACTTCCTTCAGAGTACTGGGACGATGTTATTTTCACAGATGAGACAAAAATGATGCTTTATTTCCATGACGGACCGCAGAGAGTTTGGCGTGAACCTCTGAGAGCATTAGAAAATAAAAATCTTATTCCTAGAGTAAAGTTTGGAAAACTGTACGTAATAGTAGAGGGCTGTATATAGCAAGGGAGTTGGTGTAATCAGGATTTTGGATGATATAATGACTAAGGAAGTACATCTTGATATTTTGGGAAATGAACTGACCGCCAGCATTAAAAAATTCGGTTTTATTGAGAAGAGAATGATCCCAAACATAAATCTTATTTATATAGGTCCTGGTTATTATACAACTGCATCAAAGTTATTGATACTCCTGCCCAGTCCTGATATTAACTCTATCGAAAATTTGTGGGTTCATCTAAAAAAAAAGGTAGGAAAAAAATTGCCAACCAATAAAAACGAATTAATAAGGTTCATTAAAGAAAAGTGGAACAAAATACCGTTAGACTATAATATTTCGAAGCTTATTCTATCAATGCGAAGACGTCTGCAAGCGGTAATTCATGCTCAAGGTAGACACGCAAAATATTAACAGTAAAAATTAAAAAATTTACATCAGGCTTAATATTTCATCAAATGCGCAAACATTTTTTTCGACAGTATTATACTACATTAGAATATTTTCATTGTTATAGAAGTTTTTTTATTTATTATAAGGGTGCTTCAAATTGCCCGGTTTTTTTAAGAATGAATAAAATATAGATGGCGCACTGAATTTGTCTGGGTATGTTGACAATTAAAAAGTGTGATGTATGACATTTACAAAAATGGCTTCGTACACGGTACAACAACGCGTTCAAATTGTTGAATTATTTTATGAAAATTCGCGTTCTGTGAAAAGGGTTTTCAGAAAATTACGTGAATGTTATTGTTTACATAATCGTCCATCTGAAAGCACTATTGGTCGAATTATTAAAAGATTTCAAGAGACCGGTGCCGTGAAAATCAAAAAAGTGAAAATTACAGTCGTAGTGGTCGTTCACAAGAAAATATTGGTTTGGTTCGTGAAAGTGTTGCTGTAGATCCTGAAATATCCATTAGACGATGTTCACAACAACTTGGACTTAGTGGATCAACAACATGGCATATTTTACACAAGGATTTAGCTCTGAAGGCATATAAGGTTCAAATAACATAGAAACTGAAACTATTAGATCATTTAAAACGTCGATCATTTATCAATTTCATCAATGAACATCAAGCTGATTTTTCTCAAAAAATAATATTTTCCGATGAGGTACATTTTGAACTTGGTGACTTTGTTAATATGTTAATAAACAAAATTGCCGTATCTGGGGTGAGGAAAATCCACGAATTACTCATGAGAAACCTATGCATCTTAAACGAGTTACTGTTTGGTGTGCATTATGGTCAGGTGGTGTAATTGAACCTTACTTCTATCAAAATGCTGCTGGTGAAGCTGTAACTGTCAATGATGATCGATATCGTCAACTGATAACCGAATTTTTGTGGCCTGAATTAATGAATATCGATCTAGAGGATATGTGGTTTCAACAGGATGGCGTTACACCTGACTTTACACATGAATCAATTGATTTATTGAGAGAAAAATTTCCTGGACGTGTAATTTCAAGAAACGGTGATGTTAATTGGCCGCCAAGATCATGTGATTTGACACCGTTAGACTATTTTCTTTGGGGTTATGTGTCAGGTTTATAAAAACAATCCACATTCAATTCTTGCTTTGAAAGATATAATTATTCGTGTCATTAGTGAGATAGAGCCTCAATTATGTCAAAATGTCATTGAAAATTTTAATAAAAGAGTGGACGTCTGTGGAGCTGCAACAGGAGGCCATTTGGCAGATATTATTTTTCGCATATAAATGTCGTAACTGATACTTGAATTACCAATAAAAAGTCTTTGAAAGCGAATGCAAATTATGTGTTTTATTTATTCTTTAAAAAACCGCGAAATTTGAAACAGCCTCTATTAAAAAAACATGTGTTTATAAAACATTGTGTGAAAAAAATAAGAAAGTTGATTATTTAAACTAGAAATCAATGCATCTTCTGAAGGTTTTTCATTTTTTCTCTATGCGCAAAGATTTTTTTGACAAACTGGATATATCCACAAAGTAACAATAAATACTTTTAATTAACCATTTCAATAACAGATACATATCCGTCCCACTTAATTGAATTTATCGATTTTGTTAGGTAATAGTGTATATGTCGTTAGTCAGTTAATAGTTTCAAACAGTAACGAAGTAAGTGAAATAGACTTATATACTACGTTCCTGTTTATATTGGCATCTACTAATTAGTAAAATTGATTAATGAGATCTATTTCGAGTAGACAAATTTATTGCTAACTAACTTTCGGGTTACTCAAACTTGCGATTAATAATTTAGTGTCAATTATATTTAGCGTTGGTAGAAGTAATTTGCGTCTTTTGAAACATTATACACGTTTAAGAGTCATTAAAAGATCATTGGTGGTGTACTCTCATTGGTTATGATTTCTAATAATTATGGTGTAAATTACAAAGTTACACCAGCAAAAATGTTATTATAGCATCGACTAAGATCCTTTGAAACATTTCATGAACTCAATATTTCGAAGAAATATCTTTAAATGGTATCTATTAATAGTTGAAGCCGACAGCATGTATCAAATTTTGGTTAAGTTTGTACCACTACACTTGATTTCGATCGTAAAAACAATGAACATTAGCGTCTCATGTTGTATTCACTTTTAATGTGTTAAACACAACACCTTTACTTTTGGAAATACTTTTTCTCAATAATTTTTAAATACAATTATTTAACAAAATACATTTTAAAATTATTTTTATGATGAAAATACAAAACAATCTTCGTTAAATTAATAACGCAATTACAATTGTTGGAAATGAGGATCTAATGCTGAGGAAATTAATTCTTTTTTTGAATACTTTTTAAAGACATGCTGAAATATTTAAGCCTCAACCTCGTGTACAAAGTGTTACGTGCCCTTAAAACCTTAATTAAATTTGCCTTTATCTAATCACATTTCCTTTGTAGAGTCGTTGGTTTAAATAACATTAATATCGGTCTTAACTTCCCTTTGTTATTACTAATATTAGAGATTATGTATATTATTTTAATATATTGTATTATGTTCTAACGAAGCGGAAGAAATATTTCAGGCTTGTAATACTGTCGTACTTCCATAAATCGAACATACAATTGCCAGCAAAAGAGTTATAAAGACTTATAGAGAAAAATACCATCAGTTTGAAACTTCACATTTAATTACCGTAAAATTTAAATTGTACCTTTAATTGGTGGAAACCATTAGGACAATTTTTTGTTTCTTTAGTTCTACTACATACTTGGTACCACTTACTATTACTTACTTCAACTTCAACTAAATTTATAATGCACAATTTATTATTCAAAATCTTTAAATGTGTTAGCTATTATCATCTTACGTTGACGTATACTAAATGCTAGTGCAAGTCCAAGCACAAGAAAGATTAATTAATATTGAAACTACACTGGGTCACCAATCCCTTGAGGTTAAACATAATTTTTCAATTTTACTCTATATTTTCGTATTGAAATAATGTGTGTCCTAAGCCTACTTAATTTTTTGTAAACAAAAATCACAAAATTTGTAGTAAAGATTTATTGGATGCAATAATATCTAAAAACTTCGTCCCAAATCTTATCCACATTTTTCGAATTTAACCTCGAAAGAGTATTCCCTTTTCGCGCATCAAAAAATTCTATAAATTTTGGTCAACCATAAATAAACACCCTTATATGCCTCACAGTACTTGACCCGAATCTGTGTAATGCTATTTTTTATGTATATCGTAAGTCACTTGCACGTCTCCGACCATATCTTCGTTTCTCTAACTAAAATATATATTCGAAAAAGAAAGGAGAAGAACCGGCCGCTATTTGTGGCATAATAACGTCTGTTTTTTGCATATATATATTCGCGGAGGGAACTTTATTGTTCTTATTAAATTATCCTGAACTATGTTCCTCTCCATTTTGAAACTCGACTTAAGAAAAACGTCTTAAATTACGAATATAAAGACGTAGGTAATTTGCAAACCCAGAATCCCTGGTAGAAAAATTATGTAATTATGCAAAATGAACCCCAGTTTACCTACTAAACCCATTGCTAACATAATTTTTAAAAGTTTTCCATACTTCTACACGTAAACTGTAGTTTTAATATATTTTCCAACATTTTAAATAAATTGTGTTAAAGATTAAACTAGAATTATATAACTTAAGAATTTCATTTTAATTTTTTTAATTTGTTTAATGTTACTACATTTTATGACCAGAGTACATAAAATTTGTGATAATTATATTTAGTGACTTGAAACTTCAATTACATTTTAGTGTTGAGAATTGTGGATTAATTTGGACTTCCCTCGATGAAGTATTTCCATTTTTTCTTAGCATCCACCGTTTACTTTTTATATTTCACCAACCGTCTTTTCCTAAATAAGTTTACAATTTGCTCATCGTACAAAGGGTACTAGGAAAGTTTTGCAATACAACTTTGTTTATTTAATTTTGTCCCAAGCCCGCAGAAGGTCCTCCTCACTGGAAAACCGCCACCCTTTTAGCTTCATTTCCACATGCGGGAACAGTGCAAAGTCGGAGGGAGCAAGATCTGTACTGTAGGGAGGGTGCTCGAGAAGTTTCAATTCTGTCATGGTCAAATATTCGGTGCAGGCTTTGGCGCGGTGAGCTGGAGCATTATCGTGATGGAGGAACCAGGTGTCCATTCTTGACTTTGGCCGCGGGTTCTTCATAGATCCAATGACTTTAGGCAGGCATTGTTCAGTATACCACTTAGCTGTGACTGTCTTCTGTGTCTCCAAAACGACGCGTTCCACAATTCCACTCGATTTGAAAAATACTGCTATCATTTTCTTCTTTACGGATCGGGATTTTCTGACATCTACGAGTGTGTCCTCATTATCAAAGATCCAAACTTTGTTTTGAGCTTTGGTCGGCATGTCGTAATAGTACAGCCAAGTCTCGTCACCTGTCACGATGTTGTTCACATACCGAGATTGTCCCTTATTAAACTTTTTTAGTATCTCCCGGCACCAAGTCACACGTCATGTCATCTGCTCTTCAGTCAGTCGATGCGGCACCCAGAGAGAACAAAGTTTCTTCGCGTGCAAGTGATCATGCAGAATCGAACGAATTGCTGGTGCATTTAGGCCTGAAGTACCCTCTATCTGTTGGTAGGACAGGTGAGTTGTCCTCGCCAAGCATCTTCCTCACAGTAGTAACGTTTTCCTCCGTAACCGACGTTCGTGGCCTTCCCGACCTCTCAGCATCCTCCACAGTTAAATTCCCCCTTTGGAATTCTCTATACCACCTGAATATCGTTGTGCGATGTGGACAAATATCACCTAATGCAAGAGTCATTTATTCAAAGCACTGGTGTATGTTTAAACCACGCATGAAATTATAATTTCGTGCCCACGATGGCATCGCAAGCACTTTACACTCTCACTGCTTATGAATAACTGAGCCCATCGACATGGCGCAGCGGCTACTATGAACGTATGAACATGCAGCAACAAGCAGCTTCCTACGATTCATTATTGCGTCATATTGCAAAACTTTCCTAGTACCCTTTGTATATTCTCTTTGACTTTTCCTACTCTGTTTTACAAATTTTATTCTCCTATGCTACTGTAATTTCTAGCTTTCTTACCATGTGCAGCCACCATCTTAATTATGTATTTTGTTGGTAGACTTCAGCGAAAATATGTACAATAATTATCCATACATAGACTTATGAATGCAAAAAAACGCCTCACTAAACTACATGAAACAACAACATGATCACAGAGTGTTATTTATGTTACTTATTCGAGAATGAAACGGCCACATCTGTATAATAATGTAGTGTTTCAAAGCTCGATGAACAGATGCGTTTCAATCACATTTGAACTACTAGGGAATCTACAGTATAATTTGTTCTAATCTTATATCGTACGAGCAGGGTTTAATGTCACTTGCAATTAGTTTAATAGTGCGCTAGTTCAGATGCTAATAGCATAATTTAGTTAAGTGTTGCATTGACTTCATTATCGCACAATATAAAATGCGAATATTGTCAATAGATGCTTGGAAAAGATAATATTTGGATGTATTTACTTAGCACACAATTTAAAATCATCTCTAAAGATGCCAATGATGTTTGAAGTGTCCCAATATCAGTGTAGGTTTTTAGCGTTTTTTTCTAAATTTATTTGTGACCTATTTCTACCAAATTACTATCAATAGTTATTAATTTCTAGTTCTAAATTTAGCTAAACTATTACGTTAGGAAAGTCTCATAATAGCTTCCTTTTATATATTAAAAAAAAACAGACGGAACGTCAATAATAATTCCAAAGATATTAATAGTATTTTAATCGATGTTGCGCTGAATTCGAAATATAATCTTGCATGAAAATTTATGCCGCCACATTTGTAACAAATGACCCGTATCAGCAACAATCCATATCTGTATCCTGTTACCGGGCTTAACATTATTTCTGATGTTCTATTTCGTTTAGACGTTCAGATTATTCAATTATACAACAAAGATTATTGATCGCCGCAAATTTACGATATCCGTATTTTTGAATATTACGAGCGTGTACCGAAAGTTATGAATCCCATAACGAGATATGCGTTTCGACAAAGATATGTGTGTTTAATTAATGTATAAACACCGACATCTAATATTCAAGTTTTAGATTAACATTAAATGAACGTAACAATTATATTAATAGCAAAAATAATAATAATAATAATAATAATAATAATAATAATAATAATAATAATAACAACATTTCTATACCTAACACTAATAATTTTCAACAAATATACGAGGGTGTACTGAAACGTTTGCGACCCCAACGTGAAGATGGCAGCACTCATCAATAAAAGTTAGGAAATGTAGTTATGTATTTGTAGTTGTTATTTGAGAGTCGTTTGAGTGAGTTGATGTGAGTGTCGAGTATCGAACTGTCATTAAATATTTGTTTTTGAAAGTCAATACGCCTGCGTAAATCAAAGATGAGTTGCATTCTGCGTACGGGGACTCTGTACCATCATTTACCACAGTGAAATTTTGGACAACTAATTTTAAACGTGGCCGTAAGAGCTTGGGAGACGATGAACGTTCGGGATATCCAAAAACTGCAACTACTGACGATAATATCGCTAAAGTTCAGAAATTGGTGCTAGACGATTGTCGAATTAAATTCAGAGAGATAGCAAAGGCAATGAATATGTGCAATAAATCAATTGATTCGTGTGCAAAGCGAGGTGTAGCGCCATCCTGTTGAAACCACATATCCTCTAGATCAATATTCATTAACTCAGGCCACAAAAATTCGGTTGTCGGCCGACGAGATCGATCACCATTGACAGTTACAGCTTCACCAACAGTACTTTCAAAGAAGTAAAGTCCAATTACACCACCTTACCAAACAGTAACTCGTTTAGGATGCATAGGTTTCTCATGAATAATTCGTAGATTTTCCTCACCCCAGATGCGGCAATTTTGTTTATTAACATAGCTACCAAGTACAAAATGTGCCTCACCGGAAAACATTATTTTTTGAGAAGAATCAGCTGATTGTTTATTGATCAAATTGACAAATGAACGATGTTTTAAATGATTTATTAGCTTCAGTTCCTGTGTTATTTGAACCTTAATGCCTTCAGAGCTAAATCTTTGTATAAAATACGCCATGTTGTTGATCCACTAAGTCCAAGTTGTTGCGAACGTCATCTAATGAACATTTCAGGATCTTCAGCAACACATTCACGAACCAAACCAATATTTTTTTGTGAACTCCCACTACGACTGTATTTTTCACTTTTTTGATCTTTCACAGAACCGGTCTCTTGAAATTTTTTAATAATTCGACCAATAGCGCTTTCAGATGGACGATTATATAAATCACAAAATTCACGTAATTTTCTAAAAACTCTTTTCATAGAACGCTAATTTTCATAAAATAATTCAACAATTTGAACGCGTTGTTGTATCGTGTACGAAGCCATTTTTATAAATGTCACACATCACACTTTTTAAATGCCCACATACCCAGACAAATTCATATTTTATTTATTCTTAAAAAAACCGCGCAATTTGAAACACCCTTTAGTATAAAACACAGGGCCATACTGAATTAAATTAAAATAGGATACAAATTAGAAAAATAGACAATTTAAACTACAACACCACTACAAATAGATATGAAAATTAGTCACTTATTGAGTATGTAAGCATCCAATAATGAACTCTATAATGGTGTACGAGAAAAAATAAAGAAATTGCCTAACTACAATACATGAACCTCTAAACCTTAAAATGCAAAAGTGAATCGAAAGGCAAAAATAAACCTGTAACATCATCTTGACACACGTCCTGAACTATTGATGCTCATCATAAACTAGTTAGTTACTTGTTTATTCATTTTTTATTATTATCGCGACGCTAGAGCTAACTCGGAACTCAATCATTTCGATTTCCAAAGTTATTATATTATAGATACTATAGCAGCGTTACAGGCGACCAGTAATAAAAGGAAGTGTCAAGTTTATGTCAATCCCTCATTAAATACTTCACTACTAGTTCCTATTCGAAGTAGAGGGAAATAATGGTTAAATCGACGAGAGAAAGAAATTTTGGAAGCATGGGAAAGAGAATTTCTTAGGAAAATATAAGATGGAAGAAGTTAAGGCAAACTTTGGATGACACGAATTTGGTCAGCTACTTATGGACTCGTAATTATCAGCTTATGAAGTGAAAGAAACCTTGGATAATATTTCCTGTTTTTTTTTCTAATTTGTAACCCATTACCCAAGATCGTAAATCCAATCGAAAGGTCCTCGTATTTTGAAAGCACGCCTTAGAAATGCATTGCCATATAATCTCTACTCCGGTGATGAATAATAGATATTTTCAATTTAGAAGGAGATTCATCGTATTAAAAAGGAAGACATCCTTTAAAGATATAACTATGAAGATGTTTATAATGTAATTGGTTAAAATAAGAGAAGATAGATCCACTGTTGCTAGAATATATAAATAATCTTCTTTTCTTTTCAAATTTATAAATTGCCACTGCATCGAAGAGAATTGAAAAGAATTACTTTCAATTTCTCAGAGGTCAAGAAACTAAGTTCATACATATAAAGAAAAATATATTTAAAGACTTAACACAGTTCGAGAAAGTAAACGCGTGAAAAGAAACGGAACAGCGGGAAATGTTGCAAGCCTGACGGAATTACTAAAAGTAAGATTGGTGGACTTTTCTCTTGGGACGTCTAGTTTGAGGTTGTTGAAATACTTCTTCAGCTGTACGCGAACCCCTGATGAAAGACTCTCTTTGAGAATTTTCAAATATACCCTTTTTATTAGATTATGCATTGAAAATTTCAGTTCTACATTATATTCATAGAAGTTTCTTATTTATATGTAAATAGGTACGTGTTAAGGAAGTTGATATTGTATTGCTTCTTTTCTTAATCACTTCATTTTATATATTATGAGAATTACTTGCTTCATAAACGGTTTAATTTCTATTTTTATCAAATCGACGATTTCATTTTCTAGGAATTTTTTATAAAAATTTTTACGTCTTCATATCATTTTTACTTTAATGTATACGTATATCTCGATTTAAAAAATTTTGCATACAGATTTATGTGTAAAAAAATTAGTTTCCCGTTCGATATCCCATCTATTGACCGAAGAAGAGAAAGCAGCTCAGGTAAATCGGTGTCAAAAAACTCTAGATTGCTTCAACGCTGGAAACTCTAAAAACATATATAACATTGTCAGTGGTGATGAAACTTGGATTCACTCATACGAGACAGAAAATAAACGCCATGCTCTTTGGCTGTTCCAAAGTGAAGAAAAACTCGACAAAAATCATCGACGAAGACACGAACGACATGTGACATATCGTCAAATGCAGCATTATTGGGGATATCCGACTCCTCAATTCAAACAATTTTGCATGAAGAATTGTGTTACAAAATTTAGTTTCTCATTGGATACTGCATCTGTTGGTTGAAGAGCAGAAAGCAGCTAGGGTGAATTGGTGTCAAAAAAATCTAGATCGCTTCAAAGTAAGAAACTCTAAAAACGTGTACAACATTGGCAGTCGTCTGCCAACAAAAACCATCCTTTCTCGAAGTGACTACAAAAAGACGGTCGCGACATTTGTCTCGAAAACAGGTCATGTAGCAATAATTCCTCTATAAGATCAAAGAACTATTACTGCCGATTGGAATACATGTCGCAAGTCATCGCTGAGCTTCGAAAAATTGCAAAATAGCAAATCATTCTCTACCAAAACAATGCAAGTTCGCACACAGCACACAAAACAAGTGAATTTTTAACGCAACGGAACGTCGAATTATTGGATCATCCTCCGTCCGGACCAAAGACCCAACGATTTCTGTACCTTCCCGAAAGTCAAGAACGGACTGCATGGTCAAAGGTTCCAGTCGTCAAAACGAGCTGTTGATGCCTTCAAAAATGCATTTTTGACTGTACCAACAAACGAGTGGAACAACTGCTTCTAGAGTTGGTTCAAGCTCATAGTACAAAAGTGAATTAATCTTCATGGAGAATACTTCGAAAAACAACGAAGTCTTTAAAACCTATCTACTGTTTTATTCCAGTTTTATATGCAAACCTTAAAAGACAATCCACGTAATAAACTATTATTATTATTACGAAAGAGCTAAAGAATTTTACAAATGATTAAAAAGGCAAAAATCCATATTTTGATCTAAGGCAAATTTTAAAATAAAACTCCTAGAAAATTGAATATATAAAAGAATTATCACCATGATTTGAAAGATTTCGCTACAAAAAGTAATGAGTTTGTATTCTGCAAGGCGAAGGATAAATTTAAGACTTTTCATTCTGAAGAAAACAGCGAAAAACGTGTGTATAGAAAAATATACCAAAAAAATAGTAATCAGACAGGCTTCGGCTCATATTCTAGAAGAAACACTTTTTAAGTCCTAATTAGAAAATATTCCGAAATTACCATTGTATATCCATTTAAATTATGTGACAATTTGGTGGAGGCGCCAGCAAACAATCACAATACTTAACGAGCTGTCAACCATCACAAACCCTCCATCATTCACACTCACTCGGCATTACTGTATGATCAAAACAAACAAGGGAATAATCTGATAATTGAGCCTGCTAAATTGGGAAGCTCTGTGTTTAATTCAAATACAAACGATATTGCTTTATCTAGGCGACACTAGTAATTAGAAATTCGTTGCGACGTGCATAATTGAAAAGATATTCCCTTGAGAAACGAAATTTGATCATATTTAGAAAAAGGAAAAAGGTACGGAGATAAATGTGGAAAAATAATAAATATAAACTATACTGGCTCTAGGAATGGCAGTGAAAACATTTTTCGCCTAAATCAGACCGATAGCAAGTGTTTTGAAAACTTTATGCTACGCCGAATAAGACTATTTTTCTTGTGTTGTTAGACGAGGCACGTACGAAGAACGATTTATTAAGCCAGGAAGGCCTACGGCTTTTTTTCCATTTCGGACGTGCATTTTGTTATACCTAAATTAGGTACCGTGAAAGCAGAATTTAAAAGAATATTTTGACACCGGGTTAATAATTATCTTAAATGTTTTACGTCAGCGAACGCTATCCAACCCTACCTTCGCAAGAATCTATGGACTTTTTTATATAATGTCCGAAATGTTTGTATTAAATGGCACAAACGCTTTCGAAGTAAGGAAGGAACGCATAAAAATAAATAATACCGCGAACAGACGTAAACTACGTACTTTTTTTGAAATATATTCTCCTCGAAATGCTATTTAGAAATGTATTTAGGGGATGTATGTAATTGCATCGTAAAAGTAAATAAAAAAACTGTAAAAACACGAAATTGTATTCATACATCTAAGTGAAGAAGTATTAGATTGCATTCGTAAATTAAATTTAAATAGCCTTACACACAACTGCATAATAAAAAACTATAAAACACAAAATTATGTTCATACAACCGCGAAATTATAATCATTTCTAAGGAAAAAAAACGCATCAAATGTATAGAAGAGACTATGATAGGCAAATAGTTGAATATAGTTATGTGGAGGTTTTAATAAACGAAGAGAAAATAATAGGAGAAGAAATCAACAATAAAACAGAAGCAGCAGAATTGTTTCTTAAGACTATAAGATCAACGTTCTTAGTAAAAAAGATGTACCGGAAAAGATCGAAAAAGAAATTCACAAAAAAGGTGGTATTACCGATTAAACTCTACGAATGGAAGAGCGGGATGTCGCACAATTAAACAAAGAGCAAAATAAATGCTGTCGAAATGAGATATCTTAGGTGAATTACGAGGGCAGCCGTTTATATTTCGGGCACTGGCAACAATGAAGGGTTGCCTCCGATCCGATGATTATATCGTAAAGTTTGTCATTTTTTACAATATATTTACCTTGACAATTTTATTATCCGGTCGCTATTTCTATTGTTGACAGTAACTTGCAAATTTTATGTCAGCGAAAAAATGGAATTAACTCGCGAACATTTTCGTGCAATTATTTTTCATAACTCTCGGCGTCGATTATCTCAACAAGAATCTATCGACGAGCTGAATTCTTTATATGGTGATGAAGCATCATCGAAAACTACAGTATATCGTTCGTATAGTGAATTCAAACTTGGACGGCGTTCTTTGCACGATGAACTTCGTGAAGGTCGTCCCACAAATGTTGTTGTGTCGGAAAACATTAATGCAGTGTCTGAATAGATAATGCACGACCGTCATGTGACATACCGTAAGATCGAGGCATCTCTAGGTATTAGTAACACCAGCATACATAAGATCCTGCATGAATATTTAGCCGTTAAGAAGCTCTGTTCATGTTGGGTACCACATAATTTGACAACTGCTCAACAAAGGACTCGCGTCGATTGGTGCCAAGAAATACACAAAAAATACAATGGCGGTGCTTCAAAGAACATTTATAATATCGCCGCAGGTGATGAATCTTGGATCTACATGTATGAACCTGATAATAAACAGCATTCGACTGTGTGGGTCCAAGACGAGCCAAAACCAACAAAAGTTAGAAGCACATCAAAACGAATGGTTGCCTGTTTTTTCAGAAATACCGGTCACGTTGCAACTGTGCCTTTAGAAAGATCAAGAACGATCAATTCCGAATGGAGCACAACTATTTGTTTGCCAAAACTTTTTGAAAAAATAAGGAAGCCAAACCGAAAACGACAGATCATTCTCCACCATGCCAATGCGAGCTCTCACAGGTCGGTTCAAGCAATTAAATATTTGACCGAGCAAAACTTGAGTTGATGAGCCATCCGCCTTACAGTCCTGATCTGGTACCCTGTTATTTTTTTTTGTTCCCACGCGTGAAAAATAAACTTCGTGGCATTCAATTTTTTCAAGTCTGGAGATACCGCCTTCACAGTGGCAGCAATGCTTTTTGGATTGGTTTAAACGAACGCAAAAGTGCATTGATTTTCAAGAAGAATATTTTGAAAAGCAATAAAACTATTTTCGATAATCAAAATTTTTTTTTTGTTTGTTATTCCCGAAATATAAACGGCTACCCTCGTATTAAAAGTAAAAAGAGGAAAAGGAAGACCAAGACGTTAACAAGAAGACGAAATCCAGTCATCTGTAAAACAGATATTAGATAGCTACCACGGTATACGGACCTAAGAACACATTAAAAAGAGGAAGAAGAAGACCCAGACGTTTATGGGAAGACGAAGTCCAGAGTCATATGTGAAATACAGATATCAGATGACTAAGCGAATGTATATGGTGTATACAGTGAAAGAGAAAGAAGAAAAAATGTTAATGCAAAGAGAAAATCCAGAGTCATCTGCAAAACACAGGTACCAAGTGGCTAAGAGAGTATACGTAACGAAGTTGGTACTGCAAGGAGGAAGAGGAAGACCAAGATCTATTGTTTCGTCTACACATAACGACAGTTTCTTATTTTTCAACTCTGTTTCAATTCTGCTACGAATAGATGGTATAAAATTTTGTAGCGTTTTCCGACTAGGTAATATACAGTTGGGGTATTTATTCCAGTATGAGACAAACGATTCGTTGATTAATACAATAATTAATACAATAAACAGTAGATCGCATACCACTGTTGAATATAAATCGAATATAAATTGCTCATTTGATCGTACGCCAGTTTTCTTTTATAATTGCGCTCCGTACTATTCACATATAAATGAATGAATAAATTCGTTCCAATCGGCGAGCAAATCATAACTGAGAATCGAGAACGTTTGTGGAGCTTCCCATATCTACACTTATGACGTGTAGTGGAATATTCACAACTTCAGTAATAGTAGATAGTTATATAGTTAACTAGGAAAAAAATAGATTACAAATTGTGCGACAGACCCAGCGCGTTTTAGCGGCACATCGGTTGGGAACCGCTGCTTTACACTACATTTTTTCCGTATTTTAAAACATTGTAAAAACAATTGACTTTCCATTCATGTAACAAGCGTTTTTACGATTGGAATAAAGTAAAATTTTAACAGTTATGTTTCAAACGATTGCCACGTTGAAAAACAAATAAAATTTTTTATTAGTACTACCCTCTTTCGTCAGCCTCAGTAATTACCGATCCACCTACGTATTATTAACCTTATCAGAACTCGAATTTAATGTTTTAAATATTAATTGGATAGTAATGATATCAGTTAAGTAATCAATAATTAGCAATCGTATAGTTTCCGAAGGAAGCCGGTGTAAATAGAATTAAGTCTAAAAACAGAAAACGTGAAAATTGTTTGCTTTTGTATACACAGTGCCTATGCATAATCACTTTAGAAATATGTGTGAATTCCCGAAAGTATAATACAATGATAATAAACAAAGAGGCACGCGATTCTTGGAGAAAATCAATAGTTTTGCTTATTATTTTAATTTGCAGCCGTATTACATTTACCACACAGCAAAGACGATGGAGATTTTACAAATTTAATAATACGTCATCGCGAACGAAAAAGTGTCGTCATTACGCTTACGACACCGGAAATATTTTCAATTGTTTTTCCTCCATTATACAAATGGAAGCGTCATTTCGGACCGGATATATTAAATGTACACTAAAAGACGCTGACTTATTTTCTATATTTAAAACAAAGTATTTAAATTCGCCGCATAATTTTCTTTTCGCGACGACGATTGTTCATACTGTGGGAATGAAAGACAAAGCGGGGGGAGAAACTGAAAGATTTGTTCCCGGACGCGATTCCTTCTACTAATTAACTACTTAGTTTTAGGTAAGAGAGATAAGAAAATGGTAATGGAATTTGGTTACTTATTACATCTTAGGAAACCTTTAAGACGAAAAGAACTTTTCTTCTTCTCCGTCCGATTCTCTCGTCGATAAAAATTACTTTACCGTAATATGCTTTCACCAAAATTGAATAATAAATGTAATAAATTGCGATGTGATGTTATACATCTTCTCCGGACCATTTTATATTTTAAAAAAGGGACACGAAATTCTGTTAGTAATTTCGGAGCGGAATGTCTTTAAATTATAAATCGAAATAATAGACCTATTTAAAATTATCCATTTTAAGATTTTAAGGAAATAAAAAGAGATTGGAAGACGTTGTTATACCTCACGTGTATTTTTAGCATTGGACTTTCTCTAAAGCTGTTAGAGTGCCCATATTTTTTACGTATGTATCGCGCTCTAGATGTCAAATGGTATGGTAATTTTGGGAACAATTCAAGCAGACAATCTTTACATTTATTTTATATTTTACAGTATTTTGAATTTCGTAATTCGTCCATTATTGCATTTATTTTGTTACGGCCCTGTGTCGTTGTATTTTCTTAATTAAGGGTTTTCTAATATCACGTTATGGGACAAATTAATATTATCCTCTCAGAACGTCCTCTGTGAAGCCTCGATTCAAGTTGTTCAATCCATTATAAAGGAGGTATCTTTGTTACTCATTTTCTTATTTTATTGAATTGACCAGATTAGTTTCCCGTGTTCAATTTTTATATGTTTTAGATTAATTTAAGTATTTTTATAACAAATTGTCTTTTTAAATATCGAATTCGTAATACCACTGTACCTTTTTTCATCATCGAGTTAAATGCGATTGACGAGCGCGCGCTTTCTTCTTCGTGCGTTAAATTTGACACGATTAAGATTGTTGGAGACAATTAAAATTATATGCTGGATACTAGATCGAGCCTTTCTCTTGAAGATTGTAGTTTTGCACGACTGAAGTCGGATAATTAAACGCCAATCAATTAAGTTATCAACTAGTGTTTAGAGTATCATAGAAGCTACTGACAATACGAGGGTGGTCCAAGAAGCACCCGACCCAACAAAGAAAACACAAACATTTTGGAATTATACAATATTTATCTCTCAACATAATCTCCTTTCAACTCTATACACTTTTCCCAGCGATGTTCAATAAGTTCCTTATCGTTTTTATAATAAGAACTGTCTTGCTCCTCAAAATAGCCATTAACTGCCGACATCACTTTCTTCCTCGTCGGAAAATCTTTAACCACTGAGCCATTTTTCCAGTTTGAGAACAGAAAATAATCCGAGTGGGTTAAATCTGGCGAATAGGGTGCATGAGGTAGCAATTCAAACTTTAATTCATTAATTTTGGCCATAGCAATAACGGATTTGTGATATGATGCGGCCAGTTTTGCTTGATTTCTTCCCTCAAACGTTGCAATTAGTTCGCCTAATACTCGCCGTTAATAGTTTTTCCTTTTTCAAGATAGTCAACGAAAATTATTCCACGTGCCCCCCAAAAAAACCGATTCCATGACCTTGCCTGCAGATGAAATGGTCTTCGCCTTCTTTGGAGCCGGTTCTCCCTTTTGAGTCCATTGCTTTGATTGTTCTTTTGTCTCGAGTGTGAAGTGATGGACCCATGTTTTATCCATGGTTATGAAACTACGCGAAAATTCTACTTTGTTGCTGTGAAACTTTGCTAAACACTCAATTGAAACATCTTCACGACACTATTTTTGCTCGAGTGTGAGCAAATGCGGCACCCATCTTGCACACATCTTTCTCATGTCCAAATTTTCAGATATTATGCGATGTACCGCACCTTTTTAAATGCCAACTATGTTTGCTAGCTTGCGCACTTTCAGTCGACGATCATCCAGTACCACTTCGTGGATTTTCTTCACCATTTCTGGAGTCGTTACCTTATTTGCCAATATTTCATTGTTGTAAACGAAGGAGCAGACACCCAGAATAGAATCTAGTTCGGTTTTTATATCGCTTGGGCTGAGGCCTTTCAAATAAAATTATTGTATCACTTAACGATGACCAATTTTCTCCATTTTTACAAATTCACTGAAAACGTTCATTGTTGATGGCTGCCAATCAAATACCAACCAACATGGCTTCTTCAAACTTGAAACGTATGCTTTATAGATTGTGTACTTTCTAATACAGTGATATTTTTCTACCACCATCTCTAGGTCAGACCTGGTACTTATTGGACCATCCTCGTATTCGGTGTACGTAACAGTTATCGAAATGAAATGTACATTCACATAGTACTATAGCTCAGGCCTAAGTATTCGTACTGTTGCTATTCGCATCAGGCGAGTGTCCCTGCAAGACATCTCTTTGTCTCTCTTTCAGACGAAGTGGCAATTCTAGCAATGACTTTTTTGATATTTCAAGCTCGAATTTTCATAGTTGAACTGAATATTTCAGCTTACTTTTAATAAATTCAAAAGCATCTTCAAACATATTTGAATAATAAATAAACATTGAATCTTAAAAGAAGAAAAATATATTTAAATGCTAACAAATGCAACTCATCTGGTTTTATAAACAACAGAAGATATTATTACTTTCTTTATTATTACGAAAGCATGTAAAATAAACATTTTATTAATTCCTGAGCTACTTAACTCAGTTATAACCATCAAAATAATCACAATAGTGGAAACGAATATTTTTACAGTCTTGGTAAATACATTACTTTGAATCGTTTCAAAATTAAAAAGAATTAAAATGCTGTACTATACAATAATGAAATTCTAACATTATTTGTTTGTGTTTCTTATCAAAGACACGAGAAAGAGAGGTACTCAGTAATTATCAAAATAAATCTCATTGTGCAAACTGCTTTTAACGAATTCAAATGTAAAATCAAAGTGTGTTTTTAGCTTTTACAGTTACGTTTAATTTATATTTTATGCCGTTAAAGCAACTCATCATCAAAGAAGCTATTTGTACATTTAGATTCGTAATGTAAGACGACAGAAAAGGAGGTAGCGTCTAAACTTCGCTTATTGTTTCCGAAATCACAAGAATGTTAAATGTCAGAAACTTCTTTAATATGATGTCAAGTATTACTACTCTTCCAGATATTAACAATTAGTTGTCATGATATTAAACGGTGGTAATTACCTTTTTATAAATTTACAATTTTTATAGATGTTAATTGAAATTAACCCTTTACTACAATCTAGTTTTTAAATATGCTTCTTTTGACAACTAAGTTGTCATCATCAGCAATAGAAACTTTAATAAAACTTGCAGCGTCACCATATATTTTACGCAAGTAAAACTAATGACAAAATATTAATAAAAATTTTAAAAATACCGTTGACGATTTCAACTTCGTTATCACAATATTTAAAAGCTTATTGCATGTCCGTATTATTTCGATTAAATTCAGTTTTATTTAATCATATTTTAATCAAATATGGTAAATAAAACCCGTTTCCACGATAATGTTCGTATTCTGTATACGCATTTCGATAACTAGGTTGTCATCATCAGCAGATAATTAATCACAGTGTCGCACGTGGATCTACGGTAAAATTAAACCGTAACAACACGTATCCTTGAAGTGCATTGAGAGTTAAATTAACATTATTGAAAGGGATCTTCTGCTAAGAAGCTTCAAGCGCAGAAAAAAATTACGTGAAATCTTAATTATAATTAAGCCGTCTGATATTACAACGTCCCAATTTGTGTAAAATTTGACCGGAATGCAGCTGTAGATTACTGTTATCCTGCGGTGAAAATTTGTGCTGGTGGAATTACAAGATAGGCAGAAAAACAATCTAAATTATTGGCAAAAACACAACATAAATTAATTCATCGATGAAAATAAGTGAGAAAAGCTCTTACCTTATGAACTGTGGTTTTTTTTTAATGTAAAACGAGACGTGCTAGTTAAAAAGAAGAATGAAATTATTTATATAATGTGTGTCCCAAAATTAACGCAAGATTTGAATTTGTCGCCATTTGTGCAGTAAAGTGTTGGCAACCCTAAAAAAGCCAATTGAACAGCTGACAGTTTAGGGTTAGTAAAAATGGAGCGTTACACGATAGAACAACGTGTCTTCATTATTGAACAATATTTCAAAAATAATGAAAGTTTGGCGGCCTCAGTTCGAAAGTTTCATACAAAATATAGTCGGAATAGTGTTTTAACTTCGTCGACTGCGAAGAGATTAATTGAAAAATTCAGGGAGACTGGATCCGTTTGGAGACGCTAAACACACTGGTCGTCCAAAAACAAGCCGTTCAAATGTCAATATCGAAGCAGTGCGTGAGAGTGTCTGTGACAATCCGGGAACCTCAATTCGGCGTCGTGGACAAGAATTGCAAATTTCAAGAAGCTCTTTACAGCGTGTATTCATTAAATATCTGTGTCTCCATGCTTACAAAATTCAATTAACACAACAACTTAAGACTTATGACTATGCACAGCGAAGAGAGTTCGTTGAATGGATTTTTGAACATCAACAAATGGATGCTGACTTTTCGAGCGAAATCTTTCTAAGCGATGAGCACATTTTCACCTTGACGGCTTTGTTAATCGCCAAAATTGCCGCTTTTGGGGTTCTGAGAACTTACATGTGATTGTCGAAAAACAAATGCATCCACAACGTGCCACTGTTTGGTGTAAATTTTAGACAGGAGGCATAATTGGACCATACTTTTTTGAAAATGGGGTTGGTCAAGCAGTTACTGTTACTGATGCTCGATATCGCGACATGATAACATAGTTCTTTCTGCCGAAATTGGATGATATTGATGTGGCCAATATGTGGTTTCAACAAGGCGGTGTCACATGCCATACAGCCTGTGAAACAAGTCAATTACTGCATGAAACATTTCCAAGTCGTGTACTCTCTCGTTTTGGTGATCAGAATTGGCCCCCTAGTTCGTGTGATTTAACATCATTAGATTTCTTTTTATGGGGTTATTTGAAATTACAGGTCTATGTCAACAAGCCCGCAACCACCCGTGCATTAAAGGAGGAGATTCAACGCTGTATCAATGAAATTCAGCCACATTTATGCATAATGGTCATGGAAAATTCCGACAAACGAGTGCGTATGTGCATGCAAAGCCGTGGAGGCCATTTGTCCGATGTGTTATTCCATAAATAATCCTATCCTATGTACTTTATGATTCAATAAAGAAATAACAATCAAAAGACTAGAAATTGTGTTTGCCTTTTAATTCAAATCTTGCGTTAATTTTGGGACAGCCTTTAGATCCTCGCGAATGAATTAAATAATTAAATTCCTAATTAGAAATAGCACAACTGGCTCCTATCGTAGCAGAAGGCTCAGATTTACATAGAGACTTAAATATTTTTAAATTACACCCTTCACGGTGCAGGCCAGAAGATGATTGTCGTGTGTCTAACCTTTTCCCGAACGTTTTCAGGCATACGCACAATCTTAGAAACAGCATACAACAGAATAAATACGAAAAGTGAGATGGAAATCATATACGAGGTACAAACATAAATGCGTCCGGCCATATGTGGCTTCTATGAGCCATACAAACAGAAAATCAATTAGGAGACAATTAAAAATGTTAATAACAAGAAAAGAAAAGTTAAGATCTAAATTAAAGTTATCAAAATTTAATTACTCTATTAAAAAATGAAATTAGAAAACTAAATTTAATGAATGCGTTACGGGCACATAACAGCTTCTGAAGTAAGGTTAAAAATAATTTTATTCCATAAATCCTATCCGTACTGTATATATATTTTATGTGTCTGAGTTAAATACGCCAAATGTTGAACTTCGTATGTATGTGTGTGTGTAATAATAATGTAATATATGTAAAACGTGTATTACATATAAACGAGCAAATTTATATTGCGCACGTATAATCGCGTCTGATGCATCTATATATGTATGCTAAAATTTCGAAGTTTCCGAAATAATCTTTTTAAAGTTTAATTGGTACTTCGCTGGAAGTTTTATTAGAAAACTTCGTACTACCTATACAGTCTCGAGTTTTTCTTGTAGTGTTAATTTCATTAAACGTAAGGGTCACATCTTATAACTTACCGTTACATTAAACTAGAAAAGTCCTAACAAAATTAAATCCATTATAGACTTGCGTAAAATGTCGTAGCTGTTCGTGAAAAGAAATCAGACGTAGAATAGTTCATAGAGAATTTGGAAAGTAGGAAAAGAATTAATTAATCCATGGGTAGTAAAAAGACGATGCAGTTATAATATCGACAAAATATCGTTTCTCTTACTTTGAAATATTATACAGTCCTTTACTTTGTTACCAATTCTCTTTTTATATTTTGCTGGGCACCTTGAATATTAATAATAAAAGAAATAGTAATAATAGAAATACAAGAACCTGGGGTGATGTGCCAATTTATTATATTTTAGCACAACACACCGGCTAACAAACTGGATTAAACATATGACCTTACAAGTACATAAAGACGATACTTCCTTCACAACTAATAATAGATAAGATTCAGATTACGATTACATATAAAAACACCCTTTTTATTTCAATAGCGGAAAGATAAAGTATTTACGCCTTCTACGCGCCTTAGGAAAGCTTTCTTGTAAATGATAAGAAAGAAAACAGAACAAAATTAACATTACACATACAATTTTTTACCTTATATATTGTCTGTTTACAAACATATGTACTTATCTTGTTCAACTGCAGAAAATCTCCGCTTCGAACTTTTTTACACAAACGCGTTGATCGCACACCTAGTTATTCGCTCTTGAGTAGTTTTAAACGATGCTTATCGATTTCCACTTGTAGTGACCGACATATGTATACTTGAACTACTTCTTTGGCAAGTAATTGATCCATACGTTTCGTATCAGATGACTCACACACACTCTGAGTAGAATGGCCTGCTAGCAGGTTTAACCCTTCCTCTTCATTGTTCCTTTCCCACCTGCTTTGGAGCACAATTACCTTCTTAAGCTCTTAAGGTCGTTCTCAAGCCCCACTTAACTCTCACTAAAATTACCAGACTATTTATAAAATCATCAATTTCGATCAAGCACTCTGAACATAAAGGAAGCATTTCCTTCCACCCACCCGGTATATTATAAAATTAAACAGTACACATAATACATTCTATAACTAAACTGTACAATTGAAACCTTTCTGGAAGTATATTAAGAAAAATACATAATAGATTCAATACTTAAAATTAAAAACATAGGATTATACGAGGGTAGCCGTTATATTTCGGGAACTGGCAACACTGTTAATGTTGCTTCCGATCTGATGATTGCATCGTGGAGTATGTTATTTTTGACAATATATTGTATTTACCTTGACAGTTTTATTATCCAGTCGCTATTTCTAATAATGACAGTAACTTGAAAATTTTATGTCAGCGAAAAAATGGAATTAACTCGCGAACATTTTCGTGCAATTATTTTTCATAACTTTCGGCGTGGATTATCTCAACAAGAATGCATCAACGAACTGAATTCGTTATATGGTGATGAAGCACCATCAAAAACTACAGTATATCGTTGGAATAGTGAATTCAAACTTGGACGGCGTTCTTCAGACGATGAATTTCGTGAAGGTCGTCATGTGACATACCGTGAGATCGAGGCATCTCTAGGTATAGTAATACGAGCGTGAATAAGATCCTGCATGAACTTTTAGCCGCTAAGAAGCTATGTTCACGTTGGGTACCACATAATTTGTCAACCGCTCAAAAAAGGGACTCGCGTCGATTGGTGCCAAGAAATGCACAAAAAATACAATGGCTGTGCTTCAAAGAAGATTTATAAAGTTGTCACAGGTGATGTATCTTGGATATATACGTATGAGCCCGATAGTAAACAGCTGTCAACTGTGTGGGTATTTCAAAATGAGCCAAAGCCAACAAAAGTTGTTCGCGCTCGAAGCACATCAAAACAAATGGTCGTCTCTTTTTTCGGAAAACCCGATCACGTTGTAACCGTGCCTTTAGAGAGTTGTAGAGCGGTCAATTTCGTAGTACACATCTATTTCTTTGCCAAAAGTTTTTGAAGAAATAAGAAAACAAACTGAAAACGATAGATAATTCTCCACCATGACAATGCGAGCCTTAAACTTCGTAGTCAAAGGTTTTCTACGCCGGAAGAAGCACTTGAGGCATTCAAAACTTATATTTTGGAGATACCGCCTTCACAGTGGCAGCAATGCTTTTCGGATTGGTATAAATGAATGCAAAAGTGCATTGATTTTCAAGGAGAACATTTTGAAAAGCAGTAAAACTATTTTCGATAATAAAAAAAATTTTTTTTGTTAGTTATCCCCGAAATATAAACGGTTACCTTCGTATAGATTAAACACTATTTTCAAATGCATTCGACAATATTAAAAGTAGGAAAACATATAGTATAACAACCATAAATATATCAGTAAAACTTTTCCGGGATTACAGTTCGGAAGATACAAATATTGGGTCTGGGAAAAAGTTCGTGGCGTTTTTTCAGTAAAATTCAACTGGTCCCCGCATGGCGCGTGGACGAATTCATTTAAACCGAATATGCTCCATTATTATCGACAATGTTTCGCCATTTTTTTGGTAGATCCATGATCCCATCGGTGAAAAACTTCTGTGGTTTCTGGTCGAAAAACTGAATCAAGTAGTTTTCACAGGCTTCTTTTGAAACCAACTTAATTCCATTGAGAGAGTTCTGCAGAGATCGAAACAGATG
The DNA here is from genome assembly GCA_031893035.1 of Dermolepida albohirtum. Taxonomy (NCBI): domain Eukaryota; kingdom Metazoa; phylum Arthropoda; class Insecta; order Coleoptera; family Scarabaeidae; genus Dermolepida; species Dermolepida albohirtum. Next base: position 427,695 of record JAVIWB010004188.1, on the reverse strand, counting down.
ATAGTCAGAGGGTGCTATATCCGGACTGTAAGGTGGGTGCATCAAAACTTCCCAACCAAACTCTCTCAATTTTTGACGGGTCATCAAAGAAGTGTGTGGTCGGGCGTTGTCATGATGGAAGACAACACCTTTCCTATTAATCAATTCGGGCCGTTTTCTTTCAATCGCCTGGCGTAATCTCTCTAGTTGTGCACAGTAGAGTTGAGAATCAATCGTCTGACCAGTTGGAAGTAGCTCGTAGTGGACGATTTCCCTCCAGTCCCACCATACACACAGCATCACTTTTTTTGGCGTCAATGTTGGCTTAGCGAACGCTTGTGACGGCTCACCATCCTTTATCCACGATCTTTTACGCTTCCGATTATCGTACGTAATCCATTTTTCATCTCCGGTTATTAAACGTTTCAGAAACGGCTCGATTTCATTCCGTTTCAGCAGCGCATCGCAGATGTTAATTCGGTCCATCATGTTTTTCACGCTCAACTCATGAGGAACCCATACGTCAAGCTTTTTTTTGTAACCAGCTTTGTGTAAATGGTTCAAAACAGTTTTGTGGTCAATGCCTAGCTCCATGCCAATATCGACACTGCTGATATGCTTATCTTGTTGGACTTTTTCAAGAATTTCATCAGATTTTTCAGTGATTGGACGACCGGAGCGTGACTCATCTTTCACATTGAAATTTCCATAACGAAAGCGAGCGAACCATTTCCGCGCAACAGATTTCGATAAAGTACCTTCACCGTACACAGCACAAATTTTATCACAAGCCTGCGCAGCGTTCTTCCCCTTATCATAATAATATTGCAGAATATAGCGAAATTTCTCATTATTCTTCTCCATTTTCAAGTGCGAATAACTTTCCAACCACTGCACCGATTACAATGTTTCTACGCTCAAACTAACGTTCGGAAGGTCATCTAAAAAACGAGCCGTCGGTGGTGTCGCTGTGACTTGTTCTTTAGTTATCGGCAACCAATGCCATCTATCGGGAAAAACGCCACGAACTTTTTCCCAGACCCAATATATATACTTAATGCCTAATTGGTACAATAACTGTACTTAAAAGGATATGTGCTGTATTTAAAGCATTAACATCTATTGTTATCTAAGTTAAATCTATAACACAAATACAAATGCATTTCGACTATGCATTGCATTTACCTTGTATAATTAGATCCTTTCTGCGAACTACATTAATAATACATTAAGGGATGTAAATGTACTTGAACTAAATTAATTTAAATACCGTAAAATATTAAGATATCTCTTCTGAGAGTTATCATACATTTACAATTGGAATACCAACTAAGAAACACCTTTATTTGATTGAAATTAAAAAGAAAAATACAAAATAAAAATATTCAATGTAGAATATTACGCGAACTATTAACAACGAACTACTATAACAAGAGTTATTTTTTTAAGAATATCAAGAATTTATTCTTCTACTGAAACAATAAAATGCAACTCGAATAACTTTTTCACGACAAAACTTCAATTAAAAATAAAATAAAATTTAACAAATACCTTGAAATGTAAAATGGAATGGAATCAATCAATAATAGACCTCACAATCTGACCAATATTCGTCATTCGATCGACACAACCACAACTGTGACAACCACCTCTACATGGACACATAAAATACCATAAAAGTTGTAGTGAATACCGTTCTGAAATGGATTATAAAACTACACAATATTAACGTGTGTGTTATACAGTCCGAATTCAAACCCATAGAGAAATTTCCAAGCTTTATGTTGACGAAGTGTAGAATAAATACACGCCATCATAAAGCTGCTGTTAGAGCTTTAAAGACGGTTTTAAAGAAACTTCCAAAGAATAGCTTCCGTCGTGCTTTTGAATAGTTATAGCACTGGTGGGCTAATTTTATTACACTACGAGATTACATTTGTATGTAGAACAAGATAAAATACAATTCTAGACAAATAAATAAAGTTGTAATATAGAACTAATGTTAAACTTAATTGAAAATTCCTAGTAAATAAGATTGAAGTGTTAATTTTCTCTTCGCCAACTATCACTATGGTATCATTATTGTTATTATTATTAATTATTAAAGAAAAATAATCCGGAAACTGATTTCTAGTGTTAGAAATAAATAAAGCATTTTCTAAGAAACGACATCAACAAATACACGAAAAGAATACTTAAATACTGCAATTGTAGATGCGATCGTAAATGAGGTTAAATTATCTTCACTCACCCTCAAATACACACGCACTAAATATGTATATGATATATTAGGGTTACTTTCTAAATAAGGCACGTTTTTAATAAGAAAAAAAGTGCTGTAAAAACATATTTATTTCCATACTCTACTTTCCATTTTTGTTCAAACATTTATCATATCGTTCAACAAGGTTTTGAATTCCAACGTCAAAAAATTCTATTGTCTGTGAAGAAACCCAATCCATGACTGCAGTTTTTACTTCCTCGTCGTCGTTGAACCGTTGACCACTAAGGAACTCCTTTAGGTATCGAAACAGGTGAAAATCACTGGGTTCAATATCTTGACTGTAAGGTAGATGATCCAGTCGATCCCATCCAAAAAGATCCAATTAGACCAGTGCTCGTGCAGATATGTGTCGCCTTGCATTGTCATGGAGCAACACTAGGTTGCACTACTTTGTTTGTATGCGTCAGTACTGAATGAAAATTAGTACGGTCATATTTAAATACTCTAGCCCATTTTCGTAACATTTCCTCATTCATAATGTTTTCTCCATATGATTCACTAATCTGCCGATGAATTTCGACCGCTTCCACGCCTTTTGCATGCAGAAAACGAATCACAGCATGCATATTTAAATATCAGCGGGATTTTCAATTATCCGATGCAATTTAAATAAACACAAATGAACGTAAATACGATCGAATGCTTCCGTACTGGCGTATGTAACTAATCGACAGATGTAGATACTCTGACATAACACTAATGATGACATTACTCACCACAAAACTTATAATATTACAAAACACTGTATTTTCCATAATTGTACAATTTATTACTAATAAATTTTGTATCAGAAGTACTTGCGAGTATGTTTCAGGCAACCTAAGATACCCAAAGGACCCAACACTCCATTTCACTTTAGTTTAATATTAGCTTACTCTAGTCTAGTTTCATTTATATTCATCTATGTATCATGTGTTACCAATTAAATATATTCTAAATATTGCTTTATTAAACCCCCGACAGGTACAATTAGGACACAGGATGAAGAACTAGGTTCAGCCCGAAGACACAAAGGAACAGGCACCCGAGATGTATGTAGATACTCAGAGTATATGCGCAGAATGACAACCGCAGCTCTACAGCGGCTATATTTAAAAATGATGCTTAAAAAGCATACTTTCTATATTGTAAATTGTACCCTCACATTTAATTGAATACATTGATGTGGCACCCATTTTCCCATATTTTGGATTTTTTCCATTGCTCATAATTGGTCGCTAATCGTTTCTTGGGGCATATTTAACATTTCTGCCTATTGTTTTTGAGTTTGAGTTGGGTCTTCATCCAATAATCCTGCAGCTTCGTATCTTTAATCTTTTTCAATCTACCAGAACGTTCTTTGTCTTACACATGGAAATCACCAGTTGAAGCATGCTCACCAGCAAACGATGACTTTCAGCGGCGTTTTTCTTTTGATTAAATAAAAAAAGTAATACGTGTCGCAAATGCACTTTTTCAGGCACGAAACTCGACATTTTCAGAAGAGGAATAAACTTTCGCAAAATATTACATGCATGGTTCGAAGCTTGATGTCAATAGATTACAAGAACATATGTGTTACTTTATAACATTGTATACTTAAGCCTAGCGCCATCTATTAGAAAAACCGCTAATGACTTTCCGCTACACTTGGTAGGTGTAGAATAAATATTTCTTAACACACAAAGTATGATGTAAACACGAGTTGAGTTACCGTCGTAACTTTCCACTTCTTTTACGAGGGAGCGTTTTTATATTCGCGGAATGAGCGGGTTGTAGAGGGGTGAGTAGTCGCATTAGGGGCGTAGCCTATGCAGCGACTCATGATTAGTATAAATACGAAGTTTCATTGTTATTAGACAGTTAGTCTTTGAGCTATCGTCAACCAAGTAACATAATCAGGAGTGAAAAGTGAAATATGGAAAAAATCGAATATCGTGCCGTTATAAAGTTCCTTACCAGGCAAGGAAAATCAGTCGCGACCATAATGAATGAGATGTCATTGGTTTACGGCGACTCTTGTCCAGGAAAAACCATGGTGTACAAGTGGCATAGTTTATTTAAACAAGGAAGGGAATCCCTTGAAGACGACCCGAGGCCGGGCAGGAGCATTGAGGTGACCACGCCAGCACTTATCCAAAAAATTGAACAAATTGTACTCGAAGATGCTCGACTAAAGAAGAAACAACTCGCAGAAATGGTTGGAGTATTCGATACAACAATTTTTAAAATCCTACACGAACATCTCGGCATGTCTAAGGTCAGCGCAAGATGGGTGCCGAGATTGCTCACGCCGCCGCAAAAATAACAGCGCGTAGAGTGTTCGCGTGCATTTTTGGACCTCTGTAATGAAGACAAGGATGGTGTATTGAGTGGAATTGTTACTGGAGACGAAACTTGGGTTCATTATTATGAACCTGAGTCCAAACAAGACTCCATGCAGTGGCATAAAAAGGGCACAGCACCTCCCAAGAAATTTAAAGTGTCACAATCAGCTGGGAAACTCATGGCAACGGTATTTTGGGACTCGCAAGGAATATTGTTGATTGATTATAAAGATAAAGGTGTTTCTATAACCGGAGAATATTACGCTTCAATATTAGAGAGACTAAAGGAAGCCATTAAAGAGAAAAGACGGGGAAAATTGACAAAAGGTGTTCTGCTTTTGCACGACAACGCGCCCGTCCACAAGAGCCGCGTTGCGTTAGCTGCCCTGCATAAGGTGGGCTTCGAAATTGTGAATCACCCACCCTACAGCCCAGACCTGGCCCCGAGTGATTATTACCTGTTTCCGAAAATGAAAAAAGAGCTGCGGGGTAAAAAATTTACTGCCGATGATGAAGTCAAGGAGGCAGTTTCGGCGTATTTTGCAGATAAAGAGAAATCATTTTTTTATGAGGGTATAAATAAATTAATTGAAAGATGTGAAAAATGTATCCGTCTTGCAGGTGAATATATTGAAAAAGAAAAATAATTTGGTTTTTTTTATTTCCACCCCTTGTCCCCCATTCCGCGAATATAAAAACGTTCCCTCGTATATTGTCTGTCTAGAAAAATTTTCATAAATCAACACGAAACCCTGTATATAGTTTTATCGTAAAGCATACGGTTTCCGTCTGGAATTGCGTGATCACAAAACTGAACATAGTGCTTTTTCCCTTTTATTTCTCACTCCAGTAATAGATATGTAAATTTCAGATCGATATCGTGAACTGTTTGGACGGTTGTCGAGCTAACAAGATGTGTTGACAGTTGGGTATGAACAAATCAAATCACTTCGTTATTCGTCGTTTATTCTTCCGACAAGTTAATTCTAATATCCTGTTAAAAATACACGACGAGAAGAACGGACGGATGACGAATATTTCGTTAATTTTGCGACGCAGAAATGACTCTCCTCACATAGCCGACGTATCGAATTAAAAATGTAAATCGCGACGTTCCCTTAGTAGAGAAAAACGGATACTCCGAACAAGACCATATAATTTTCAATTGAATTGCAAATTAGTTAAACATATTACCGGCTAAAATCTGCTTCATAGTTTTCTTTAAGGTAAATAAGTTTGTAGAGTAAATTTAAGCAAAACGAAGTTACGTGCAGCGTGTAGCTTAAATGAAACAGAATAAATTTCTCTTCGGGATTCCTTTTGCTGGCCTGAATGGGTTAATACGTCTTGTCTTTCTTATTTCATTTGCCAAAACAAGGATTCTGCTAAATTGGTAATTTCGCGTGTGGACGAGTACTATAAATTTCTAATTTTAAATTAGGTTCCTTGAATATCATAAACTTCAACACATTTTTGAAAATGCTTAATAACTTCTTGGAAAAATAGTCACGGAACATACGAGGATGATATCAAAAATACCCATACTAGGGGCAAAGAACACCTTTAGTTTAAGGTTTCCTCGCTTCTTTAAGCTACCAAAAAAATATGATCTAAGTTTGCAAATAGAAATTTGTTTCAACGACGACTGGCCCATTTTTGCAAGGAGCTTCGGGCCGAACTATTTTTAGATATCCGGAAATAAAACGAAATACTTAGATAGACAAATTTATAATACAAGAACAGATACAGGAATTTATAACGTACCTCAATCAGTGTGACGATAGCAAATGAGTGAGTTGGTGCGTTATCATTAAAATTAAGCAATCCTCGATGTAAACAGAGGAAGAAGCTAATTTTTGGTGTACGTGTGTAAGCATTACCGATAGCTTGAATTATGTCAGTGACGCGAGGATGCCTCGCAAAAGTGGACATTCTTGTCGTGTTGAATGGATACAGCAAATTGAAACGAGAAAACCTAAGGTGTCAAGCAGCTACATTCGACATCTCGAGCAAAAGTCTTTGCAGAATTTTTTACGACGGCCTTTTTTATCCTTACAAAATTGTGCACAACGTTTTACCATCATATTTATCCGCTGAGCGACAATTTCATACACAATTTATGGATTTACCAGACAACGAACCAAATATTTTGAATATTCTCTTAATGTCTGATAAGGCACGTTTTCACCTACCAGACTACGTTAACAAACAAAATTATCGTTACTGGTTTAATGAACAGCTTGAAGGGATTCACGAACGACCACTTCATTTCCTTAAACTGACTGTGTGGTGTAGTATGACTGCAGATGGAATATTACCTACATAGTTTTTGGAAGAAAATCAACGTATAGTTTCTATAACTTCTGGATCTGATCTTGAATTTGTTACCTGCTGAACTGCAACGATTTGGAATATAAAATAACAATGTATGGTTCGAACAAGGTGAAGCTACGAACCATACTGCACGAAATGCATGGCAACGCTAAGAATTACTCAAAGAAAAGGTAAATAAAACCCTTTACCACATAGACGTTCGTATTCTGTATACGTATAATCAAGTTGACATCATCAGCAGATTAGTGAATGCTCGGTAATACTTAACCAGAAAAATTCCGCGTACTCATTCTGTCGAAACCAAACCCCGCACTGCCATCCTTAAAACATCTGTAGACGCCACCAGCCCAAAATCCACACCAAACAGTGGCTTTTCGGGACGCATTGGACGCTCTTGTATCTCGTGTGGATTGGTATCCTCTCAAATTCGATAATTTTGTTTGTTGATTTTTTGATGAAAATTAGGATCAGTTTCCAACTGCTCCAGGGTCCATTCAGCGAACACACGTCGTTGTCTATGGTCGTTTACCTTCGGCTCCTGGGTCAGTTAAACTTTATACGTGTGCAGGCCCAAATCACGACGCAAAATTCGCCAAGTTGTGGTCTATGAAACGATGGGTTCTTGTGAGCGACGCGAAATCGACTGCCTCGGATTCTCCTACACACTCTCACGGACAGCGGCGATGTTTTCGGCAAATCTTGCGTTTCGCCGTCGTAGTGGTGTTGGCTCATTGTTTACTGAACCAGTGGACTCAAATTTATCCACCACACTGTGAATAGTCTTCTCGGTAGGACGATTATGGCGACCGTAAAATGGGCGAAGGGCGTGGAACGTTGCCCGAACAGAACACCCATTTTGATAAAACAATTTTATCATTTGCATGTGTTGTTTAACATTATATCCGTCCATGGTGATTTGGCAAGACAGACTGGATAAATGACAGCCAATTCGACAGATGTAGCTTCAACAATATGGCCGCTATCGACTATCAAAGTTCGGAAGTCCCTATTGGAAGACCCGTTATAGTAAAAAAAGTTATTTTCTAGAGTTTGAATTTTCATTACTAAGCCTATGATAACAGTTTAAAAACAGTCAATACCCGTTGCGCCAGCCTGTATACATTTAATACCATGTACATAGGTAAGTCATTACAATACATATTTTGTTCTGTGAGAAAAACAGTTAAAGTTAATGATGGAACTCAAAAGGAAATTGGGACAAATATATGTTATTATTTCTTCTACATCTTCGTGTATTGTCACTGGTTATCTCATAGCATTCTTCTCTTCAGTTTCTTAGCTGTTACATATTTTTGTATAATAATTCGTTTGTATAAGTTCAATAAATATTTCTTTTCGAACAAAAATCACCAATTATTAAATGTGTATTAAGTTAGTAGTTAATTTATTTTATGTTAATAATTATGACTAACTAAATATTACAATTGCTTAATTTTAACGGGAAATTTTATTTTACAGTGTTTTAATAATAGCTTAATTTTTAGAATGAATTTCTATATATAAACTACCCGTTTGAATGTACATATATACCTACTACATGCATGTAAAACCGGTATGAAACCACTGTAATTATAATCGGGCTTTTAAGCCATTTTTAAATTCCATTAACGTAATGGGAAGCTCATTAAGCGTATGGTTATTACGATCGTGGTATGGTGAAAATAGTTTTTTAATTATCTTGAAAATGATGCTGCGGTCTCTCCGAAATGTACACTAATAAGATTAGTCGGCTTTTAAATCAATTTCATCCAATACGAGGATGTATTATTATTCAGAGACTCGTCCTGATTTGTTTTTCGTCCTAATTATTAGTTTAGAATACCATTAATCAATTAAGGTTAACCCCTTTCCGCAATAATTTTCGCATTTTGTATTTAGAATATAATTTAAATGATGTGAAACGAACAATGTTTGTTTGACTTTCGAGGGTGCAAGTCTAGTACGGACTTTGTTTCTATGCAGATTTTGCATGATGACTGATGATGCCAACTTAGTTATCGAAATAAATACACAGAATACGAAAATTATTGTGCAAAATGGTTAACCTTAATTGATATTTACGTTAAAATACCTTTTTGTCTTTCATTTTTTTATCTATAGCACATATACAGGTATTAATAATATCTGGTTTGCAGGAAAGTTCTGTCCGTTTTTTTGAATAAAACAAAATAATAAATTTTTCATACTTTGAATAAATTTTATTGAATAATATATAGCAGCCGCCGTGCCATGTCGATGGGCTCAGTTATTCATTCGCAGTGAAAGTGTAAAGTACTTGCGATGGCATCGTGATCACGAAATGAGATAAGGGCAGTTTTGCGTTATAATTTCGTGCGTGGTTTAAACATAGACCAGTGCTTCGATGAAATAACTCTTGCACTAGGTGATGTTTGTCCACATCGCACAACGATATGCAGGTGGTATAGAGAATTTCAAATAGGAAATTTAACTGCGGAGGATGTTGAGAGGCCAGGAAGGCCACGGACGTCAGTTACGGAGGAAAACGTTACTGCTGTCAGGAAAATGCTTGGCGAGGAGAGGCGAGTGGCCTATCAACAGATAGAGGGTACTTCAGAACTAAATGCACCAGCAATTCGTTCGATTCTGCATGATCATTTGCACGTGAACAAAGTTTGTTCTCTCTGGGTGTTGCATTGACTGACTGAAGAGCAGATGACGCGATGCGTGACTTGGTGCCGGGAGATGCTAAAAAAGTTTAATAAGGGACAATCTCGGTATGTGAACAACATCGTAACAGGTGACGAGACTTGGCTGTACTATAACGATGTGCCGACCAAAGTTCAAAACAAAGTTTGGATCTTAGATGACGAGGGCACACCCGTAGTTGTCAGAAAATCCCGATCTGAGAAGAAGAAAGTGATAGCTGTATTTTTCTATTGGATTGGAATTGTGGAACGCGTCGTTTTGGACACACAGAAGACAGTTACAACTAAGTGGTATACTGAACAGTACCTGCCAAAAGTCATTGGATCTATGAAGAACCTGCGGCCAAAGTCAAGAACGGACACCTGGTTCCTCCATCACAATAATGCTAGCTCACCGCGCCAAAGCCTGCACCGAATTTTTGACCACAACAGGATTGAAACCTCTCGAGAACCCTCCCTACAGTCCAGATCTTGCTCCCTGCGATTTTGCACTGTTCCCGTATATGAAAATGAAGCTAAAAGGGAGGTGGTTTTCCAGTGATGATGACCTACTGCGGACTGGGAGCAACGAGTGTACTTTACTCCCTAGTATATCTTGGCAGAACTGGTTTAAAGACTGGTTTCAGAGGATGGAAAGTTGTATTGAGTGTAGAGCACATTACTTTGAAAAAATTAAATAAATAAAACTGTATTGCGAAACTTTCCTAGTACCTTTTGTATAGAGCAACAATTGCGATTTAGATCATAAACGTTTTTTGTGATAATGATGCATAAAACGCACTCATACTATAAACCCACCTCAATTTGTCTTCTCCAAAAGTAACCACAGTTAATATCAACGAAACTGCGTTTTAATAGAACGCCCAAGAAATTTACTTTCTTACAAACATTTTATTATGAATGAAGACGTACTTACGTTCAAAATACATTCATATTTGTTTTAGCGTGCTGTCTTTTATTTCAACGTAGGCAAACAAAGAAACAATACAGTCATTTTTGTTTATCTTTCCTGCAGCATTTTTTATACATAAACGTTGCGTAATTTCCTGTTACAGACAGAAAGCTCGTTGTCAGTTCCATTTGTGTCACATGCGTAGAGAAAAAGCAGGAAAATACGGACGAAAAAGTACAGTTTATTAATTTGTCCGGAAATATTATTGGTCTTTAGCATTTGTGAGACTTGAAACAGTACTCGTACAAATAAATCATTTCTGATATACGGTATTAATACGTCTCGCATGTCAGAAGGTGGTAAACTATAATCGAAATATTCCCGCAAACCTATAAACTTCGTTCTGATTGGCCCGAAAATTACGAGATTTCTGTCAAGCAACGCATGTGTTTGTCACGTATCTGCTTGGAAATATCTTAGAGAGACCTTCACATGTTGGTGAACTATTGTAATTCAACTCTATTTGTACATATATATACGTAACGGCGAAAATGGAACCGGGGTGAAATGCTTCAGCGAATTAAGATGCAAAATAGTAGTGTAATTAAATTTAAACTCGACAATTAATTGTTTTACTCAACTTGTACATACGTTCAAAGCATGCAGTATTATTTTGTTTTTGTGTTTCAATATAGCACCGAACAAATTAAATTTAACATACCATAGAGTAATTTGCGAGGTAAATATTCATTTACCGATTTCTACGTATCCTTTAGCGTATTTTCCCTTTGATGTTCTGTTATGATGTTAATCTTGTGTTTAAATTGTAGTGAAATCTTCACCTGCAACGCAATTAATGTAAAATCGTTTACACTATAACAGCCAATTCGAAATTTAAGTTGATGTAGACCCAGATTCTGGAGATCTGCGATGATTTAATTCTGGTTTACATGGCGTGTTATGTAATAATTTTTGTTAATAAACTGTTACGCTCCGCATATATACAAATAATAATTTTTTATTCTTTAGTTTATTTTCATTTAAAAATATTTCGATTTTCAAGTCATAAGACACAGAGACTTCTTCTCCGGCCAAAACCAAGTACACACGCATCACTCTGCGAAGTTGGTACCGTTAGGTTTCTAACGCAGTGTCCACGTGTTTATTTTGCGACCGCAAAATATACCTAACATAGTTTGACAAGTAGCGAGAATGGAAAAGAGAAACGAATTTTTTAAAAATAATTTTTATTTATCAGTATATTCTCCTAAAAGAGCAATACATTTATCTGCTTCTGGGTTTCCGGGCTGGAACCGCGTCACTAGCATATCTGCCGACCCAGAAGCGGATAGCATGGACCACGACCGCGGAAGCCTACGTACCAAATTAGCAATACATTTACTCCAACGGTGCTCCAATGCCCTTATGTCATCTCTAAAATGCGATTCCGGAAGGCTTGCAAAATACTCATTTACGAAGATGATAAGCTCGTCGTTAGACGAAAATTTCTTTCCACCTACTGCCGTTTTCAATTTTGGAAAAAGGTGGAAGTCGGGAGGGGCTAGATCCGGCGAATAAGGCCCATGCGGTACTAATTGGAAATGCAACTCGTGGATTTTGGATATCGCAACTACGCCGGTATGCGAGGGAGCGTTGTCTTGGTGAAACAGTATCTTTTTCTTTGCCATTCCTGGCCGTTTAGCACGAATCTCAACATTTAATTTTTGTAGAATTTCTGCATAATATTGTCCGTTTATTGTGGCACCTTTCTGAAGGTAATCAATGAGCGAAATGCTCTTCGAATCCCAAAAAATTGATGCCATCACCTTGTTTGCCGATAAAATGGCTTTCGCTTTCTTTGGAGGTGCAGAACCACGTTCTAACCATTGTTTCGACTATTGTTTAGTTTCGGGTGTAGTGTACTGTATCCAAGTTTCGTCGCAAGTAACAAATCGCCTACAAAAATCAATCGAATTTCGCTTATAAAGGTCCAAACACTCATTGGAAATGTACAAACGAGTGAACTTTTGATAAGTCGTAAGCAATCGCGGCACCCATCTTGCCGAAAGCTTGGAAAGGCCCAATTCTTTCGTTAAAATAAGGCGTACGCGTTCTGTTGAAATGTTTACCATGTCTGCTATCTCTCTCACTTTGAGTCGTCGATCTTGCGTAATAATATTATGGACTTTTAAAATCGTTTCCTTAGAAGTTACGATTTTGGGTGTTCCAGAGCGCGCTTCATCAACACAGCTTGTTCTACCACGTTTAAATTCATTTACCCATCTACTTATTGTGGCGGATGATAGAGCAGATTCACCTAATGTTTCCCGTAACTCATCTTTTATGTCGGTAGCTTTCATACCCTTAATTACAAAGTATTTAATCACCGCACGATACTCTGCTTTTTCCATTTTAACTAAACGACGTGTTGCTTCTTTTTCAATCAGATATCAAAAAGAAACTAATGAACCGATTTATCAAAATATCGAACTGTAAACATATAAATAGGCAATCGGCGCGCAAATAGGCGCGTCGATTGGTGCCAAGAAATACACAAAAAATTCAGTGGCGGTGCTTCAAAGAACATTTATAAAGTCGTCACATGTGATAGATCTTGGATCTATACGTACGAGCCCGATAGTAAAGCAGTTGACTGTGTGGGTATTCCAAGATGAGCCAAAACCAACAAAAGTTGTTCGCCCTCGAAGCACATCAAAACGAATGATCGCCTGTTTTTTCGCAAAAACCGGACACATTACAACCGTGCCTTTAGAGAGTTCTAGAACGGTCAATTCTGAATTGTACACAACTATTTGTTTGCCAAAAGTTTTTGAAAAAATAAGGAAACAAACTGAAAACCACAGATTAGTCACAGGTCGATTCAAACTGATCTAGCACCATGTGATTTCTTTTTGTTCCCACACGTGAAGAATAAACTTCGTGGTCAACGGTTTTCTAGGCCGGAAGGGGCAGTTGAGGCATTCAAAACTCATATTTTGGAGATACCGCCTTCACAGTGGCAGCAATGCTTTTCGAATTGGTTTAAACGAATGCAAAAATGCATTGATTTTCAAGAAGAATATTTTGAAAAGCAATAAAACTCTTTTCGATAATAAAAATTTCTTTTTTGTTTGCTATTCCTGAAATATAAACGGTTACTCTCGTATTATATAGTTATTATTCTAGCAATATCCTAACAATAAAGTTAATCTTAAAATAAAATACTTTTTTCGAAAATATCTAAGCAATAATAATTTCATTTAATTAAATAAGACGAACAAAAATTACAAACAAATAATATTTCCATTTTCCTCGTCAAATAACCCCGCTTTTAAGTATGTATGGTAAAAGGGTATGATTGATGTCAACCGTTGTTGGTGAGTGTACATTCTAAATTAGGGTAAATTTAATAAAATATTACTTTTGGGTTGCGGATGATAAAATGTATTGCGCAAGAGCTTTGGGTGTTCAGGCGCAACAATCTGGTGTTGTTTTAATCAATTTAATAAATCTGAACTATGAAAGGTAATATTAAATGGGAGTTGAGTGAGTTGTAGCTACTTACAAGAGAAAGATGCTGTTTGTTATGCTGTACATCCTCATATTTAATATTTAACAGCTTCAATTATTAACGATGATAATTAAGGATTACGTTGAATGTTTTAACAATTGCATTATAAGATTTTTTTATGTCAAGAGATATTTTTTACTATAAAAAAATAAAAAGAACCAAAAAAATAATAATATATGGTGTCTTATATGCGTATATATACGAGGGAGCGTTTTTATATTCGCGGAATGGGGGACAAGGGGTGGAAATAAAAAAACCAAATTATTTTTCTTTTTCAATATATTCACCTGCAAGACGGAAACATTTTTCACATCTTTCAATTAATTTATTTATACCCTCATAAAAAAATGATTTCTCTTTATCTGCAAAATACGCCGAAACTGCCTCCTTGACTTCATCATCGGCAGTAAATTTTTTACCACGCAGCTCTTTTTTCATTTTCGGAAACAGGTAATAATCACTCGGGGCCAGGTCTGGGCTGTAGGGTGGGTGATTCACAATTTCGAAGCCCACCTTATGCAGGGCAGCTAACGCAACGCGGCTCTTGTGGACGGGCGCGTTGTCGTGCAAAAGCAGAACACCTTTTGTCAATTTTCCCCGTCTTTTCTCTTTAATGGCTTCTTTTAGTCGCTCTAATATTGAAGCGTAATATTCTCCGGTTATAGAAACACCTTTATCTTTATAATCAATCAACAATATTCCTTCCGAGTCCCAAAATACCGTTGCCATGAGTTTCCCAGCTGATTGTGACACTTTAAATTTCTTGGGAGGTGCTGTGCCCCTTTTATGCCACTGCATGGAGTCTTGTTTGGACTCAGGTTCATAATGATGAACCCAAGTTTCGTCTCCAGTAACAATTCCACTCAATACACCATCCTTGTCTTCATTACAGAGGTCCAAAAATGCACGCGAACACTCTACGCGCTGTTGTTTTTGCGGCGGCGTGAGCATTCTCGGCACCCATCTTGCGCTGACCTTAGACATGCCGAGATGATCGTGTAGGATTTTAAAAATTGTTGTATCGGATACTCCAACCATTTCTGCGAGTTGTTTCTTCTTTAGTCGAGCATCTTCGAGTACAATTTGTTCAACTTTTTGGATAAGTGCTGGCGTGGTCACCTCAATGCTCCTGTCCGGCCTCGGGTCGTCTTCAAGGGATTCCCTTCCTTGTTTAAATAAACTATGCCACTTGTACACCATGGTTTTTCCTGGACAAGAGTCGCCGTAAACCAATGACATCTCATTCATTATGGTCGCGACTGATTTTCCTTGCCTGGTAAGGAACTTTATAACGGCACGATATTCGATTTTTTTCCATATTTCACTTTTCACTCCTGATTATGTTACTTGGTTGACGATAGCTCAAAGACTAACTGTCTAATAACAATGAAACTTCGTATTTATACTAATCATGAGTCGCTGCACAGGCCACGCCCCCAATGCGCCTACTCACCCCTCTACAACCCGCTCATTCCGTGAATATAAAAACGCTCCCTCGTACCAGGGTAGTTTGACAAGTAGTGATAATGGAAAAGAAAAACGAATTTTTTAAATACAAAATAATTTTTATTTTTCAATATATTCTCCTAAAAAAGCAATACATTTATTCCAACGGTGCTCCAATGCCCTTACGCCATCTCTAAAATGCGATTCCGGAAGGCTTGTAAAATACTCATTTATGAAGATGATAAGCTCGTCTTCAGACGAAAATTTCTTTCCACCTAGTGCCGTTTTCAATTTTGAAAAAAGGTGGAAGTCGGAAGGGGCTAGATCCGGCAAATAAGGCGCAAGCGGTACTAATTGGAAATGCAACTCGTGGATTTTGGACATCGCAACTGTGCTGGTATGCGAGGGAGCGTTGTCTTGGTGAAACAGAATCTTTTTCTTTGCCATTCCTGGCCGTTTAGCAAGAATCTCAACATTTAATTTTTGTAGAAGTTCTGCATATTATTGTCCGTTTATTGTAGCACCTTTCTGAAGGTAATCAATGAGTAAAATGCTCTTTGAATCCCAAAAAATTGATGCCATCACCTTGTTTGCCGATAATGTGGTTTTCGCTTTCTTTGGAGGTGCAGAACCACGTTCTAACCATTGTTTCGACTGTTGTTTAGTTTCAGGTGTATTCTAGTGTATCCGAATTTCATCGCAAGTAACAAATCTCCTACAAAAATCAACCGGATTCCGTTTATAAAGGTCCAAACACTCATTGGAAATGCGCAAACGAATGAACTTTTGATCAGTCGTAAGCAATCGCGGCACCCATCTTGCCGAAAGTTTGGAAAGGCCCAATTCTTTCGTTAAAATGAGGCGTACGCGTTCTGTTGAAATGTTTACCATGTCTGCTATCTCTCTCACTTTGAGTCGTCGATCTTGCCTAATAATATTATGCATTTTTATAATCATTTCCTTAGAAGTCACGATTTTGAGTGCTCCAGAGCGCGCTTCATCAACACAGCTTGTTCTACCACGTTTAAATTCATTTACCCATCTACTTATTGTGACGGTTATGGAGCAGATTCACCTAATGTTTCCCGTAACTCATCTTTTATTTCGGTAGCTTTCATACCCTTAATTACGAAGTATTTAATCACCGCACGATACTCTGCTTTTTCCATTTTAACAAAACGACGTGTTGCTTCTTTTTCAATCAGCTGTCAAAAATAAACTAATCAACCGATTTATCTAAATATCGGAATGTAAACATATAAGTAGGCAGCGTAAATTACAGTGCATTTGTTTTATCAATTAGAGCGCCACCTATGTGTCATTGAATATTTATTTCTTGCATGTTTCTTGCTCAAGCTAAAAGATTTTCGATTCACTATAATCAATAATAAACTTTCATTTCATTATTTCGTAATGTAATATACGTATATATATATATATATATATATATATATATATATATATATACAATATATAATAGTTTTAACCCTACTTAGTTAAATATATAGAAAATCCATGAGCATAAGTGTGGTAAAGAAAGATTGAAAGAGCATCATAAAAGTACATGGTCCTATAAAAAAGTGAACCCCATTTCCATAGAATATTATGATCCGGGTAGGCGTAAAATGGGGCGTGTGATTCCCAGATATATGTATTTAGTATGACGATAATACTAAACAACAGAGTAAAAATTGTTTAATTTATTTGAAAAACACGATCTTCTTGTTTTCGAAATTAAAACGTGGATCGGATTTTGTAGATTCAATTTAAATTTACCATATGAATGCAATTCGAAACGCGCATTATGAAATAAAACGTACTATTATGCACATACAGTGTTCTTTATAGTTTATCGTTTTGAATTTCACAATTTGTTTTATTAAATGTTTGTGAATTAATATGTATAGAAAATGCTATATGAAACTATGACATTGGGTATTATTAATTGAAATTGTATGATATATTGCGTGAAAATATGTCCCAATTTATCAAATTAAAATGTTTAAAATTTTATATCTTCAATTATTTTGTCTTCAGTTCATTATCCAACAATATATTTATTGGAATTTTATATGTACATGACAAAATGTTTAAATCTCTTAATTAATATTACAAAGAAGACAAACAAAATCGCCGAATGCTCTGTCATCATAACCAGAACTGGTCTAGGGACAGCCTACAAAGGAACACAAGCAGCTGTCGCTCACCAATTTAAAAGAAACTCTATTGTAGACCGATCTAGTGTAAGAACAACAGTAACTTTCCTAACTGCCTAATTGCACATTAGGGGAGTGTAAACCGACCCAAGCTTAACACTACCCTTCGCTGTTTGATTCGATAACTCTAGACTCAATAACTATAAGAGATATCCAAAACCAGTTAAGACAAGATTTAAAATGGATGCTCTTTTCGCTATAGTTAATATTTCTTCAGGGAAACAACCCTTATTTTTTTGCCAATGGCAGAATTTTTATGTAATACATGAATATAAAGACTACGTAGAATACTCACACACACACACACATATGTAAGTATATACTATTATGACATATACAAGAAAATCAGATGAATATTCAATGCATGCTACTTCATTAACACAGACATGCTTATTTTGACTACATCTCTACTTTCGCGAACTCTCTATACGTAGTAATTTACCTTTTGCGAAATTTTTGTCCAATTTTCCAATCATAAATCGAATAATTGGAATTTCTAAAAGCATAGTTTCCATCGTATTTAAATTGACCTATTACGGTCCTGCTGTCGAGTTTCTAACGCCAGCGACTCTTTGTTTTGTAATTAATTAATGAACTAAAATTGGTTTAAGTAATTTTTATTTTTCCTTTGCGATATCACTACGACAATCGCGTTAGTTATACCGTACTGTTCTTACTAAGTAATGATGGTTTCCTCTGTTGTTACCAGTTCCTTATTCATGTGTTAATTAGAGAATTCTATGTCGATGTTACTTGTTCATAAACTTGGACTTCCTTTCCGTCAAATTTCGCAAATTAATTGTCTTTAAAAAAAGGAATACATGACATCGGAAAATTCGATATATTATCATGTTTCTTTTCCTGGGTTTTTTTACGGTTAAGTTAAAGGAACATTCAAGACACTGTCGAACCAGATGCCTTAGTGTGTACGCTCGTTTGTAGCAGCTTTTTTTCTTGGTCTTAAGTAGATTACTGCAAAGAAACGTTTATTCCCTCGACTGTAGTCGAGGGAATAAACGAGGATTGTACCTAAATTTAATTTCATCAAAGTTAGATTACTTTATTTGTAAAAAATCCTTTGTCGAAATCACATGTGCGTACAAGTTCGACCTCATGCTAAAATGTGTAAATTGTAAACTCCTTATGATTTGAAGCCAAGAGACGTTGAGCGTCGTTTTTTCGCCTGTGAACAACTGCTCCAGCGGCAAAAAAGGAAGAGTTTTCTTCATCGCATCGTTACGGGTGATGAAAAATGGATTCATTACAGCAACCCAAAGAGAAAAAAATCATGGGGACTGCCCGGTCATGCTTCTACGTCGTCGGTTCGCCCGAATATTCACGCTGCGAAGGTTTTGCTGTGTATTTGGCGGGACCAGTTCGGTGTTATTTATTATCAGCTGTTGAAACCGAACAAAACCATCAGTGGGGAATGGTATCGAACTCAATTGATGCGATTGACCCGAGCACTGCGCGAAAAGCGGTCACAATACAAGCAGAGGCACGAAAAAGTGATTCTACAACATGACAACGCTCGGCCTCACGTTGCCAAACACGTTAAAACCTACTCAGAAACGCTCAAATGGGATGTCCTACCCCACCCGCCATATTCCCCAGATATTGCACCGTCCGATTATTACTTGTTACGTTCGATGGCATATGGTCTGGCTAATCAGCAGTTCCGCTCATATGAAGACATCTCAAAATGGCTTGATTCGTAGATAGCCTCAAAGACGAACACTTCTACCGTGACGGTATTCGAGCTCTGGCAGAAAGATGGGAAAAAGTTGTCGCTAGTGATAGGCAATATTTTGAATGATTCATTTGTAAACATTTTTTCACAATAAAGTTGCATTTTCATTAGGAAAAAACAGCGAGAACTTAGTTGCGCACTTAATACATATTAATATAATTATTTAAGTTCAAACATTAAGATGTTGGTCGTATTTGACTGTTTAAACCTTGTCTAATAAATGCAGATATTGTACCGACGTATACATACTTATATATTAAATTTCTTCTTTAGTTAACGACTTTAAATTTGTTCATCTCCACAAAATATTTACATCAGCAGGCAGTGCTGTACTCACACCTAGCAGTGTAACATAGTATATTATCGCGTTACTATTTTGATAGCCGTTATTAAGTTCGTAGCTTAGCTTTCGTTTGGAAAGGAAGCTCTTTCCTGCAGAATTAATGTGTTAGTTTGAAATTTGCAGGACGAAATGTGCATTTCTATTTCAAATACTATTACATAAATTCTGACTCGGTAGGATGCAGTTAGAAGCGTTAACCGAGATCGAAATTTCCAGTTGGTGTTTATTCATGACAAAATATTTAGCGTGCAATCTAAAACTTCCCAGTTCGACGGAATGCTGTCCTTTTCTTGACCAGGTATTTGAAGCGTAACTTCGAACTAGTTCTAACGGCGTGTTTTAATTATAAGTCAAACTCTTGCCCTAAATTATTCCACTAACGAGCCTCTACTTTCGAAGTTGACGCGATTATATAAGTGAACTAATTAATAATTAAATCTGGACCTTTACAAAGTACCGACCATTTAAATATGTAGGATGTATTATAGTTAGAAATTATATTTATTCAGAAAAGACAATATTCCTCTGATATTAAAATTATCTAATTTGTATCAGAATTTACATTACATACCATTTTAGAGAAAGGCAAACTGAGAAAAACTTAAAATGGTTGGTAGTTAATATATAGTATATTTTGTTTCTAGAACGTTACTCCATCGTTGTTGCATTGGTATTCTTTACTCAGACGAATATCACAGTCCAAGTTCTTAGAAGAAATAAATAATACAGGCGTTATGAAACCACAAACAAAACATGAGTTCACTACGATGATCCTAAGACCATCCAAAACATGCAGTGCAAACGGAAGAGATTTCCAGCACTTCGTAAGCTTCGTCTCATTCTCCATAATGCTGAAGATTATTTAGTAGGTAACTACCTCCAAAAGAAAGCCACAACAAGCTCAGAAATTGCAGAAAGATATTAAAGAAACACGAAGTCGAAACTCGACGTATGTACTGTTCCATCAAGACAAAACTGCATCGCGCGTAGCATTAATTTCCATAGCTGTCAATCATGAAGCTAAGTTCGAACGGGTTGATTCACCTGACTTTGTCTCCAGTGACTACTTGTGATTTCCTAAACTCAAAGAACAGTACATATTAAACGCAAATTTTGAAGATGAAAAAACTTGGTAAGATGTGTTTCTCAAATGTTAAACCCCGTCCAACTGGAAAGTTGCATGCGTCTTCTTGATATTTACCAAGAAAATAAACAAAACTTTCCCAATCGCTATGTACTCATGGACCAAACTTGGTTCATTACTAAGAGCTTGAAATCAAAGTCCAAAGCAGGTAGTGCAAATCTTGTCCAACCATCATATGGAAAGGCCATAATTTCAATCTTTTAGGATGGTACGATTTGTTTGCTAGATAACTACCTCCAAAAGGAAGCCATAATATCAAGATACTATTGTGATAAGCTAATACGGAAATTGGAGGTAGAAATTAAAGCAAATGAGAGTAGAAATTCCAAAGCACATAGCCTTAGTCTCCATAGTTGTCATTTATGAATCTAAATTCTCTAAAATAAATTGGTTGATTCATCTGATCTAGCCTCCAGTAATTACTGGCTATTCCCTGAGCTCAAGAAGTATAACCTATAATTGGGTTCGCTGTTGGGCAATAAATATATTATTATTATTATTATCAAAATATTGGAGGATCGATGGAGCAAACGCAAACGAGTTTAATAAAATAAAGTATCAAAAATTTTTCTCAGCTATCCCGAAATAAATTAGGGATGTTTATGTTAATCAACCTTGGGATCGATATGAATCGAATGTAAATCGTCGCAAAGGGGTTATTTTAATCAACTTTTGGGGTACATTAGTATTATTAAAACTTTATTAAATGTACTATAAATTACATACAATCTGTCGCAGAAAAAGCCGAACTTTTTTAAAATAGCAATTCTTAGCGGCGCCATCTATTAAAAAAATATATGTCGGTATGGTAGATCTTTCACCAATGTTATGTCAAAATATCGTGATATTTGCATTATTAGAAGCAGAAAAATTGCGCATAAAGTAACAGTGTGTATTTGGCATTGATCGGAAAATAAATTTTGAACAAAGAGCAAACATCAAGTTCTGTTTTAAAGTCGGTAAATCGTTTAATGAAACGTTTAGTTTGATGAAGGAAGTATATGGTGTTGCATGTTTATTACGTACGATTGTATATGAGTGGTGTAAACGATTTAAAGACAGTCGTACGGATATAAATGACGACGAACATCCTGGTGCACAAAAATCTTTGGTTACGCAAAGTAACATCGAACTTGTGCGTGAATTTATCAGAAATGAGACGAAATCCTCATTGCGATACACGGGAATGGAATTAAATATTTCTAAAAATTCAATTCATCTTCTTTTGACACAGCATTTGGCACGGAGAAAGATTTGCGCAAGGTTTGTACCACAGAAGCTAACTGAATTCAACATTGTACAGGACTTGATTAAAGACTCAAAAAAGGACGAAAACTTTAGGTATTCTGGCGATGAGACGTTGTGTTTTCAATATGATCCAGAGCCCAAGCGTGAAAGGTCTAAATGGAAGCATTCAAACGAAGAAAGGCCGACAAAAAGCCATTTGGAGAAGTAAAAAGTAAAGACAATGTTGATTTGTTTTTATGATTCGAAAGGCATAGTGCACAAAGAGTTTATACCTACTAGTCAAACAGTCAATGCTGTATATTATCTTGGTGTTATGGAGCGTAATTTAACGCGTATTCGTCGTGTACGCCCCCAATATCGTGGAAATGGTAGCTGGCATTTGTTACATGATAACGCACTATCTCATTGCTTGAAGCTTATCACCGATTTTCTAACTACAAATGGCATTTTAACCATCAACCATTCATCGTATTCACCGGATTTGGCCACCTGTGATTTCCATCTATTCTCCAAACTACATCTTCCGATGAATGGACAGCGTTATGCCGACATCGAAACCATTAAGAAGACGTGGAAAGCCATTTTGAAGGACATGTCTAAAGATGAACTTAAAAATTCATTCGACATGTTAACTGATCGTGCAAAACATTGTATTGAAGCCGAAGCCGACTACTTTGAATAAAATAAATGAATTTTACCAAAATAGTAAGCTTTTGTTTTTATTTTAAAAAAGTTCGGTTTTCTCTGAGACTCACTGTGTATAATATTACACTGTTTATTTCGATCACAGATGTACATACACGTTTCCGCACAATAATGTATCGAATTTCCACTTCATAAAAGAGTGATTTTAAAATCGATTTGTATTATTTCGTTGATTGAATTTCTGATGAAACATTTTTTCCACCGCATACTAGGAAAAAGTGATAAAGTGGGAAAATATATCAAACATCAACGTGATTGACAATGCAATTTAAAAAAAAAACTTTTCGAAAGACGTTTGAGGAATATTGGTTCATGCACACCTGAGACAACGCAGTAGTGGTGAGAATATTGATAATCCGAAGACGTAGTTGGAAGCTTTTAAGGATTCTCCTGGTACCTCGAAATTACGCCGTTCACATCAAATCTACATACATATTTTCTTTCATGGAATCATTTTATATGGGATTACAGGGGAAATAAAAGAAGATGTTAGTAAAATTCGAATTGCTCTTTCGTTACTTTGTATTTTAGGAAAATCTAATTATTTATGTGAATATGTGGTCGAAATGACGTTGAGCGAAATGTAATTTAATTTAAAATTTAAAAAATGTAGATTGCTAGAGCTTCTGATATCGTATATTTTCAATATTTTATTTTTAAACTAATCATTTTGTGGTAATACTGCAATATTTTCAAAAATTAAAAAGAGAATTTCAAAATTTGTTTATCCTTAGTCATTTAAGGTTGATATATAACCCCTTTCCACACTAATTTTTGTAATCTGTATACGTATTTCGACAACTAAGTTGTCATCAGCAGATGCACGCACATGGAAAACTACGGCAAAAAACCCACACGAAACAAATTCCGCAAACGACCTGTACCGTCGGAAGCCAAAACGCACAATATACGTTTTGGCTTGTCTCGTGCGCGTTTTTGCCGTAGTTTTCCACAACTACAGGCTTCATCAAAATTACCTTGTTTATTCTTGTTTTTTTCTTTTTAATAAGATCAAAACCTACTTTAAAATCGTATCTTCTTAAATAATTAATTAGTTATGTTATTGTTAATATAAAAGTATCTTCAATGATACTTTTAACAACTTCTTTACGAGGGTAGGCGTTTATATTTCGGGAACTGGCAACACTGTTAGTGTTGCCTCCGATCTGATGATTGCATCGTGAAGTTTGTTATTTTTGACAATATATATTTTTTTGACAGTAACTTGAAATTTTATGTCAGCGAAACAATGGAATTAACTCAAGAACATTTTGTTGCAATTATTTTTCATAGCTTTCGGCGTGGATTATCTCAACAAGAATGCATCGACGAGCTGAATTCTTTATATGGTGATGAAGCACCATCGAAAACTACGGTATATCGTTGGTACAGCGAATTAAAACTTGAACAGCGTTTTTTGGACGATGAATTTCGTGAAAATCGTCCAACAAATGTTGTTGTGTCGAAAAACATTAATGCAGTGTCTGAATTGATAATGCAAGACCGTCATGTGACATACCGTGAGATCGAAGCATCTCTGAGTGTTAGTAACACCAGAGTGCATAAGATCCTGCATGAACATTTAGCCGCTAGAAAGCTATGTTCACGTTGGATACCACATAATTTGATAACCGCTCAAAAAAGGAATCGCGTCGATTGGTGCCAAGAAATTCGCAAAATATAAAATAGCTTCAAAGAACATTTATAAAGTCGTCATAGGTGATGAATCTTCGATCTATACGTATAAGCCCGATAGTAAACAGCAGTCGACTGTATGGGTATTCCAAGATGAGCCAAAATCAACAAAAGTTGTTCGCGCTCGAAGTACATCAAAATAAATAGTCGCCTGTGTTTTCGGAAAAAACGGTCACAATGCAACTGCGCCACAACTATTTATTTGCCAAAAATTTTTGAAGAAATAAGGAAAACAAACTGAAAACGACAGATCATTCTCCACCATGACAATGCGAGCTCTCACAGGTCGGTTTAAATAATTGAATATATGACCAGGCAAAACATTGAATTGCTGAGCCATCCGCCGGGGATTTATAAAAGTAAATGTATAGACTGCTATAAACAATACGTAGGTCAGACAAAGCGACGATAGAACCCGATATAAAGAACATACGGCGCCCATCAAATTTAATCGACCTAAGAAATCTAGTTTAGCAAAACATGTGCAAGAGAATAATCATAACGCAACCGCGGATTGTCTATATTTGATTAAGATTAAATTAGATACCTATGAAGGCACATGTATTTCAAAAAAACAGAAATCATGTGTTAAACGCTGATGGTGATATGATCGCTAACTCATGCCAGTGTCAATTCATAGAAAAGTAATATACGACCGACGAAAAGGTTCGCATATGCAAGCAGGCATCTTAAGATGAGTGTTATTTAAGACTAGAATACAATTTAAATTCTACCAAACGGATCTACAGTGTGTGTTTGGGTTTCGACGGTGTACGTCTGGAACGCGCTTTGTTTCTGTGTGTGTTTTGTTGTGGTTCTAGGTACGACACCGTAATTAATGATGATAATGACAACTTAGTTGTCGAAATACGTATACAAAATACGAAAATTTTTGTTGGAAGGGGTTACATTAACCTCAATTGGTCAATTATCCTAAGACTTGGTAGAGTGATCGTTTAAATCGTCCGCGTAGGACAGTACAGGATAAGATAGAGATGTTAACAAATTGATGTACAGAACAAATAACAACGATCCCAAGTGAGATCCCTGTGGATACCGTGATGACGGAAAATATTCATAATTTAGCCTGTTTGCAAGTTATGTATCATGCATGAAGCACAACGGTCATGCAACAGTGAACCGAACACATATAAGAAAGAACGATAACGCAGAGCATCAATCTAAGAGCAACTATTGAAGAAACTGACAGCGTGTACAAAACGTTGATAGAAATTACAAGACGGGAAACCCCCTAAGAAGATTGTACCACCAACTTTCAGTGAAAATTTAATTATGTACCTTGTAGATTATTATCTTCTAGCTGTCATTTTTTGGGCCCAGTTTCGTGAAGGAACAAGAAAATTATATAAGATTATTGATTTTATGTTATCTACTCTTAGTTACGATTCCATATATACACTTACCACCACCCAGAATATACACACATACAAAAACTTTTGGCAAGATACTCACACGCACCGTCAGACAAACTTTATTGAAATATCAACAAAACTCGTAGCTACTCTAGTAAAGTTCCAGCTCCCAAAACATTATGTAGAAATGAATTTATTTCAGGGTAATTCTCTATCTTCTAATTAACACGATAAACAAGCCGTGTGAAATTCTTAACTTGCCTGACCTACTTGTTTTTTTCGCTCTATATTTTGTGGCAGCTCGTATACACACGTATAAACAAATCTTCACAGTTCCCAGGGACTTTGAAACTTTTAATTATATCTTTGGTATTCAAAAATAAGTTTTAAGCCGTTAATTTAATACTTCAAAACTAAGTAAATTTACATTCACGTCATGAAATTAGTGCGAGCGTTCTAGCTGGCCGCAGCCATCGCGGAGCCTGTTTTTCCTGACAAAAATGTGAGGGCACAAAAACAGGAGAACATTAGCAAAATTAATCTTTTAATTCCGAATTAGGTTTTATGAAAATATAAACAATGTATTAAATTTAACCGTACATCATCTCCGTGACATTAACATATTTTTTGCGGTTGTTTTTTAATTGTGCGCGTTTTAATAAATTTCTAAAATTAACACTGCCAGAGACCCGGTTTCTCTTTGCCTTTTCTCCCCCTTTCTCCTTTCTTTTATGATGCAATTTGAAGCGTTTTGTTCGAACTTAATGGTTGGCACATAATAACGGCTCTTTTAAATTAACCACATTTGGGTATTGGTTAATTTTTGTAATTTTTACTCGCCACAGGAATTTTTCCCTAATGACATTGTTCTCTTCTGTCCGGGAGGATGGTCGCCGCCGTTCGAACTTACAAATAAAGCGAAAGGTTTTAATTCTGTGCCTGTACATTCGAATATTAATGTTTTTAAGCAAACAGTTTTGACAACACTGGTCAATATTATTTTTTTTCTTGTAAAGGGTTTTCCAATAGGGACTTGACAACTTTTAATTCAATTTGTGAACGCACCCTTTCACTAATCATCGAACTGTCACTGTCAATTTATTCAGTAAACTTAACATTTTCATCATGGTAAAGTACACGAACGAACAACGTCTGCAAATTATAAAAATTTACTACTTTAAGAGCGTTAACTCCGATTTTCGGTCGTAATTCTCGTCCTAGTAGACAGGCAGTAACAAGTTTAATGCAAAAATTTGTGTCTACATATTCGTTGTGTGATGTTGCCGTGCCAGTGAGACTACGGGTTTGTCGAAGTGTCGAAAATATCGCTGCCGTTGAAACATCCGTAGCAAATGATGCAAATCAGTCAATTCCACGGCGTTCTAAAGAGTTGGGCATCACCCAGACCACTTTATGGCGAATTTTGCGTAAGGATCTTGGTTTACACCCATACAAGATCAAGCTGACTCAAGAATTGAAGCCGATGGACCATTTGTAGCGACGTACGTTCTCCGATTGGGCTCTGGAAAAGATGCGCCAAGATGATCAATTTCATCGCAAAATCATTTTCAGTGACGAAGCTCATTTTTGGCTCAATGGGTTCGTCAATAAGCAAAATATGCGTTATTGATCGGGTGAAAATCCACATGTGTTTCATGAAACACCACTTCATCCACAAAAAATAACTGTTTGGTGCGGTTTGCATGCCGGCGGCGTCATAGGGCCATATTTTTTCGTCGACGATAATGATTATCACGTTACTGTGAATGGTAATCGTTATCGCGCCATGATTACCGATTGTTTTTGGCCCTAATTGGAAGATATGGACTTGGACAACCTGTGATTTCAGCAGGACGGTGCCACAAGCCACACAGCATACGTTACAATCGGTTTATTGAAGAGTAAGTTTGATGAGCGTGTTATCTCAAGAAATGGACCAGTCGATTGGCCGCCTCGTTCGTGTGATTTAAAGCCTCTAGACTTTTTTCTTTGGGGCTACGTCAAGTCATTGGTCTATGCTAACAAGCCGACAACGTTGGAAGAGCTCAGAGCCAATATTTAACGCGAAATAGCAGCCGTTTCGGCCGAATTGTGTGGCCGAGTCATCGAAAATTGGGCCCAACCAATCGACCGCAGCAAACGTGCCCGCTGTGGCCATATTAACGAAGTCGAGTTCCATTCATAAATGTTTTGATTGTACTTCGACCCGATAATAAAGTTTTTGAAATATCTCAAATGGTCTGCATTTTATTTTGAAAAAAATTTGTCAAGTCCTTATTGGAAAACCTTTTACATGAATACGTTTTTGATTCTGAAATTAGTTTCGAAGTTTCTCCATCGCAAAATTTTGAAACAGGTCGGTTCAAACAATTGAATATTTGACCGGGCAAAACATTGAATTGATGAGCCATCCGCCGTACAGCCCTGAACTAGCGCCATGTGATTCCTTTTTGTCCCCACCCGTGAAGAATAAACTTCGTGGTCAACGGTTTTATACGCCGGGAGGGGCAGTTGAGCCATTCAAAACTCATATTTTAGAGATACCGCCTTCACAGTGGCAGCAATGCTTTTCGGATTGGTATAAACGAATGCAAAAGTGCATTGATTTTCAAGGACAATATTTTGAAAAGCAATGAAACTATTTTCGATATTAAAATTTTTTTTGTTTGCTATTCCCGAAATATAAACGACTACCCTCGTATCTAACAGCAAAGGGAAAGTCGTTCAATTTTAAAAATCGCCATAGAATTAATGCTTACTTTTAATTAACCTTTCTTTTTTTATGTTATGCCAAAATATTTAACGTACAATAAACAAGCTTTATTTGACTAATTCAATGAATTTTGGGAGTGAAAATCCGATATACGACAAACATGGAAAATATATGCTTAAATTAAAAAAAAAATAATTACCTTTCACAAAAAATATTGGGATACTCTGTGGACGGAATAATAAACTAATTAGTTAGGTTCCATGCTACGCAGTTATTACAGGCATATTTAAGTGAACAAATAATCGATCCGACTTAATGGTCAGATAGTCAATGTAAATAAATGATCACCTGATAGACGCGTATTAAAGCTTTTTGTACATCAAAGGGTGCTCTATATTTGTATCATTATACACACTATAAAAGTAAGGTTATATTTCTCTTCGCAATTTATAAAATTTCAATTTCCCGAATATTCTTTTACATTATTATAAACTCCGATGTCAAAGAACGAAATGTAGGACTTGATAAATCTTGTTAGACAAGACATAGGAGTTCATGAAGAAATAGATTGGGAACAAAATTCCTTCATGTAATTAGCCTTGTAGATTCACTATTAATCTTCGTACCTGAAAATATTTATTGAACTTAAAAATGTCTAAAACATTAGTTGAATAAGAATATAAAAGTAATTATTTTCGTCATTTGCTGTTTAAATTTGTGCAAAGAGTAAAATGAAAGTTCTTAAGGAGTAAAAAACCCTACAGCTACGAGGGAGCATTTTTATATTCGTGGAATGAGCGGGTTGTAGAGGGGTCAGTAGGCGCATTGGTGGCGTGG
This sequence comes from Dermolepida albohirtum, assembly GCA_031893035.1. NCBI lineage: Eukaryota > Metazoa > Arthropoda > Insecta > Coleoptera > Scarabaeidae > Dermolepida > Dermolepida albohirtum. The sequence goes on along the minus strand of JAVIWB010004188.1, from coordinate 398,172 downwards.
CCTGTGCAGCGACTCATGATTAGTATAAATACGAAGTTTCATTGTTATTAGACAGTTAGTCTTTGAGCTATCGTCAACTAAGTAACATAATCAGGAGTGAAAAGTGAAAAATGGAAAAAATCGAATATCGTGCCGTTATAAAGTTCCTTACCAGGCAAGGAAAATCACTCGCGACCATAATGAATGAGATGTCATTGGTTTACGGCGACTCTTGTCCAGGAAAAACCATGGTGTACAAGTGGCATAGTTTATTTGAACAAGGAAGGAAATCCCTTGAAGACGACCCGAGGCCGGGCAGGAGCATTGAGGTGACCACGCCAGCACTTATCCAAAAAGTTGAACAAATTGTACTCGAAGATGCTCGACTAAAGAAGAAACAACTCGCAGAAATGGTTGGAGTATCCGATACAACAATTTTTAAAATCCTACACGATCATCTCGGCATGTCTAAGGTCAGCGCAAGATGGGTGCCGAGAATGCTCACGCCGCCTCAAAAACAACAGCGCGTAGAGTGTTCGCGTGCATTTTTGGACCTCTGTAATGAAGACAAGGATGGTGTATTGAGTGGAATTGTTACTGGAGACGAAACTTGGGTTCATCATTATGAACCTGAGTCCAAACAAGACTTCATGCAGTGGCATAAAAAGGGCACAGCACCTCCCAAGAAATTTAAAGTGTCACAATCAGCTGGGAAACTCATGGCAACGGTATTTTGGGACTCGGAAGGAATATTGTTGATTGATTATAAAGATAAAGGTGTTTCTATAACCGGAGAATATTACGCTTTAATATTAGAGCGACTAAAAGAAGCCATTAAAGAGAAAAGACGGGGAAAATTGACAAAAGGTGTTCTGCTTTTGCACGACAACGCGCCCGTCCACAAGAGCCGCGTTGCGTTAGCTGCCCTGCATAAGGTGGGCTTCGAAATTGTGAATCACCCACCCTACAGCCCAGACCTGGCCCCGAGTGATTATTACCTGTTTCCGAAAATGAAAAAAGAGCTGCGGGTAAAAAATTTACTGCCGATGATGAAGTCAAGGAGGCAGTTTCGGCGTATTTTGCAGATAAAGAGAAATCATTTTTTTATGAGGGTATAAATAAATTAATTGAAAGATGTGAAAAATGTATCCGTCTTGCAGGTGAATATATTGAAAAAGAAAAATAATTTGGTTTTTTTATTTCCACCCCTTGTCCCCCATTCCGCGAATATAAAAACGCTCCCTCGTAAATACACGGCTCAAAACAATTAAAAGATATTTGAGAAAATAATAATAAAATAAATAAGTAAATAATATAAGACACGCGAATATTTTTATATTTCAACTATAAAGTTTTTAACAAGAAAGAGAATGCATTGACAGGTTTCAACTTGTACAGCGCTTCGGGGTAGCACCTGCTCGAGCCGTCGCTGCTTGAGAGTGTAAAAGCGCGTATGCGAGCGATCTCGACTACAGACTTTGCGGTTTTCTGTACCCTAGCTAATTTTTTAATTGTAATTACCGGTAATAATGGAATGGCAACGCGATTTAACTCATGCACAGGTTTGGAGAGGTTAGAGGGAATTGGAAGGTGGATGGAGACAGCAAGCTGTTGCTGAAGTTTTTGCAGTCAGCCAAAGTGTGATTTCGCGTTTGTGGAATCGGTTTTTAGAAACTGGAGATGTTCAGAGATACCTAACAGTGTTTGCACGGAAATCGCATTAATAACGCAACGCAGCTCAGAAGTGAGATTGCTGCTGACACGGAAAGAACAGTATCAACTCAAACAATAAGAAATCATTTTCATAATGTTGGCATATATGCTAGAAGACCGCTAATATGCGTTCCACTAACTGCTCTTCATAAAAGGTCACGAAGAATGTGTATGGTTTCTTTAATTATACGTTCATTGTAATTGTTTTCTATTTCAAAAATTTCGGTATTGTCCAAGACGAATTTATATTTTTTCAATAAAAAAAATATTAGGTAGGCTGTTGCATTTATTTTGTTACCAGTTAGACTGTATTTGTGTTCGTATATTCTTTTATGTAGATATTGTTTTGTTTGTCCTGCATATGTACCTTCACAAGTATATATATATATATATATATATATATATATATATGGGTGTGTGTGTATTTGAACGAAGGTTCTCGCGGTTGTAAGTATGGGTAATATTAGATTCTCAGACACTCCGCGATGTTGAACAAAAATTCTCGAAAGAATCGGCGTCTCGACGTTTCGATGCCATCCCAATCATCTTCTTCAGGAGTTGTTTCGTATTCAAGCGTCATCCTGAAACTGTCTGTGACTGCTCCTCCCGCTGCTTTATATAGTGGCTCCTCGTAACTCGTCGGGTTACATCGGTTTTGGCTTCGGTGCAATGGGATTTTAATGAATTTCTAATACGTTCTCGAACATTCCATTCAGGTTTAATGGGATTATAATGAGGTGGAGTAATAAATTCTCACTTCAGGGAGGGCATCCATAAATTGGAAGATCACTGGAGCAAATATATTGAAGTTCAGGGAGGTCATATTGAATAATAAAATGTATTTCAAACCATAAAATCGTGTTTTTCTTATCGAACGAGAAAACTTATCGAACAACCTGTTAAATTAAATGTTTTATTAACTCAACACCCAATAAAAAAGAGTAACGATTATAATTAAAGCAAAACGATCAACAAAAAAGGAAAAAAAGAATACAAACTATTTTATTTATTACCCAAAATATCCAATAACTCTAACTATAAATCCCAATTCAATCAAAACAAAACGTTATTATGAAACTATTTAAATCTGTTGTCGTCGAGGAATGTAGAAGGAAGTGTTACTGACATTTTGTTTCCTTAACTTGATTTCTAACCCCGAGGTTTCCCAAAAAGATTTACGTCAATAAAGCACCAAACCTCACCGGCTTAAGGGCTCTCATACGTGAAATGAAGTGATTAATTATACCAGTTGTAATTGACGATGTCGAATGTAAGTTTGTTATAGTAACGAGGAGACAAGTGTTTCTAAAGGGCGCATTTAAAATAATACTCGCTTTATTGACGTACTCTATTTAACTTTAATAAATGTGGTTATTCAACCACGATATCACGAAATATGCCGAATTCAATGGTCGGTATTGATCTTTGCATTATTTCTAATTTTTTTTTTTTTCACTTTCCCCTGCGCATTTGCATTTTCCTCCCTTAAATTGAGTATCCTCTTCTGTTTTGTAGTAAATTAAATTAGGTTCCTAATTTTCTTAAACGCTATGCTAATGCAAATAAATTGCGAACACACTTCAGTATACATTCAGGTCATTGCCACTATAACTGTTAAAAAGAATTATTTTGAGAGCTACTTCAATTGGCGTTGATGTTCTTTTTCTAAATTAACAAAATTAAATACTTGCTGGTTTGAAGATCAGTGTTCGATGTGTATTTTTAATTTAATGAATATAGTTCTGTAAACTTCTAGTTTGAAACAACTGACGAAGACTAAAAATTGATATTTTTGAAAAATTATTGTCCACGAACAAATGCTCGCAAGTTAACATTCTTGAAGATCCTCAGAACGATTTTGATATGAAAATTATTCCAACTCTTTTCGCTGGTTCAAAACTAGTGTTTTAAATACTGCCAAGGCTAAAAATTTTATATTTTGACGTAAAACCAAAATGATATGATTTATCTCTAAAGTTTGAAAGATTCCTTTTCGATAAGTGTAGTGAGTTTCTATTCTGTTATTAAAAACTAATGCTTTACTTATTGAGAAAGCGCTAAACTCGAATCTTTTTATTTTGAAGAAAACCACAATTTCTTAAAAGGAATATTTTCGCCAAATTGGTAATTTTGATAAATTATTGTCCATTGACAAATTCTCGCATGCTAACATTCTTGAAAGTCCTAATAACGATTTTGGTGTCAAACTTTTTCCAGCTCCTTTAGCTTAATTCTGAGAAACTAAAGGAGCAACAAAAGCTATGTGAGAATACGACATTTTGAATTTGTAAATTGTTCATTTTAAAAAGTTTAGGTGATTTTTTCCATGAAAAGTATCATGTTCGCATTCTGCTAGTTCAAAATTAATGTTCTATATACTGCCAAAGCTAAATTCAAAACTTTTTATTTTAACAGGAATCTCAATTTTTTCGAAAGATTATATTCACAAAAATTTCACACCCCAGATACGGCAATTTTGTTTATTAACATAGCCACCAAGTTCAAAATGTGCCTCATCGGAAAATATTATTTTTTGAGAAAAGTCAACTGATTGTTCATTGATGAAATTGACAAATGAACGACGTTTTAAATGATCCAATGGCTTCAGTTCCTATGTTATTTGAACTTTATATGCCTTCAGAGCTAAATCCTTGTATAAAATACGCCAAGTTGTTGATCCACTAAGTTCAAGTTGTTGTGAACGTCATCCAATGGACATTTCGGGATCTTCAGCAACACTTTCACGAACCAAACCAATATTTTCTTGTGAACGACCACTAGACTGTATTTTTCACTTTTTTGATCTTCCACGGAACCGGTCTCTTAAAATTTTTTAATAATTCGACCAGTAGTGCTTTCATATGGACGATTATTTAAACCATAAAATTCACGTAATTTTCTAAAAACTCTTTTCACAGAACGCTGACTTTCATAAAATAATTCGACAACTTGAACGCGTTGTTGTACCGTGTACGAAGCCATTTTTATAAATGTCATACATCACACTTTTTAGATGTCAACATACCCAGACAAATTCAGTGCGCCATCTATATTCTATTTATTCTTTAAAAAAACCAATTAATTTGACACAGCCTCTATAAATATGATATTTTGAATTTGTAAGTTGTTTATTTTTAAAAGTTTAATAAATATTTCTATAAAAAGTATTGAGTTTGTATTCTGTTAAGTGTTTTATGTATTGCAAACGTTAAATTCAATACTTTCTATGTCAGGAAGTATTTTACTTTTTTCAAAGAAGTATACCCACAGAAATTGATATTTTTGAAAAATTACGGTCCATTAACAAATGTTTTCATGTTTACATCCTTGAAGACCCTCGAAGGATTTTGATGTCAAAATTTTTCCAACTCTAAGAAACTAATGAAACATGAAAAACTATATAAATTTGTGATATTTTGAAGGTGTAAATGATTTATCTTCAAAGTTTAAAAGATTTTTCCTTAAATAATAATGAATTTGTATTGTGCTAGCTCAAAATTAGTGATTCATGTACTGCTAAAGCAAAATTCCAAACTTTTTATTTTGACGAAAATCTCAATTTTTTCAGAGGTGTACTGGCGAAAATTTTTCCTCGTTTTACTTAACTTTAAAGAACTAAAGAAACATTAAAAACTATGTGCAAATATGATATTTTGAATTTGTAAATTTTTGATCTTTAAAAGTTTAAGAAATTTTTCCATAAAAAGCATTGAGTTTGTATTCTGCTAAGTGTTTTGCGTCCTGCCAAACCAAAATTCAAAACTTTTTAAATTACTTTCCATTAACAAATGTTTTCATGCTAACATTCTTGAAGATTCTAAGAACGATTTTGATATCAAAATTTTTCCAACTCTTTTGACTTAATTCTGAGAAACTAAAGATATATCAAAAACTATGTAAAAGTGTGACACTTTTTGAAGGTGTAAATGATTTATCTTTATGGTTTGAGAGATGCCTCCGTAAAAAATAGTACGTTTGTATTCTGCTAGTTCAAAACTAGTGTTTCAATCCTCGCAAAATTTGTTTTTTTTTAAAAAATTATTGTCCATGAACAAATGTTCGCGTGCTGACATTCCTGAAGATCCTAAAAACAATCTTTTAACTTAATGCTGAGGAACTAAGAAAACATCAAAAGTAAAAATTTCACATTTTAAAATTGTAAATTTTTTATTTCAAAAGTTTAAGAGAGCTTTTTATTTTGAGAAAATCTCAATTTTTTTCAATTATACCACATTAATAAACCCTCGAGAACATGGTCGGATATCCTAAAAACAATCTTAACGTGGAAATTTATTTACCTCTTGTAGCTTATTCCCAAGAGGATAAAAAACAAAGACCATGTCAAATTGTGAACTTTCGAATGTGAATATGGATTATTTCTAAAGTTCGAATGATTTCGTTACATAAAGTAGTGGAGTTTGTATTGTGCTAGTTTAAAGTTACTGTTTTACATATTACCAAGGCAATATATTAATTTTTTATTTTGAAAAAATCTAATTTTTTGTCAAAATATGTATGTGTAATAGATGCCTATATCTATTAATGATTGCATGTGTGTAACCGTTAATTTACTTTATATTACATGCTTAATAACATTACTCAAACCGTAGTTGTCTCTCTTTTTATATACATACACTGTCACTCAAGTATTTGGTCACCCTTGTTTCATTACAGTTTCTATAGAAAAGTTGTAATTATAAAATTTATTGCTGTAGTAGGAAATAGTTTCATAGTAAACATTAAAATCTATATTCATAATAAATGATAGTACCCTAATAAAACTCCAGGTAGAATAATTGCACTTATGGGATTAGATCTCTCAATTCTTGGAAATTTTCGATTGTTATGATTTTATTTTAAGGTTATAGTGTAATTGTAATCTATTAAGTATTTATACTTGGGTATTTTGGCAAAATTGCAGTTAGTTTTTGTGAGGTACTCATAGTGAACATTGTGTGTTTCGAAGAAGTCCAATCAGTTAGAAATGTCTAAACGGAAAGAATTGAGTGTAGAAACATGATCGTCTATAACTGCATACCTTAAAACTGGCAAAAGCAACCGCGAAATTGTCACAGAACATGAATTAAATCAGTCCACCGTGGGTTATATCATCAAAAAACACCGCGAATGTGGAAGTGTATTGAGCAGAACCCGAAAAGGCAAACCAAGGGCAACAACTACACCAGATCTTTCAATAGCGGTAACAAGCAAGAGAAATAGACGAAAAACAGCACCAGAAATTACAACAGAAATGAATGCTATTCGCTGAAAGCCCATAAGTGTTTCCACAGTTAAACGGCGATTAAAAGGAGCCAGTCTTCATGGACGAATTGCAATGCGGAAGCCGCTTCTACGCAAGCAAAATGAACGAAAACGTTTTAAGTGGGCACGCGATCACCAAAATCGGACCATAGAAGACTAGAATAAAGTATTGTGGACCGATGAATCCAAATTCTAGATTTTCGGTTCACGAGGAAGTGTTTTCGTAAGCGTGCCCGGGAGGAATGCACAGCCTCTACTGTTAAGCACCGTGAAGATTCAGTTAAGTGGTGTTGCTTTTTTGGATCAAATGTGGGCGATCTCGTAAAAATCGAAGATATACTAAAAAAAGAACAGTATAAGTGCATATTAGAGGAAAACGCGATCTCCTCTGGAATTAAAATTTCGGGCCAGAATTATATCTTCTAACAAGATAATGACCCGAAACACACTTCCAAACTATTCCGGTAATATTTGCAGAAATCGAAGAATGAGGGAACCATAAAAGTTATGGCGTGGTCTCCTCAAAGGCTCCACTTAAATCCCATCGAGTTGCTGCGGGAAGAACTTGAGAGGTGAGAAAATCGTCCCCCACATCTGCTATTAATATGTGGAAGAACCTGAGGTAGAATGAAACCTACGACATTACGAAAATTAATCGAAAGAATGCCTCGATTGTGTGCTGCAGTAATTGAAAATAAAAGGGGGGCATATAGACGAGTCTAAAATATAGATAAATGTATTTTACAACAATTTATTTTAGATGCAAAAATATATATATTTTTTATATGTAAATAATAAAAAGATAGTATTTCAATTTTGATTTTTGTTACAATTTGTGGGTTAAATGAGAGTGACCAAATACTTATGAGCGATAGTGTATATACACAAACTTTATTTAATCAAATAATAGGCAAATACTGACACAAGACTAGTTACCATAACCTAAATTAGGATATTAGCACTTCATTTCATCCTCCACAGAAAGAAATTGTCACACAAACAATTAGGTATGTACCATATATCAGCTGAATTGTTACGTTTTACAATCACCTTAATTCCCACTTCAATTTCGATTCTATTTCTGTACGGTTCTTGTGAATGTTACAAATGTTTACATGTTTATTAATGTTCAGTGTCCATTTATTCCCGGTGGATTTTCAAATTTAAATTTACACTTTCCCAAAGAGTCAAAAAGTTCTGTCTGTAGCTTTTTATCTACAAAAGGTATTTAGATTAAATTTATTAAGTTTTGATATAATGGGTGCCTACTAATGATTGAAACAGACCTTATGTCAAATCTAGGATTTCTTTACTTAGTATTTGCAACACTTAGATTTATATTGTCATGTCACTGCCTGTATTCGTTCAATAAAAGCGAAGAATATTGGATCACTTTAGGATGAAAAAACTGTATCTCTAAAGGAAAACCACCAGAAAGACCTTAACTTTTTACTCGACAAATTATTGATGACTTTCTACAACGTCTGGAATAATTTTTTGTTCTTTGTAAGATTATGCAAAACCTTGTTTGGAAGCATTAAAGATAGTCACACCTACTCAACCCTAACCTGTTCGTCCTGTTGTAAGTTATGCCCAAATACGTAATAATACCTTGCCAAGTCTTAATGAAGATACAATCAAGTACATAATAATACAAGAAAATTTGAGAGAATTCTTGTTAAAATTGTGAAGCAAATAAGCACTATGCTCGCTTACCAACAACTGTCATCAACAAACTAGCATAGCGTAGACACATAAAACCACAATCTGGAATTATTGGGTTGGCAACTAAGTACTTTCGGTTTTTACTGATAGAGAGCGTTGCTTTGTTTTTTGTATAACGTATGTTAGTGCTGTACTTTACCGTTTGTCGCGTGATACTAGTCACATTGACGTAACTTCGGAAGCAAGTAGTGCGTGATTTTTATTAAAGCTATTAGTTGTGGGTTAATTTTAAATGGAGTGCTGAAACGAACATTTTCGACATATTTTACTATTTTATTTCCGTAAAGGAAAGAAAGCTGCTGCGGCTCATAAAAAGATATGTGAAGTTTATGGTGCTAATTGCTTAACAGAGTGCACGTGTCAGAATTGGTATAAAAAATTCCGTTCTGGAGATTTTTCCCTCAAAGATGAGCAACGTTCTGGTCGGCCTACTGAAGTTGATGATCAAATCAAAGTCATATTTGAAGAGGATCATCGTATAACTGTTCGAGAGGTTGCGGATAGGCTACATGTATCGCACACAACAATTGAAAAACATTTAAAATGTCTGGGGCTAGTTAAGAAGCTTGATATTTGGGTACCTCACGAATTGAAAGAAATTCATTTAACATAAAGAATCAACTTTTGCAATATGCACCTTAGACGAAATGAAACCGATGGTGGAGTGATGGAATAGCAAAATAAATTCACCTCGAAAACTTTCAAATCGCGAATACAATATCATTGATGAAGTTTTCACTCCTAATGTTTTTTAAAGCGCCAGAATAATAATAATGGCTGTTTTTTAAGCTGCATGAGAACTATCGCTATCGACAACTATGGTTTGACAGCTGATAATGTCAAAATGTGTTGACATTTCTGTTCAGTAAGGTTTGGCAAGTCATCATGAGTCGTTTAACGCCAGAACAACGCTTCCAAATTGTGTTCATAGAGCACTTCGTCCATTTTACGTTCAACATAATCGGCCTAGTGAGCGAGCAATTCGTGCAGTTATTGATCGTTTTCGCACTAATTTTACTCTTCTCGATTCAAAACCATCAACAAGACAAGAAAATGTGCGTACCGAAGAGAATATTGCTGCTGTAGCGGGAAGTATTGAAGAAGACGTCGAAATGTCGATTCGTCGTTGTTCTCAACTTGTTGGTCTTTGTCCTTCGACTACATATAAAATACAGCTCGCGCAAGAATTGAAACCAAACGATCATCGTCTGCGTCGCATTTTTACTGGTTGGGATCATTTGAAACTGACCGAAGATGAGCATTTTTTATTGTGTTTAGTGATGAAGTTCATTTCTGGTTAAATTGTTACGTCGGTAAGTAAAATTGCCGTATTTGGAGCGAAGACAATCTTCAAGCCGTCAACGAATCACCATTACATCCATTCAAATTGACTGGTGCTGTTTACATGCTGGCGGCATCATCGGTTCTTATTTCCTTCGAAACTAGGAAGGAGCTGTCGTTACGGTGAATGGTGAGCGCTATCGAGCCATGCTGACTGAATTTTTGTTTCCAAAAATTAATCAGCTAAACATCACCGACATTTAGTTTCAACAAGACGGCGCAACTTGCCATACAGCGCACTTAACAATCGATTCATTGCAAAATCAATTTGGTGACAACTATATTTCCAGAAGTGGTCCTGTTCACTGGCCCCCGCATTCGTGCGATTTAACGCCTCTGGATTACTTTTTATGGGGCTATGTTAGGTCATTGGTTTATGCCGTCAAACCAGCAACTCTTCAAGCATTAGAAGCCAATATTCAAGCCACCATTGACGCCATACGGCCAGATTTATTGGAAAAAGTAGTCAAAAATTGGACTGATCAAATGGACCATGTAACTTGTAGCCGCAGCGGACGTATGCCGGAAATCATATTTAAAAAATAAATGCCATGAAATTATCTACCAGATTATAATAAAAAAAAATCATTCCAACAATATTTCTGTCTTGTATTATCATTTTAAAGTCTCAACCTCTTAAAAAAAGACCGGATAATATCATTGATGAAGTTCTCACTCCTAATGTTTTTCATTGTAGCAGAGTTATAATACAATTGTTACAGTAAAAAAGTAATGAGTTGGTACCTCATTAAAGAAAAAATTTTTATAGTTAAATTAATTTAGTAACAGTATAACATAACTTTGAAATGTAGGATATTAATTTATCTACTTATTTAGCACTTATAACAAAGCTATCATTTATATTACCTTATTTCATTTTAAATTTCTTTGATTAACTATGAAAATAAATTAAAAGTTCGCTTTTATCAAAATATATTTGATTCGATACCACATTTTAGGTCAGCGTTGTAGAACACAATCACAAATCACATTGTCGAACATTATCATACATTAATAGACAAGCTGCCTGAGATAATTAATTCGTGATCTGATTATTAACCAATAACCACTTACTACGTGATGACGACGGGTTCATCTAACACATGTTTTAGATGAAACACACAAAAATTGTGTTCGGATGGTATATGACATCTCCCTTGCATACTTTTCTACAGTATCTAGTAACTAAATTAGCCCACGTTTCAGTTATGATGAATACATATTTTAAATACATATTATTAAACTCTCCCGTAAAAGAAAATGTTAATCGGGAATATACATATATTCATTTATTTCAGTCATAGTATTAAGTTTCGGAATTACTAATTCCTTACCGGAACTCATAATCTTTCCTTGTGCTCCGTAAATTCTAGGAAGGTAAAGGTATAATGCCTTTATACAAGTAACATTTGTTCAGAATTATTAGAAGCCATGAAGAGTGTGTTTGTAATAACTGTAACTGGAATGTCTTCTCGTGTGTCAGATTCGTACTGACTACGTAGCGTTCTCACCAGTGTAATGTAATGAAACAGATGAAGTGTAGGATTATAAGTTAGTACCGAACGGATCTTTATATAAGGTGAAAGCATTATTATCAAGTATGACGGACGTGCATAAAGGAGAAACTGGACGATTGTTTAACACAGGGCGAAAGTTTATTCATGAATTTCCAATTTATAAAGTGCGTTTCAAATTGCGCGATTTTTTTAAGAATAAATAAAATATAGATGGCGCACTGAATTTGTTTGGGTACGTGGGCATTTAAAAAGTGTGATGTATGACATTTATAAAAATAGCTTCGTACACGGTACAACAACGCGTTCAAATTGTTGAATTATTTTGTAAAAATCAGCGTTCGAAAAGAGTTTTTAGAAAATTACGTGAATTTTATGGTTTATGGTTTTATGGACACTATTGGTCGAATTATTAAAAAATTTCAAGAGGCCGGTTCCGTGGAAGATCAGAAAAGTAAATAATATAGTCGTTGTGGCCGTTCATAAGAAAATATTGGTTTGGTTCGTGAAAGTGTTGCTGAAGATCCTGAAATGTCCATTAGACGACGTTCATAACAACTTGGACTTAGTGGATCAACAACATGGCGTATTTTACACAAGGATTTAGCTCTGAAGGCATATAAGGTTTAAATAACACAGGAACTGAAGTCATTAGATCATTTAAAAGATCGTTCATTTGTCAATTTCATCAATGAACAACCAGCTGATTTTTCTCAAAAAATAATGTTTTCCGATGAGGCACATTTTGAATTTGGTGGCTATGTTAATAAACAAAATGGCCGTATCTGGGGTCAGGAGATCCACGTTTCATGAGAAACCTATGCATCCTAAACGAGCTATTGTTTGGTGTGCATTATAGTCAGGTGGTGTAATTGGACGTTACTTCTTTGAAAATGCTGCTGGTAAAGTTGTAACTGTCAATGGTGATCGATATCGTCGGATGATAACCGAATTTTTGTTACCTGAATTAATGAACATTTTTCTAGAGGATATGTGGTTTCAACAGGATAGCGGTACACCTCACTTTGCACACGAATCAATTGATTTATTAAGAGAAAAATTTCCTAGACGTGTAATCTCAAGAAACGGTGATGTTAATTGGCCACCAAGATCATGCGATTTGACACCGTTAAACTATTTTCTTTGGGGTTATGTGAAAAGTCAGGTTTATAAAAACAATCCACAATCAATTCCTGCTTTGAAAGATGAAATTATTCATGTCATTTGTGCGATAGAGCCTCGATTATGTCAAAATGTCATTGAAAATGTTAACAAAAGAGTGGACGTCTGTGGAGCTGCAAGAGGAGGTCATTTGGCAGATATCGTTTTTCGCATATAAATGTCATAACTGATACTTCAATTACCAACAAAAAGTTTTTGAAAGTGAATGCAAACTATGTGTTTTATTTATTCTTTAAAAAAACGTGAAATTTGAACTGCCTTTATTATAATGGTGCTAAAATATACTACAAAATTTGCTATAAATAGTTGATGTGCTAGAACAAACGCGACTGTAAACATCATATAGAGTGTACAACTCCAAAATAAGAAAAATAACGTACCACCAAAAACACAATTTATGTTTGATCTACTGTTCATGATAATCACCTTTGATTTGGGACTTTATGTACTCAATAAGCAAGCGTTTCATGACTTCTAGAATAAATACGATCCTAACTAGAAGCTACTATTCCAAAATACATTACAGAACCATATGCCAACTGTGCGTAACGACATTGAAAACATGATCAAAACTGTAGTAAAAGATAAACAATTGCGATTATGTATTATCGAAAAAGCATTCTACTTTGAATATTATTACGTGCGTTCTCGATCCTGTTAAAGCCACATTTCCCATTGTATTAGCTAGCAAAAAATTATAAAAGTGCACTGGCGAAGCAATTATGAAGGTAGTGCTGGATACGTTAAAAAAATGTTAACTTTCGAATGGACAACTGTTGATGTTTGTGAGCGATGGTGCAGTGACAATGTGTAGTGTAAGCCATTCCCTTGGAGACAAATGTGAGAGACCGTTACATGTGACATGGAAAATTCATTCTTTACTCCTTGTAGTACAAAGTATTCGACAATGTTATACAGGAGGTGGATGCATTAAATTCAAATACCAAAAGAGTGTTTTTGAAATCTCCCAAATGTAATCGAGAATTCCACAGGCGGTGTCCTGGTATTCCTAAGCCTCCAGAGCCGATTCTCATACGTTCGGAAACATGATTGAAAACGACTTTCTATTATTGCGAGAATTTCCAACAAATAAAATCCGTGGTTCTACAATTCAAACCTAACCAAACTGCAGCAATTAAGGGCAGCCAGAAAAGATTAGAAAATACTTCCGTTGAAACCGATTTAAAACAAATGTCCGGTAATTACAAAGGTTTACTTTATACACCAGAAAAATTTCAAAACACTGGGTTGTCGTTAGAAGAGTTAACACAAATTGTGAACGGCATACACTCACTTTCGTAGACTCGGTTTGTTACGATCCCGACTGTAGTCATTACGTATTTACCGTTTTTAGTTTACTGTCTTATAGTTAGATTAGTGGTGCACTAACTTTATACTTAATATTTTTATAACGAACTACACGTTAAAGACGAAGGAAGAGAAATACTACAAAGAGTGGACTAAAATAGAAAAGAAGCAAAATTGTTACAAAATTAAATGTTTCACGCTGAAGTGTGGCAAGAATTGCAACACTTACTAAAGAAAATTTATCCGCAACATCAAGTGGTCGACAACATTGTGACCGACTATTCTAAATCACCGAAAGGGAGGATAGAAGAATTATTAAAATTGCTTTGCAAAATAGACAAACTTTCATCAGGGAATTGTTACCAGGTGTACCGGAAAGTCATTACCAGTTTTTCTAATAGATGTCGCTAGGCGTAAGTATGCAATATTATGATTTGACACATATGTCATTTTATTCTACTGACATCAAGTTTCAAAGCCATACATGCTATATTTTGCGAAAGCAACACTGTCATAGATTTATACTTCTTTGAAAATGTCGAATTTCGTGACAGAAAAAGTACATTTGTGGCACGCATTACTTTCCTTATTTAATCAAAAGAAAAAAGCGACTGAAACTCACCGTTTGCTGGTAAAAACTTACAGTGAGCATGCTCTAATCATAAATAATGTGAGGCGTGGTTTCGATAAATCAAAAGTGGTGATTTCGATGTGCAAGACAAAGAACGTTTTGGTAGAGCGAAAAAGTTCAAAGAAACGAAACTACAGGAGTTATTGCATGAAAACCCAACCCAAACTCAAAAACAATTGGCAAGAGCATTAAACGTGACCCAAGAAACGATTAGCGACCGATTACGTGCAATGGGAAAAATCTAAAAGATGGGAAAGTGGGTCCCACATCAATTGAATGGCAAATGGAAAATCGAAAGATCGTGTATGAAATACTTCTTCAAAGATATGATCGGAAGTCATTTCTGCATCGAATAGTGACGGATGATGAAAAATGGATTTATTTAAAAAATCCTAAAAGCAAAAAATCATGGTTATCAGTCAAGGAAGCCCCGAAAGCACTTGGATGGAACATAATATCGCGCCTACCCTACTCTCCAGACCTTGCCCCGTTCGTCTATCACCTTTCCGTATCAATGGGACACGCGCTTGCAGAGCAGCACTTCGTCAATTTCGAAGAACTTACAAAATGCCCCTCTGAATGGTTTTGCGCAAAGGACAAACAGTTTTTTTGGGATGGCATCCATCAATTGCCTGAAAGATGGGCAAGGTGTATAGAATCAAATGGCCAATACTTTGAATAAATAAATTTTTCCATCTTCTTCAAAATTATGTAGTTTTTTACGAAAAAACCGGTAATGACTTTCCGGAACACCTGGTACATCCTCTGAAGTTAAATTCAATGAAAGCGTTTAAGAATATTATCGGTGGGCTTATTATGTATTCAAGATTATACAGCAGTAGTGGTGTTATTGATCTTTAACCTACAAGCTTTCTACAAATGAATTCACTATGGGCAGGACTAAAAATATTCCAAAAAGTGGAGCAATTAGAATAGAAACTATATTAAAGACTGGTTTATATTCTCAAAGCTAATTTGTTTTAGAAAAGTAAAAATTTCGCACCCAACAATGGCAAGAATTACAACACTTATCAAAGGAAATTTACAATCAACATCAAGAGGTGGACCACATTATCACCGACCGACACCGTGCAAAACCACCGAAAGGGAGGATAGAAAAATTAATAACTTATCTTTGCAAAATTAACAATCTTCCAATAGAGAATTTTTACATCTTCTCCAACGAGAACTGAAATTCAGTGAAACGGTTTGAAAGCATTATCAGTGTTCTTATCATATAATCAAGATTATGTAACAGTGGTCTTCAAAGTTTTCTAAAAGAGGGGCCACTTATTAAAGAGGAGGAAAAAAATTTAATTTATATTAAGCGTATTATAGATACAAAACTTCTGTCTCCCTTTACAACTATTTGTTTTATTTGTTCTGATAGCTCAAAGTTCATTTACCAACTGTAGTTTTGAACTAATTAAATTTCTTTACATATCGAAAGAGAACAATGATGGTAAATATAAAATCACACACTTCACAAACTCAGATCTATTCGAAAGACTTACACACAAGAATCGTAAAACACATTAGGAGTAAATTACATAGATGTCAGAAGTTGAAGGATTAACTTTTTTTAGTGATGGCGTCAAGATTATAGAAAATACACTCTTGCTCCAATGTATTTGTTCTATAACACCGGTAAATTATAACACTGGTTTTGTTAAACAATAGATCCCTACTGGTAAAATTAATATAATTTTTATATATAAATTAATAAACAAAATTTTTTATAATTTCAGCAATTACGTATAAGAATTTAAAAATGTAAAATTGTCTTCGTGGAATCAAAAGATGCATTTTATTTAAAAAAGATCTTTAAGTTAACCAACTCTTTTAACACCAACCATATGGTAAATTCTTAAGATATTAGGCATTTGATTTCACTGAAATTTCTACCTCTAAAATTTCCAATCAAACGAAATAAGAAACGAAATTTCGCCATTTAAACAGAAACGAATATTCGTCAGTAATTGAATTTTTAAAAAATATGGTCGATTTGTTTCCGTTTTTTTCTTTCAATAAAAAGAAACCGTACAATTTAAAAAGGAAGCTAATACAAAGAATAATACACAATTTTCACCTAATTGGAAAATGCCCTAGAGTAAATAGAAAAGTAAATGTGATGGTTTTATGGCACCCTCGACCGAAATAAAGCCAACCGAATAGAAATAAAATTTGCCAGTTCCAAACGCCTACAATAAAGAAAGGAAAAAAAGAGGTGGTTTCCATTTCACACCAGTATATATATTCACGTTCCGAAACATTCCAATTTTGGAGCGGCCCTTTTTAAAACCCGAATAGCCAAAACGAATATTTACATTGTTTTTCGAACCCGCACTTGAGTTCGGTTAATTAGGACGAACTTTTTGTATCTCTTGCAAATAAAAAAAATATTTCTCGGGAAAAAATTTAAATTTTTTTTTCTAGTACGAGAGTCCTCCAATGGTCACTCGGCAAATTACATTCGCTCTTTTTCTTTGAGCTTACATTTCATAAATAATAAATATGAAGGGTTGACTTACGTTAGTAAATACTCGCGTATATCAACATCTTCTGGGAAACACAGGAAATAGCACGCACATGAAAGCCGAACATGCACTGAATGGAACCGGTAAGTTTAAAGTTTGCTACGACAAGTCTGCACAAGCGCGAAGCTTCGTTACTGGTTATATTAAAGCTTAACTACTACGTATATACATACATACGTATATCAGAAATAAAGTTTAATCTTTGAACCGCTGAATATATTAAATGGATTATTATTGGAAGACATAATTTTTGGGAGAAATTAATTAATAAGTAGTTTAACCCTAAAGAAGAGCCATTCATTAACAATACAATGCCGCTAAAGCGACATATTAAATCGAGAAATGGGTTGGAACGTGCTAGTAATTATATATAAACATTTACGAGGGTAGCCGTTTATATTTCGGGAACAGCAAACAACAAAAAACATTTTTATTATCGAAAATAGTTTTATTGCTTTTCAAAATATTCTCCTTGAAAATCAATGCACTTTTGCATCCGTTTAAACCAATCCGAAAAGCATTGTTGTCACTGTGAAGGCGGTATCTCCAAAATATGGGTTTTAAATGCCTCAACTGCCTCTTCCAGCGTAGAAAACCGTTGACTACGAACTTTATTTTTATGTGTGGGAACAAAAAGAAATCACAGGGTACTAGATCAGGGCTGTACGGCGGATGGCTCATCAATTCAATGTTTTGCCTGGTCAAATATTCAATTGTTTGAACCGACCTGTGAGAGCTCGCATTGTCATGGTGGAGAATGATCTGTAGTTTTCGGTTTGTTTTCATTATTTCTTCAAAAACTCTTATACTATATGTGTTCGGTTCACTGTTGCATGACCGTTGTGCTTCATGCTTGATCCATAACTTGCAAGCAAATCAAATTATAAATATTTTCTGGGTTTCCACAGGGATCTCATTTAAGATCGTTGTCATTTGTTCTGTTCATCAATTTGTTAACATCTCTATCATATCCTGTACTGTCCTACGCGGACGATTTAAACGATCACTGTATCAGGTCTTAGGATGATTGACCAATTAAGGTTAATGTAACCCCTTCCAACAAAAATTTTCGTATTTTGTATACGTATTTCGACAACTAAGTTGTCATTATTATAATTAATTACGATATCGTTCCTAGAACCATAACAAAACGTGTGGGAACAAAAAGAAATCACATGATGCTAGATGAGAGCTGTATGGCGGATAACTCATCAATTCAATGTTTTGCCCGGTGAAATATTTAAATGTTTGAACCGACCTGTGAGAACTCGCATTGTCATGATGGAGAATGAACTATCGTTTTCGGTTTGCTTTCTTTATTTCTTCAAAAACTATTGGCAAACAAATAGTTGTGTACCATTCAGAATTGACCGTTCTAAAACCCTCTAAAGGCAAGGTTGCATCGCGACCGGTTTTTTCCAAAAAACAGGCGATCATATGTTTTGATGTACGTCGAGCGTGAACAACTTTTATTGGTTCTGGCTCATCTCGTAATACCCACACAGTCAACTGCTGTTTATTATCGGGCTCATACGTACAGATCCAAGATTCATCATCTGTGACGACTTTGTAAATGTTCTTCGAAACACCGCCATTTTATATTTTGTGAATTTCTTGGCACCAATCGACGCGAGTATTTTTGAGCGATTGTCAAATTATGTGGTACCCAACGTGAATATAGCTTCTTAACGGCTAAATGTTCATGCAGGATCTTATGCACGCTGGTGTCACTAATACCTAGAGATGCGTCGATCGCACGGTATGTCACATGACGGTCTTGTTTCGATATCTGAAACCAGCCACTGACTTACTAAAATAGCATCTTGCGGATTTAAATTTAAGATACAAGGTTTAATAATAGATAAAAATTTCTCATAATCTAAAACACTTTCAAGCCACGTTCCCTATCTTGTCAATACCAGCTGTGGTGGCTGAGGAATGTCCGGACAAAGTTGTGTAAACACACGAATGCGTTTTGGAGATTGAATAAAAACTTTTTTGGTAGAAACTATAAATTGTTCTACTTTTGGATAACTCTTTCTAAGAAATTCAGCTACAAGATGACATGCATGGAGCAGACAGTTTACATGAAGCAATTGAGGAAAAGATTGTTTTAGTAATTTTCCAGCTTCAACCATATTTGAACCCCCATCTGTAACCAACATTACAAGTTGGGTTGGCAATATATTGAACTTCCCAAAAGTAAGTATAATATTTCTACTATCCTTCGCGTTTGTCTTCTCTAACATTCTACTACGTAAAAGAAGAGCCAAGGAAATCTCACAGCTTTTTAAAGTGCATACCGTCAACCATATTTTTTGATCTTTTAACTCTGGTTTTATTTGATCCGTAATCGTGTTTTTCACCCGAAGAAAATTATACTGCAATTGACCTCTTGTTAACGATCTCCAGTCCGAAACGTATTTCCCCCAAAATTTTCGAAATTCTTCATTGTCTACAATATTTTGTGGAATGTTGCACACACTTAACATAAAAATAGAGTCACATAGAAATTTATAATGTAGTACATATCACGTTATGAATTTAATCGGTGTTGTTTGCTATTAGCATATCGTGCGGTAAAATGTTGATATTGCAAACAATACATTTAATAGTAGCGTCAGTGAATTCTAAAATCGAAAATCACAAACTTGGTGCTCGTTTTCCGTTCACGAAAGTCAAAAATCAAAATATAACGAAGTTTACACTTTGGTCTTCCACTTTCAACTTCGTATAAAATTTCAAACACTCAACTCCATCAATCTTGTTGCCGACTCAGCAAGATAAAAGCGCCGTCGTTCTGTCATTCGGTACATACGTGTGTCGTACGATAGAGGGAAGCAAGGTTTTTTTTACCTGATTATAGGTGTATTCCTTGAAACGTAGGTAGTAAACAGGGTATTATTAATATTTGAATTATTCCTTTTAACATTCGTATATTTAGCAAATCACCGAGATTCAGTATATTTCTACATAGGCTCTGGCAACCTTGTTGCTGACTCAACGAGATAAAAGCGCCGTTCTTCTGTCGTTCAATACATGCGTGTGTTGTACGATAGAAGGACACAAAGTTTTTTTCGTTATTCAACTCAATCACCCAATTTCTTTCCAAAATTCAGATAGAACATTCAGCTATCATATAGCATAGCACGAAGATAGATGCGAATGACATTTGTAAAAAGAATCAGTGTCATCTGTTGCAGAAATGCGATAACGAACAATTAAAGTATAGTTAATTCATTTGGTACGTAGATTTCCGCGGTCGTGGTCCATGCTCTCTGCTTCTGGGTTCCGGGCTGGAACCGCGTCACTAGTATATCTGCCGACGTTTCGTGCAGTAGTTCAGCCCTGAAGATGTCCCATACAAATGGGTACGAAACATCGGCAGATATACTAGTGACGCGGTTCCAGCCTGGAAACCCAGAAGCAGATAGTATAGTTAATTCATTTATAATAATTACAATAAATATGTTTTCGTAGATAATGTAGAAATCTGTATGTATTTACAAGCAGTGAATTGTGAAATATTTGTCTCCTTTTTTAAATAGTACTAGGAAAGGTGACAGACAGACAAGATGTACAGCAGGTGCCGTAAAATTTTAATTTTAAGTAATTGCGTAGTCGAGTAGACGACTTTGTTATAATTTCTTGCTAACAAAATCTCTCATCATTTTCATCACTTAACGTTAATTGTAGCTTCATTCAGTGTCGTCAGCGCGTCGACTAAATTTCATTCTTTTTATATCTAATTATGAATAAGAAAAAAAGGGGCGAAAATTTAGTTGTCCACATAACAGAAGAAACATTAACCGCGTAATTTGCGCGATTATTACGAGGATTGTATTTTAAATAAGGTCTGTTCTTTAATAAGAAGAAAAGTGCTGAAATTATCATTAAAATCTATTTATTTCCATATTCTAGGTACTTTCATCTATTTTTCTATGTAATTTGCATTTGTGTTCAAACATTTGTCACACACTTCAACAAGATTTTGAATTCCGACGTCAAAAAAAAACTGCCGCCTGTGAATAAGTCCAATCCATGACTGCAGTTTTCACTCCATCGTCATAGTTGAACTGTTAACCCCCAAGGAACTCTTTTAAGTATAGAAACAGGTGAAAATCACTGGATGCAAGGTCTGCCTTGTAAAATGGATGATCCAGTTTTTCCCGTTGAAAAGATTAGTCCTTGTGCTTGTGCAGAAACATGTGGCCTTACATTGTCAACATTACACCGGAAGACAACGAGTATCTCTGTTGATGTTTTATGTGGTTACACCAGTCCGCGAGGACACATTCTCTTCAAAGACACACAACGACAGTGAGATTGAGGAACGTTCAATCGCGAATTCGCACGTAGAAATGAGACGAGATACCTGTGCGCTTCAGATTTTACTCTGCACTCTGCAAATAGTGGAAGGGGGGAGCTATCAAAATCACTACCGACCAGATACAACTGCTGATCGGGCGAGGGAAAAACACCTCTAGCCCGAAAGGCCTTAGGACCACTGCCCTCGCAAGTCCAATCTCAAACAGTCGATCCCAAATTCTCCTGGGGAGTTCCCGACTCAGGCGGTACCAGTCTTAACCGTCACTGGTGGTACGAATCGATATGTAAACATATCTATCAATTCCGTCGCCTGCCAATAATGGCTTGGTGAGCCAAAAGCTATACTAGAACACACGCAAAACACCTAGTGTAAAATCCCCTGAGAAACATATCGGAAGACAGTAGGCCACGGTTTGTTTTGTATGGCACGTCGTCACACAATACGCCTCAGAATTGATTATTGTGTATCTTGCCATAAAATCCACTGACAAAATCCTTTTCCCTTCCCAAAGGGCAGTTGTCATGTTCTTTCCTGATGAAATTGTCTGTTTGGCTTTTAGAATTTTCTTAAATAAAATTATATAAACCGGTGGATTGGGAAAGGTTCAGCAGTTGCTTAGCCGCCAAGGTCACCAGACTTGAATCCCTAGATTATTTTTTATGAGCAAAATTGAAAAATTTGGTGCATGTAGAAGAACCTGAAAATACAGCTTGTTGCTAGCATTATGCTTTCTGCGGAAACGATTCGCGCTGATTCTGAGACGTTAACAAAGATACCTTTTCAACTCTAAGAAGAGCTAGGCCATATATACAGCAACTAAATTATATAGAAGTTTTAAGGTGTTCACCGGTCACCTAACTTCCAGAGAAAACAGTATATCGAATAATTTTATACGACGAGCACCTTTCTGGTTTGCAAGATCGACTTTCACTGAAGGCTGTATTTGAATTTAGAGTATATCGTAAATAAGAGTATCCCAAAATTAACGCAAGATTTGAATTTGTCACCATTTCTGCAGTAAAGTGTTGGCAACCCTAAAAAACAATTCGACAGCTGACAGTTTAGGGTTAGTAAAAATGGAGCGTTACACAATAGAACAACGTGACTTCATTATTGAACAATATTTCAAAAATAATGACAGCTTGGCGGCCGCAGTTCGAAAATTTCATACAACATACGGTCGGAATAGTTTTTTAACTTCGTCAACTGTGAAGAGATTAACTGAAAAATTCGCGGAGACTGGATCCGTTGGAGACGTCAAAACACTAGTCGTCCAAAAACAAGCCGTTCAAATGTCAATATCGAAGCAGCGCATGAGAGTGTCGGTGACAATCCAGGAAACTGAATTCGGCGTCGCCGACAAGAACTGAAAATTTCGATAAGTTCTTTACAGCGCATTTTCACTAAAGATCTTCATTCTTACAAAATTCAATTAACACAACAACTGAAGCCTAATGACCATGCACAGCGAAGAGAGTTCGTTGAAGGGATTGTTGAACGTCAACAAATGAATGCTGATTTTTCGAGCAAAATCATCCTAAGCAATGAAACACATTTTCACCTTGATGGCTTTGTTAATCGCCAAAATTGCCGCTTTTGGGGTTCTGAGAACCCACATACGATTGTCAAATAACAAATGCATTCACAACGTGTCACTGTTTGATGTGGATTTTGGGCTGGAGGCAAAATTGGAGCATACTTTTTTTAAAATGAGGCTGGTCAAGTAGTGACTGTCACTGGTGCTCGATATCGCGACATGATAACAATCCTTTCTACCGAAATTGGATGATATTGATGTGGCCAATATGTGGTTTCAACAAGGCGGTGCCACATGCCATACAACCTGTGAAACAATTCAATTACTACATGAGACATTTCCAGGTCGTGTACTCTCTCGTTTCGGTGATCAGAATTGGCCCCCTAGATCGTGTGATTTAACACCATTAGATTTCTTTTGATGGGGTTATTTGAAATCGCAGGTTTACGTCAACAAGCCCACGACCACCCGTACATTAAAGGAGGAGATTCAACGCTGCATCAACGAAATTCAGCCACATTTATGCACAATAGTTATGGAAAATTTCGACAAACGAGTGCGGATGTGCATGCAAAGCCGTGGTGGCCATTTGCCCGATGTGTTACTCCATAAATAACCCTATCCTATGTACTTTATGATTCAATAAAGAAATAACAATCAGAAAACTAAAAACTGTGTTTTCTATTTAATACAAATCTTGCGCTAATTTTGGGACATCTTTATAAGGGTAGGTAATTCTAACCTCACTACGAAAATTTATTAGAAACAGTTTAATAACCGGTATTAATTGGTGAATTAAAATACGACGGAAAGAAAATGTTTGAATGTCGTCTCCAAAATTTGATGTTTTTTTACATTAGTCAGAACTAAACGCTTAACCGATCGAGTTTTAATTAAATTACTTCATTATTGTGCAAGGATATCTGTTAGTAATAGAAACTCAGCAATAATTAGAATAAATCAGTTTCATTCAACTTCAAATAACCCATCTCTTTGTGGAAGAATAAATATATATTTATACCGTAGCTTGCACTCATAGAAAAATGTACTTCAGTGAAGAAAAGCAAGGGACACATTTATTGTTTAAAAATAGCATTCTGTCTGTATGTATATATTGCTCTACAATATAGTTCGTAAACTAACTTTCGAAAAGCTTAATTATAACGAGCGCTCGAAAAGAAATAATGAAACAATGGAAAAGTTCTTTGAGCTTCTATTTTTTTTCCAGTGCTTTACTTAAAGTGGTGATCTCGAATTACAGCAAAAACAAATAAAAAATTTTAAATATCAGGCAAGTACGAGGGTAGTTTGACAAGTAGTAAGAATGGAAAAGAAAAACGAATTTTTTAAATACAAAATAATATAATTTTTCAATATATTCTCCTAGAAGAGCAATACATTTATTCCAACGATGCTCCAATGCCCTTATGCAATCTCTAAAATGCGATTCCGGAAGGCTTGCAAAATACTCATTTACGAAGATGATAAGCTCATCGTTAGACGAAAATTTCTTTCCACCTTGTGTCGTTCTCAATTTTGGAAAAAGGTGAAAGTCGGAAGGGACTATATCCGGCGAATAAGGCGCATGCGGTACCAATTGGAATTGCAACTCGTGGATTTTGGACATCGCAATTGTGCTGGTATGCGAAGGAGCGTTGTCTTGGTGAAACAGAATTTATTTCTTTGCCATTCCTGGCCGTTCAGCATGAATCTCAACATTTAATTTTTGTAGAAGTTCTGCATAATATTGTCCGTTTATTGTGGCACCTTTCTGAAGGTAATCAATGAGCAAAATGCCCTTTGAATCCCAACAAATTGATGCCATCACCTTGTTTGCCGATAAAGTGGTTTTCGCTTTCTTTGGAGGTGCAGAACCACGTTCTAACCATTGTTTCGACTGTTGTTTAGTTTCGGGTGTACTGTAGTGTATCCAAGTTTCATAGCAAGTAACAAATCACCTACAAAAATCAACCGGATTTCGCTTATAAAGGTCCAAACACTCATTGGAAATGCGCAAACGAGTGAACTTTTGATCAGTCGTAAGCAATCGCGGCACCCATCTTGCCGAAAATTTGGAAAGGCTCAATTCTTTCGTTAAAATGTGGTGTACGCGTTCTATTGAAATGCTTACCATGTCTGCTATCTCTCTCACTTATTGCTGTGAAACTTCACTTAACACTCAATTGAAGCTTCTTCACGACACCGTTTTTGCTCGAGTGTGAGCAAACGCGGCACCCATCTTGCACACAGCTTTCTCATGTCCAAATTTTCAGATAATATGCGATGTACTGCACTTTTTAAAATGCCTACTATGTCTGCTAGCTCGCGCACTTTCAGTCGACGATTATCCAGTACCGCTTTGTGAATTTTCTTTACCATTTCTGGAGTCGTCACCTCACTTGGTCGACCACTGAGATGCTCGTCTTGGCATCTCGTGCAACCTCTTTTGAACTCTGCTATCGAATATTTCACTGTTGTAAACGAAGGAGCGGCCTCACCCAGAGTAGAATCCAGTTCAGCTTTTATATCGGTTTGGCTGAGGCCTTTCAAATAAAAGTACTGTATCACGTAACGATGACCAATTTTCTCCATTTTTACAAATTCAGCGTTCAATATTGATGGCTGCCAAACAAACATTAAATAACGTGGCGTCTTCAAACTTGAAACATATGCTTTATAGATTATGTACTTTCTATTGCAGTGATATTTTTCAAACAAAAACCGCCATCTCTAAGTCAGGCCGGGTATTTACGTGACCACCCTCGTATATAAAATGTTAAATGATTTAAAACTTAAAAAATTACAAATAATAATAAGCTTTCTTGATACGTTAATTTTGTCCATCAACAGTTGACGATGTGCTATTATGAAACGCGGTCAAAATTTTTTTTATCTTCTATTGTATTCAAAATATGAGATTACTTTAAAGTATCCTTTCATAGCATTATTTGTAAAAAACAAATGTAAAGCACAAATTTGTTTCGTTGCGAAAATGAGGGAGTATAATGTGTCGATATATCTCTAGAAGTCTTAAAGAATAAAAAATAACTGTTCAGAAGAAGTACCATTTTATTGCCACTTATATATTTCACCCTTCTGTCGGTTGGCGAAGGACGTAAAATATACTTTGCCAACGGAAGTGCAAAAAAATAACAACATATCAAACAAAGCTCGGAATTGGATATTAGAATCATTTCTGCAACTGTTTATTATATTATTTCGAATGTAATAAACGTGGAAAACTTTTTCAATTCGACAATATTCTTCTTATTTTTGTGTTCCTCTGTTACATTTCAGGCACGGAATACGGCCAAAATAATAAAAAAGAATAAATGGGAACTAATTTAAAATTCAAATGATTTTGCATGGTGTTATTAAGTGTATACTGAATAAAAGAGCGTTCTTTGTGTAAGTATAAGATTTTGGAGCCATTTAATTATGCTTTTTATATTCTCTTACAAAGCTTTTTCACGGATAAAACAAACATTTCAAATAGTTTTTTGAGAAATAAACATATAAAATAGTAGAGCGTCCATTAGCTAGTGTCGTAAACTCTTTTAATTATTTTAGAAAAAAAAGAATATCTTATACACTGCCTTATTAGTAGAGATGGTCGGTTTTGGAGGCGTACAGTGGCGCGCTCGGTTCAAATTTGGCTGATGATATTATATTGGGTTGGCAACTAAGTACTTTCGGTTTTGTAGTATAAAATAAAACACTTTTTTTTTTAAACAAAGAATAGTTTTTAATCAATTATATATTTTCCGTTTTGCTCAATAACCTTTTGCCATCTTTCTTTCAGCTGCATGATTCCGCGCTCATAAAATTTCTGGTCCTTATCAGCAAAAAAATGAACCAGGTGCGAGTGAAGGTCGTCGTCATTTGTGAAAGTTTTACCATTCAAAGAATTCTGTAAAACTTCGAAATAAATGGTAACCAGATGGTGCTAGATCAGGGCTGTATGGGGGATGTGGCATCACTTCCTAGCCAAGCTCCAATAGTTTCCCACGAGTTGCCAAAGATGTGCGAGGCCTTGCATTATTTTGGTGGAAAACTACACCTTTCCGATTTGACTATTCTGGTCATTTTTCTTTGATTGCTTCATCCAGTTTTATTAATTGTTGACAGTAAACTCCAGAATCGATCGTTTGGTTCCTTGGAAGCAGCTCAAAAAACACACCTTTGTAATCCCACCAAACTGACAGCATGATCTTTTTGGATGCAATTTAGCTTTCGATGTGGTTTGAGCTGGTTTATCGTGTTTGCTCCATGACCGTTTTCGAACTATGTTACTGTACAGGACCCATTTTTCATCACCAGTGATGATTCTTTTTAAGAAAGGGTCGGTTTCATTTCGTCTAAGGTGCATATCGTAAAAGTTGATTCTTTGTGTTAAATGAATTTCTTTCAATTCGTGAGGTACCCAAATATCAAGCTTATTAACTAGCGCAAGACATTTTAAATGTTTTTCAATTGTTGTGTGCGATACATGTAACCTCTCCGCAACCTCTCGAACAGTTATATGACGATCCTCTTCAATTATGACTTTGATTTGATCATCATCAACTTCAGTAGGCCGACCAGAACGTTGCTCATCTTTGAGGGAAAAATCTCCAGAACGGAATTTTTTATACCAATTCTGACACGTGCGCTTTGTTCAGCAATTAGTACCATAAACTTCACATATCTTTTTGTGAGCCGCAGCAGCTTTCTTTCCTTTACGGAAATAAAATAGTAAAATATGTCGAAAATGTTAGTTTCTGCACTCCATTTAAAATTAACACACAACGAATAGCTTTAATAAAAATCACGCACTACTTGCTTCTGAAGTTACGTCAATGTGACTAGTATCACGCGACAAACGGTAAAGTACAGCACTAACATACGTTATACAAAAAATAAAGCAACGCTCTCTATCAGTAAAAACCGAAAGTACTTAGTTGCCAACCCAATAATAATAACAATAAATATAATAATTCTTTATTGAGTCCAACAGGTAGCCCTTTACAGTACTCTAAATAAAATAAACTATTTTCCGCAACCAAAAAGAAATTACTAAATAAAACGAACGTTACAAAACAAAGTAAAATATAACTGAAATAATCAAATAATAGTAAAACAAATAGATCATCTATCCAGACTTCGCTCATCATTAGTACAAAGGGTACTAGGAAAGTTTTACAATATGACGCAACAATGAATAGTAGGAAGCTGATTGTTGCTGCATGTTGAGACATGTTCGTACGTACATAGTAGCCGCCGCAGCATGTCGATGGGCTCAGTTATTCTTTAATAGTGAGAGTGTAAAATGCTTGCGATGGCATCGTGGTCACGAAATGAGATAAGGGCAGTTTTGCGTTATAATCTCGTGCGTCGTTTAAACATAGACCAGTGCTTCGAAGAAATGACTCTTGCACTAGGTGATACTTGTGCACATCGTACAAAGATATTCAGGTGGTATAGAGAATTCCAGAGGGGAAATTTAACTGTGGAGGATGCTGAGAGTCCAGGAAGGCCTCGAACGTCAGTTACGGAGGAAAACGTTACTACTGTTAGGAAAATGCTTGGAGATGACAGGCGAGTGACTTACCAACAGATAGAGGGTACTTCAGGCCTAAATGCACCAGCAATTCGTTCGATTCTGCATGATCATTTGCACGTGAAGAAATTTTGTTCGCTCTGGGTGCCGTATCGACTGACTGAAGACAGATGACACGACGTGTGACTTGGTACCGGGAGATGCTAAAAAGGTTTAATAAGGAACAATCTCGGTATGTGAACAACATCGTGACAGGTGACGAGACTTGGCTGTACTATTACGATGTGCCGACCAAAGCTCAAAACAAAGTTTGGGTCTTTGATGATGAGGACACACCCATAGTTGTCAGAAAATCCCGATCTGTAAAGATAAAAATGATAGCTGTATTTTTCAAATCAACTGGAATTGTGCAACGGGTCGTTTTGGACACACAGAAGACAGTCACAGCGAAGTGGTATGCTGAACAGTGCCTGCCTAAAATCATTGGATCTATGAAGAACCTGCAGCCAAAGTCAAGAATGGATACCTGGTTCCTCCATCATGATAATGCTCCAGCTCACCGCGCCAAAGCCTGCACCGAATATTTAACCACGACAGGATTGCAAATTTTCGAGCACCCTCCCTACGGTCCAGATCTTGCTCCCTGCGACTTTGCACTGTTACCCCATGTGAAAATGAAGCTAAAATGGAGGCGGTTTTCCAGTGATGAGGACCTTCTGCGGATTTGGGACGAGTTTGCTTTACTCCCTAGTGAAACTTGGCAGAACTGGTTTAAAGATTGATTTCGGAGGATGGAGAGGTGTATTGAGTGTAGAGGAAATTACTTTGAAAAAATTAAATAAGCAAAGCTGTATTGTAAAACTTCCCTAGTACCCTTTGTACACATCAGAGTCGCAGGAGATCTTATCAAATTTGTTCTAGTAGACACAATAACTAATCGTGCTACACAAAATCGTAATTTAAATAAGAAATATTCACAATCAATTTCGTTACGAAGTAAATTGCACAAGAACCTAGAACAGTGACCATCTTATAAGATACAAAGATGGTATCTTTATCTACCTGTTCACGTTTTTCTAATTCCTTTCTTATGAAGGAAATATATTTTTATATTCAAGTTATAAGCCTTAACGATGCTAGTAGTTATAACATGGCTGAAAAGATGGCACTGAGATAAATACTTTTAATAACAGTTTCTTAAAGTTTTATTATTTATTGCAACAAAGTATGCTTATCTAAATAAAGAATTTACATTTTTATACTTTTATATAAAAAAACGTTATATTTTCATATTAAAATTGCCAACCTTATCTATGCTAGTTAGTACATATCTTGAGAGGTGGCACTGCGATAGATATTTTTAATTCAAGTTTCTGCCATTTTCATTTATTACAACAAAAGAACATTTTGCTAATTAAGAAAATTACGTTTTTTAAATTCTTTTGTTGTGAAAAGAATATATTTTCATACTCAAACTACAAACCTTAACCGCGCTAGTTAGAACATAATTTAAGAGATGGCACTGGGATTCCAATTTCATTATTGACTGCAATAAATAACGTTTATTCAATTTGCTAATTCGCGCTTGTTAATTCTTTTATTGAAAAGAAATGTTTATAAGTAATTACGAAATCAACAATGTGAATATATTTTGTTACATGTAATATTTATTATCTTATAAAGCATCAGAACCTCCTTTATAAGTATTTCTTACGGTTTGTACAAATTTAATAAAAGACCCATCTACTGTTTTAGGTTATTTATTTTGAAACATAAAAATTTAAAAAATTCTAGCGCGTAAATTTACACAAAAAAATTAATGTAAAATATATGTATATAAAAAATATAAAATCCGAAAAATGAAATGCGTATCGTATCGTCCTGGCCTAAATGCTTTGTGTATAAAAATGAATTACAGATTTTTCCTATAAACACACTCTCCAGCGATCCACGTTTCCAATACATCTAAATCATCGTTTAAAAAGATTAAGTCAGCATCAGCTCCAAAATTCAATGTCCCCTTCTTTTCAGATATTCTCACCACTGATGCTGGATGTAAACTCGCAGCTTCTAAAGCGTATTCTCTTGTACATCCTAAAAAAAAATAAATGTACATGGTTATTGAATATAACAATAATAATCAGATGTTTCCACTCAACTAATATAATTTCCATTTAACAGTTCGAGGAAAAAATGAGTGAAACCTCAAATTCTTGTCTGTTGGGTATTCGATTTAAGTAATGGAAATATGTAGTCGTTACTGTATATACATTGGAAAAGAAGAGAAAATATGGAACAGTTTTGTTCGACTATTGTTCATTTACTGCATTAGCCAAATTCTAATTGACGTGTAACATTTGTTGGTTAATCTGTTTTGTTTATGTTTAATAGTTGCTTTTGTTTCATCAAAGGAATTACCAGAAAAGATGGAATATGGAACTCAAAAGTGGTGGAAAAAATCGAGATAATATTAATTGAAAAAATAATTGAAGAAAAACAGATGAGTTGATTTGGGCACATACAGTTACTCACAACATCGAGCGTACAGTAACAAGATAATAGAATTATGTATATTATTTTTAAGACGTTTTTATTTACTATAAAAAACAAATAATATTGGGTGTTTTTTTAAGAGCTTGAGAACTTAAAATGATAATACAAGACAGAAATATTGTTGAAATGAAATTTTTTTTATTATGATCTGGTAGATAATTTCATGGCATTTATTTTTTAAATATGATTTCCGGCATATGTCCGCCGCGGCTACGAGTTCGATCGGACCAATTTTGACAACTTTTCCCAATAGATCTGGCCGTATGGCTTGAATATTGGCTTCCAATGCTTCAAGAGTTGCTGGTTTGTCGGCATAAACCATTGACTTAACATAGATTCATAAAAAGTAATCCATTGGCGTTAAATCACATGAACGAGGGAGCCATTGAACAGGACCACTTTCGGAAATAAAGTTGTCACCAAATTGATTTTGCAATAAATCGATTGTTAAGCGCGCTCTATGGCAAGTTGCGCCGTCTTGTTGGAACCAAATTTAGACAGCGTAGCTCGATAGCGCACGCCATTCACCGTAACGGCAGCTCCTTCCTCATTTCGAAAGAAATAAGGACCGATGATGCCGCCAGCATGTAAACCGCATCAAACAGTCAATTTTAATGGATGTAATGGCGATTCGCTAACGGCTTCAGGATTGTCTTCGCTCCAAATACGGCAATTTTGCTTATTGACGTTGCCATTTAACCAGAAATGAGCTTCATCACTAAACACAATTCTTTCATAAAAATGCTCATCTTTGGCCAGTTTCAAGTGAGCCCAAAATCAGCAAAAATGCAACACAAACCATGGTCGTTTGGTTTCAATTCTTGCACGAGCTGTATTTTATAGGCACGTAAGCCAAGATCCTTACGTAAAATTTTCCACGTGGTCAAAGAACAAAGGCCAACAAGTTGAGAACGACGACGAATCGACATTTCGGCGTCTTCTTCAATACTTCGCACTACAGCAGCAATATTCTCTTCGGTACGTACATTTCTTTGTCTTGTTGATGGTTTTGAATCGAGAAGAGTAAAATTAGTGCGAAAACGATCAATAACTGTACGAATTGCTTGCTCACTAGGCCGATTATGTTGACCGTAAAATGGGCGAAATACTCTATTAACTTGGCGAACAGATTTATTTCTTTAAAAGTTAATTTCCACAATTTGGAAGCGTTGTTCTGGCGTTAAACGATTCATGATGATTTGCCAAACCTTACTGAACACAAATGTCAACACAGCTTGATATTATCAGATGTCAAACCATAGTTATCAATATCGATAGATCCCATGCTGCTTAAAAAACACCCATTATTTCAATGTATATAGAGATTAAAGTTTATATTTTCTACAAAAATAAGTGTAATATAATAATGCCAATGCTACCGTAATAAAAAAAAGTAAGGTAAATACACTGCATACATTTGATAAATCGAAACGCATCGTAAACAAGAAATTAGAATTTATTTTCATATGTTAAATACTATTTTGGTTTAGGTGTCTTAAATTGAAGCATAAGTTCTAAATTTTACCTGTAGCTTCTCTAAAAATTTTCACACATTCATTCATCGTAGCTATACTGCCACATAAAGTATTCGTGCCGGCTACGAAAGCTTTCCCATCTCTAACTTCTATTTCAAATTGGCCAATGGTGTGTTTGCCTTCCGCCAAACCCATAGCCGAAATCGCATCAGTTACCAACACCAAACCTTCAATACAGAAAACAAAACAAACCTGTTTATCCTCAATTTTAAATTTTGATTTGTTTAATTTTTTTCTTGGTTGTACATTATTTTAAGTTAACTTTAATTTTAATTTACCAAAACAAACGTAAATATACACTACAGGCCATAAGTGAGGGATCACTTATAAATAACAAAACACTTGTATTTTAGACACATCCCTTAGACTTTTACCTGTTTTGGTGAGAATAATTGAAATAACAGTTGTAAATGTAATTCTGAGAAGGATTATTATTATAAATTAGATAAATATATTTGTGAAAGGGTGAAAGGATGTTACCCGAATGTGTAGTGCCAACTGTTAAACACGGGGGAGGTTCTGTGCTTGTTTGGGGATCCTTTTCCTTTGACGATGTCGGAGATTTGTACCCAAACACACTTCCCAACTTTGTAAAAACTATGTGAATCAAAAAAAGGAGGAAGGGGTGCTGATAAATATGATTTGGCCACCACAATCACCCAGTCTCAACCCTATCGAATTACTGTGGGATGAATTAGATAGAAACGTGAGAGAAAGCTGTCCACAATCGCAGAAACAGCTTTGGGAGCAACTTACAAGGGTGTGGAATAATTTACCAATGGATATGCTCCAGAAACTTATATCGTGGTTGCCTAATGTTTGTAAAGAAATCATTAAGCGCAGAGGTGGATACTTCGACGAAAGTCGAATATGATAAGAAATTCTACAGAATATGTTGAAATTATTTTATTTTATAAGGAAAACTGTTCATTTGTCTCGTAGATATAGTTTTGTAGAAATATACGTTTCGTTTCACTAAGCGTGCATGTTTTTTTTAAATTTCACCTACTGATCCCTCACTTATGGCCTGTAGGGTATCAATTAATAGACAATTTTATCAAATAAATGTTACAATTCGTGTAGAAAGTTATATCTAGTCTCAGAATAAGGAATGATCCCAATATAACGCAAAAATCCGTATCACATAGCTTAAATATGTGACTTACCATAAATATTAAACAGTTGTGAATGTAGTAGCTTGTCCACATTAAATTTTGTTATTTGTTCTAAGTGAAAAGAATTTCTTTCAATAGAATTATAATTGTATAAGAGTTACTTTTTGGATTAATAAGTACGATCCAAAATTAAGATTAAAAATTATGTTTGACGTAACCTATTTCAAGTGAATTCCAACTTATAAACATTTCATGAAATTTTCTTTTCAATAAGAAAGTAATTTTTAAATCATAAATTATTGATATTCATGTTAAATTTATTTTTGAAATTCAAGGTAAAAGGTAAATTACTGCTATATATATTATACGAGGATAGCCGTTTATATTTCGGAAATAGCAAACAAAAAAAAAATTTTGTTATCGAAAATAGTTTTAATGCTTTTCAAAATATTCTCCTTGAAAATCAATGTATTTCTGCATTCGTTTAAACCAATCCGAAAAGCATTGCTGCCACTGTGAAGGCGGTGTCTCCAAAATATGAGTTTTGAATGCCTCAACTGTCTCTTCCGGCGTAGAAAACCGTTGACCACGAAGTTTATTCTTCATGTGTGGGAACAAAGAGAAATCACAGAGTCTAGATCAGGGCTGTACGGCGGATGGCTTATCAATTCAATGTGTTGCCCGGTCAAATATTCAATTGTTTGAACCGACCTGTGAGAGCTCGCATTGTCATGGTGGAGAATGATCTGTCGTTTTCGGTTTGTTTTCCTTATTTCTTCAAAAAATTTTGGCAAACAAATAGTTATGTACTATTCGGAATTGACCGTTCTACAACTCTCTAGAAACACGGTTGCAACGTGATCGGTTTTTTCCGAAAAAACAGGCGACCATTTGTTTTGATATACATTTTGTTAGTTTTGGCTCATCTTGGCATACCCACACAGTCGACTGCTGTTTACTATAAAAGATTCATCACCTGTGACGATTTTGCAAATGTTCTTTGAAACACCGCCATTGTATTTCCTTGTCTTCCATTGTCCTTTTTTGACCGGTTGTCAAATTATGTGGTACCCAACGTCAACATAGCTTCTTAACGGCTAAATGTTCATGCAGGATCTTATGCACGCTGGTCAACATTTGTGGGATGACCTTCACGTAATTCATCGTCCAAAGAACGCCATCCAAGTTTGAATTCACTATACCAACGATATACTGTAGTTTTCGATGGTGCTTCATCACCAAATAAAGAATTAAGCTCGTCGATGCATTCTTGTTGAAATAATCCACGTCGAAAGTTATGAAAAATAATTGCCCGAAAATGTTTGCGAGTTAATTCCATTTTTTCGCTGATATAAAATTTTCAAATTTCTGTCAACAATAGAAATAGCGACCGGTTAAAACTATCAAAGTAAATATATTGTCAAAAATGACAAGCTTCTCGATGCAATCATCAGATCGGAGGCACCACTAACAGTGTTGCCAGCTCCCGAAATATAAACGACTACCCTCGTAAAAGTACATCAAAAATACAACAACAAATAATATAAACAGAAAAATTAATCGGATTTACTTGTGCTTGAACAATAATAAATCACTTTCACCATCACTAACACAAGTAATAAGTGGTTCTATAAAATCGTCCATTAATGCATCTAAGCCCCGCATTTTTTTTCGAATTTAATCACATAGTTGATACAATTTTTCCGTCAAACATTCTCACAGATGTGACATTTTGTATTTAAGATTTTTTGAAGTGATTTCAATTTTTATTTATACTCAAGTCATTTGAATTGGATTGAGCTCACAATGATACGGTGGTAACTTCAATACAGTTTCATTTGCAGCAGTTGCCATTTGATCCGTTACATATATATTATATTGTTCCTTATAAAGAAGCACTAGATGCAATAATTCACCACATTACATTTCTGCATTATTTCAACATTTTGGGAATGTAGCGATCTTGAATTGTGGCTTTCCTTCATGAAAAAGTTAATAGACTTTTCACTCTGCATAAATGACATGATGCATTGTCCATTATTTATTACCTGGCAACCTAAGCAATACTTGTTTAAACCATTCCTCAAAAATAATACCATTCATTTCATCTTGGTAGTGCTTTTCTACCTTTGAAAAACAACAGGCCATCCTTCACAAACTCGAATTCAGATTCTATGTGGAGTGTTATTAATCGCCTACCTTCACCACCAGGGTTTTTAATCCTGTCCATATTCCTTCAATAAAAGCCTGTGCCACTTATACTTTTATCAATCCAATTTTTTTCCTTTATGTGTCCCTCATTTAACAGTGTTTCCTCTAAGTAAAATATTGGGCAAC
Source organism: Dermolepida albohirtum (assembly GCA_031893035.1). Classification (NCBI taxonomy): domain Eukaryota; kingdom Metazoa; phylum Arthropoda; class Insecta; order Coleoptera; family Scarabaeidae; genus Dermolepida; species Dermolepida albohirtum. Next base: position 362,034 of record JAVIWB010004188.1, on the reverse strand, counting down.
TCTCATCTCTGTAATAATTTATTGTCATCCGATATTTTTTCTCCACCAGTATATTCTTCTTGTTATGCTTGACATATCTGAAATACAAAATAAATAGGCATCTCAAGAATCTGTGTAGAGTTGCTAGTTATTTCTGCCATCATTTTATCAAGTGTTGACCGTTGGTTTTTTAAAAAGAAACCGTGTATTATCTGGCAGTACTTTCGACAGATTCACAAATTCTCGCAAAGTTTCACATGTCTACTCGTTCATTAGGAGGTCTGAGTTCACCTGTTTATTTATATTCTTTGATAATTTGATATGCAGTTGAGTTGGCAACCCTACAATAAATTCTTTATAATATATTATGAGAGTAATACCTACAACTTACTTAGCATTTCAGTGATATTTATTACAATTACTGTTGTTCCCATTGTTGAAGCATGCAACTTTAACATTTTAGACATATTCAAAATGGTTTGTCTTTCTTATGCGTCAGGTGTTCAGATCGTTGACGCTTTTGGGTGGTGATACTAACAGTTTGCTTGAACCTTAGTGATTGATCACTCATTTAATTGTTGTATTTAAAAGTACAGATTTTATTTAATAATGCAGTAAAATATAGTAAGTAAATGTAAAAATATAATTAAATGTTTACATGTTATGAAACATGGTGGATATCTGGTATTTATTCTTCCATATTAACTTCTAATTTCTTAAAAACATGTACTATTTTGGTGCAATATTTGAATTATCCTTATTCTGAGATAGTATAATAAGGTTGTATTTACTCGATAAAAGAAAACTAGAAGATCAAATTGCATTTTTTTTAGTTAGAAAATAAGAGAGTAAAAGGGGAGCCCCAAGAAACATTGTGCAATAAATATTTTACATAAAAATTACCATCGGGGTGAGTACGGTATGCTATCCTTAATGCAGCAGGATGTGTATGGGTACCATCAGAGATAATACCAAAGTAAACTGTACGTCCACTTGGAATTTGATCAGATGCCAATAATCCAACTAAGCCTGGATCTCTGTGATGAAACTATAAGTACAAATGAAAAATATCAAACAACAAACGATGTTAAATAACTAACCGGCAGCATTGCATTGAACAAATGTGTTATAAAACTCGCTCCACAACTAACAGCTTTTTCACCATTGTTCAAATTACCCATGGAATGTCCTAGAACATATGATAAATTTTCCAATAAAATAGAAAGATCCTTTAATGAAATAGAAAGTATATAAAATGTAAATTACATCAAGTTTTGTGTCATTTATATAGTTTTACGAATTATTAATTTTCAAAAAACTAACTATTGGGTCTGGGAAAAAGTTCGTGGCGTTTTTTCAGTAAAATTCAACTGGTCCCCGCATGGCGCGTGGACGAATTCATTTAAACCGAATATGCTCCATTATTATCGACAATGTTTCGCCATTTTTTTGGTAGATCCATGATCCCATCGGTGAAAAACTTCTGTGGTTTCTGGTCGAAAAACTGAATCAAGTAGTTTTCACAGGCTTCTTTTGAAACCAACTTAATTCCATTGAGAGAGTTCTGCAGAGATCGAAACAGATGATAGTCAGAGGGTGCTATATCCGGACTGTAAGGTGGGTGCATCAAAACTTCCCAACCAAACTCTCTCAATTTTTGACGGGTCATCAAAGAAGTGTGTGGTCGGGCGTTGTCATGATGGAAGACAACACCTTTCCTATTAATCAATTCGGGAGGTTTTCTTTCAATCGCCTGGCGTAATCTCTCTAGTTGTGCACAGTAGAGTTGAGAATCAAACGTCTGACCAGTTGGAAGTAGCTCGTAGTGGACGATTCCCCTCCAGTCCCACCATACACACAGCATCACTTTTTTTGGCGTCAATGTTGGCTTAGCGAACGCTTGTGACGGCTCACCATCCTTTATCCACGATCTTTTACGCTTCCGATTATCGTACGTAATCCATTTTTCATCTCCGGTTATTAAACGTTTCAGAAACGGCTCGATTTCATTCCGTTTCAGCAGCGCATCGCAGATGTTAATTCGGTCCATCATGTTTTTCACGCTCAACTCATGAGGAACCCATACGTCAAGCTTTTTTTTGTAACCAGCTTTGTGTAAATGGTTCAAAACAGTTTTGTGGTCAATGCCTAGTTCCATGCCAATATCGACACTGCTGATATGCTTATCTTGTTGGACTTTTTCAAGAATTTCATCAGATTTTTCAGTGATTGGACGACCGGAGCGTGACTCATCTTTCACATTGAAATTTCCAGAACGAAAGCGAGCGAACCATTTCCGCGCAACAGATTTCGATAAAGTACCTTCACCGTACACAGCACAAATTTTATCACAAGCCTGCGCAGCGTTCTTCCCCTTATCATAATAATATTGCAGAATATAGCGAAATTTTTCATTATTCTTCTCCATTTTCAAGTGCGAATAACTTTCCAACCACTGCACCGATTACAATGTTTCTACGCTCAAACTAACGTTCGGAAGGTCATCTAAAAAACGAGCCGTCGGTGGTGTCGCTGTGACTTGTTGTTCTTTAGTTATCGGCAACCAATGCCATCTATCGGGAAAAACGCCACGAACTTTTTCCCAGACCCAATATTTTAAAGAAATAAATGCATTTTATTTTCATCATATGCATTTTCACTATATTCTTTTAGATATTACTAACTACTGATTTAAAATTGTTTTATTAAAATACTGTAATGAATAAAATAGAGACAAATTAACATACCAAGTGATACAACGATGCCCTCTTCAATAAGTTTTTTAATAATATCACAGGAATATTCTAACTCTGGAGCTAGCGTTACTATCATTGCATTTTGGATGTCACCATATGTTTCTAGGAGAGTAGCATATCCCTTTAAATGTAATTTAAAAAAAGATATAATTAGCCCTATTTCTTTTACGGTTTCATATATTTCTATCTGTTGATATACATAACAATGCAGCAAGAAAATACAAAGGACAATATAAAACTCAAAAGTTTTCTATACATACATTGAATAAAACTGGCATTTGAAAGTAGTATAACAAGAAAATGACAGAATTTGACAAAAATTACTACATATACAACTTTCATATGCTTAAAGAAATGTTCTATACAAAATCAGTCTAACTATATTAAGTAATTTCATTGAATATTTATAAGATGATTCAATATGTACTGTTAATAACATATACTCTAAATATTATAAGTACACATAGCTTTTACCTGATCAAAACTTTGAATAAATTGTGATGGATGTGCACCTTTTTTTTCAACATTAATAAATGGTCCTTCCAAATGCACGCCCAGAATACTGGCTCCATTTTCATCACCTTGCCTTTTATTAATTTTCTTCAACACTTTGTGATATATATTTCTTGGCGATGTTACAATAGTTGGACAAAAAGATGTTACTCCATGAGCTAAGAGACCTTTCGCTGCAACATTTACACCTTCTTCAGTGTCTTCTGTGTATGAAAAATCATAGCCAAACCCACCTGAAAACATTCAAATTTATTTATTTTGGCACCAACTGCATATAGGCACAACTACCTAACCATTTATTTGCAATTCTATGAATCCCGGAGCGATTATGCAGTTCTTACAATCAATTTGTAAATCAGCTTTGACTTTCTCATCAAAAAATATTTTTTCTGGGTTAATAATTTTTCCATACCTAATCCACAGATCCTCTTTGGAAATTTTATGATCCCTTAATATTCTGCAATTTGTAAATTGTTTCAATTTGAAAGCCATATCTTATAATTTTTTGAGATATTTTGAAACCTTGGAAAATTTTATGTGATGTTAAACAAAAAGTATATAAACGAGTTCAATAGCCTCTGTTCATAACACATGATCTGGTGTTATCGCCCTTGGTATTTTCTTTCAACATTAATTCTTAGTATCGCGGTTACTTACTCATATCAGCCATTTTTTCATAATTTTTTTTTTGTAATAGTAATGACACTAGTGAAAACTTAATGTTTAAGGTTTTTAAATAAAATGATTTATTTTAAGTTTAGTGTAAATAGGAAAAAAAGGTTGCCTAAGTTATTAACTATAATACTACAAAATTTTCTGGGTACTTTTAAAGTCTGATATGATCAGTTACTGAAGAAACACTTAACTCGTATTTAATGTGCATAACTATATGAAGGCAATATTAAATTAATGTACTTGTAAGAATTAGTTATAATACAGCATAGTATTCGCTTTATTATGCATGGTTCAAATTAAAATGCCAAAAAAATAACTTTCTTCAATCGTTTAAATTAAATTGTTGGTTTATCAATTAAGGTTAACCCCTTTCCACAATAATTTTCGTATTCTGTATACGCTTTTAACAACTATGTTATTATCATCAACAGATAATTAATCACAGTGCCCCACCTGGAAGTACAGCAAATCCCGCATAGAAAGAAGTTCGTAACAGATTTACATTGTGGAAAGCTAACCACACACTGAGTGTGTTTGACTTTCAACCACAGTCTCCATGAAAATTTACCAACGCAAACATAGATTCATCATTATTCTAGTATAGTATACATATATATTAAAACGCGAACAATTTTCATTTTAATTTTAAACTAATGAATTTTACAGTTGGCGTTCTTAAATGTATTCACTAATTTTACATATGCAACCCAAATATCAAATAAATCTCAGAAAAAGGAATCTACTTATTGTGGCCTCATTTATCTAACATCGACAATCGATCTTATTCTAACTTTGAAAGTAGCAGGAAGAGAGAGACACACACACACAGAGAGAGAGATATTCAACGGTGATGAAACACTGTATCAGAGATGACGCAACAGACATATATTTTCTTTCAATTCTTTTATAAAAAAGCAATTCCATATACATTGCAATGTAAAAATATACTACTACTATTGAAATTAAAATTTACAATTATTGCGAATTCAAATTCAAACTTTCTACACTTAAAATTTCCATTATCAAAGTGGCGCTATCAAAGTATAAACTTTAAAAAGTTAAAATCCCTACTTCACGCGCTAGGTATTTCTGTAAAAGGGCACGGGCACACTAACGTAAGTTTGGACACTGTCCCACAGATGGTAAGACTTGCCTATTATAACATTTGATTACTATTATTCTTTACAAAATATTTTCACGCAATTATTTAAATATTTGAGCATTCTCTACAATTTAGTACAGAATAAATGCTAATTTATTTGCTGTTAGAAACACAATTGATTTTACCTATTGTCGTCTTAACTTTATTTTAATCTCAAACTTTATAATTCTAAAAGAATTTCACACAAGATTATGGTCACTACCAGAGATGGCGCACCACAAGCAGGGCTATTTTCTTAATCAGGAGGTCCAAATAACATAAGATAGGATCATCGAAACGACGAATATCGACATTTCATTTTTTTCATATTCTACGTTTTTCGTAATCAGCGAGTTCTGATACATAAAGTAGAGGCATCGAAACGTCGAACATCGACACTTGGAAAAGTGTTTCTTTTGCATTCCCGATACGTTTTTTTTCGTAATCAGCGGGTTCGAATACATAAAATAGAGTCATCAAAACGTCGAAAATTCACACTTTGATTTTTCCGTTTTTTAAATTTCATCGCTTGAGGTTCAAAAAAATCGCAAAAATCGTCAAACGGCCATAACTTCCACATTTTTCGTCCCATCGCCACAAAATTTTCACCAATGAATGTACTCTTCACAAGGATTAAAATGAGCACAAGCGCATCGCTGTAGAGCGAACCGTTTGGCCGCAGTGGCAGTTTGAATTTTCGCAAAAATTTTCGGTTTTCCGGTCATAACTCGAGAACGCGACGTCGTAGCAGGTTCCGGTTTGAAGCATTCGATTCCGGACGTCAATACGCATCCGGCAGTGTCCGCGCCGTCGCCGAGAGGCCCTTGGTTCGCGAGATAGCATGCCGATTTGAACGAAATCGATGCTGGGAACTCTTATAGTATAGTCGACATTCTCGACGTTTGAAATTAATGAAAATGAATAGAGACTTTTAAGCTTTTCTTTATCTAGATTGATAAAAACCAAATACAGATATAATGGTGAAATATGTAAATTTTTGATAAAACAATTTGTACATAATCGTGTGTAAAGTAATGGTAAAAATTTGCTGTAATTATTTTAGTAATTGTCCTTTTAAGAAAATATTGTAGCAGAGCTGACAAAAGAGAATTATAGAGGGCGCGTAATTATGAAAAATTGTTTTTTAAATAAATGTAAATGCAGTGTAATACCCATCAACTTTTAGTAATAAATATATAGCTTCGGTAAATACAAAAATTACATAATACATAACTAACAACCTCTCCCAAAATTTTCGCTATAGATTTCTATATTGGTGATGATTTCTAACTTATCATGGATATAGGAATGTATTAATTTATTTAAATCTAAAAAATGGATTTGACTTTCTAACCTAGTATGTTTATGATATTTTAAATGTTTTAAAATTGAGAAATTTATTAAGAAATACCATCACTAAATTCATTTTATTCAAACAAAAACATGTACAAATTAATATAATTTGCGGATGCCATGATACATGTTTATTTACAAAAATCTTGATGTTTAGTAATTTTGTTATTGATCAATCAAAATGAATGCTGGAGTATGTACATTAGTTTTTACTTTTAAACTAAATAATGAAATTGCACCTTTATTTCAGACTTCACATGCCACTTATAAAAAGCCAATTGGTTCTAGAAAAAAAGGTTCTGGTCCAAAATTTGAATTGACAGAAGAGCAAAAAGCAGATATACGAGAAGCTTTTGATCTATTTGACACAGAAGGTACTGGAAAAATCGACACAAAGGAGTTGAAAGTTGCAATACGAGCATTAGGGTTTGAACCAAAAAAAGAAGAAATTAAACGTATGATAGCTGATATCGACAAAGAAGGTTCAGGAAAATTATCATTTGATGATTTTCTACAGCTCATGTCAATCAAAATGGCAGAAAAGGACTCAAAGGAAGAAATTTTAAAAGCATTTCGCTTATTTGATGATGATGAAACTGGCAAAATTAGCTTCAAAAATCTTAAAAGGGTTGCAAAAGAATTGGGAGAAAACTTGACCGATGAAGAGTTACAGGAAATGATTGATGAAGCAGATAGAGATGGTGATGGAGAAATAAGTCAAGATGAATTTCTACGAATTATGAAGAAAACTAGTCTGTACTAAAGAAAATACTTTTTATGAACTTTTTCAAAAATTGTATTCATAAAGATATTGTGTACCTAATATGTTTCTTAAACAATTTTACATATTTTTTAAATACAGGTTTTATAAGTTAATTTAAAAAATGTGCGTTTCTAAATGTGGTAGTAATATGTACAATAAATGTGTTATTTTGGACAAAAACTGATGTTTATTAGTGTGTACTGTGTATTTTCATATTTTGCCTTTGGTATATTCACATGATTCATTCTACATTCAGGATTAAGGTAAATTTGTATTCTTTATAAATAAAATTGTACATAAAATGAATGTTGGCTTAAAAATTACAAACAATACTAAAGAAGTAAGTATTTATCATTCAAATTGGACAAATTTTTGAATGTCTTTAAGATACATTTTGAACAGAAAAATGTCTATACCTTATTACCACGTAGTTTCATAAATTAGTGTAGAAATTAGCAAACTTTAATAATATTTTAGCATTTAATAGAAGTGTGATCTGATGGAAAAATGTAAATTATCTTCGTTTTTGAATTATCAGTGAAATGATAACAAGCAACATTTCTAAAGAAATTTAGTAGTTATTAAACTAATATTAAATACAATTAATCTGTGACTATACATACAAGATAGCAGGTTGATCAGTCATCTGAACCAGCACTGCCTTCTATTTCTCAAGATATTTGTGTCTATATGGATGACTAAGAGCTAATTGCGAACTAATAAAATTATTCGTCTCCTAAAATCTATCTCTGTCGCATTTGTTTTTTTATTGTAAAACAATTCTAAAATATGTCAGGTCATTAATTAGAGTCTATTTTGTAGATGTAAAATAAATGTACTATATTTATGAATAAAATTTTGTTTCAAGTTATATTGTAATAAAAATAAATTTTTATTTCTGCAAAATTGAAATACAATAAATGATTTTAATGTAATTTATTTATGTAAATATAAAAACATAATACTACCCATAAAATCCAAGAGTTCACAAATTCTTCAACATTACCCAATCTTCGTTCTTTAGGTTTTGAACCAATCAAATCATCAAGTAAACCACAATATGCTTTTTTAAACAGTCCAGTTTTAATAGCACCATAGATTTGCAAAACTTCTTTATTTAAATCCTTCCAATTTAATATAAAATGACCATTGCCAGTGACAAGATCAGCTTTTTCAAGTACCATTTATAATTATAATTTACCATCGTAATTGTTTTCGATTTTGTTTTGAGTGGGGACATATGCCATTCATACAATTTCGATTGGAATACTTTCTTTTGTATTAATCAAATAACTGAATTTTTTGTATAATTAGCAATGATAACTACTGTTTTAGCACAACTAGCAACAATATTTTCTTGAAGCAAACCACCACCTTTAATGTGATTCAAATTACCGTTGACATAATCAGCACCTTCAATGCAAACATGTAGCACTAAGATACATTTCCAAATATCCTAATGTTAGTTCACTTTTGGATAAGTAATTGTCCAGATTAGAAAGATGTTGGAATATAAATTAGTTTAAAATTTTCTTCTTTTATTTCTTCAGTAAATCTGTTTATTGCAGAAACAATCGTAAAAACTATTATCAACATATATGCATCTAATGCTATATAAGCCACAGGTTTCTTCGCTTTGTCAATTGTATTTATTACTTTTTGAATTTGACAATAGGTAACTTTCTACTTAAAACCATGTGTATATATATATATATATATATATATATATATATATATATATAAAATACCATGTAAACACATGGTAAACATAAAAACTAAATGTTGGTAAATGATAACTACATGCATATGTATTTATCAATTAAAGCTCCCCAAATCTTAAAATTTGAAATAGAAATGGTGTTATTGAAACTGGACTGTTTCCTCATTCATAAAGAAAATAATTAATAATTTGAAATTAGCAATCGACATGCAGACATATTCGTCAATAAAACGATGAAACTTCCGTCAATAAGGAAATATTTCAAATTTATTTTCCAGTAAAGTAAGCATCTTGTATATTACATTAATAAATACAAATGTTCAACTTACAATTGTAGAATTAATTTAATCGAGAACCAAAATTCAAAATTATTTCACGTGCTTGCTAATCTCCAGATATTACATCTTTATTTCACTTGAACAACTATAATAATCCAACAGAAAGACATAAGAAAAGGTAAAATGCCAAAGAATAATACAAATGTAAAATAAAAATTCAAGTGATTTTACGGCACGATAACGCGCCGTCTTACACAGCAAAACCGGTGCGTTGAATGCACTAAGATGGGACATAATATCGCATCCGCCGTACTCTCCAGACCCTTACCCCGTCCGACTATCACCTTTTCGCATTAATGGGATACACGCTTGCAGAGCAGCACTTCGCCAATTTCGAAGAAGTTAGAAGATAACTCGATGAATAGTGGGACAGTTTTTTTGGGATGGCATCCATAAATCGCCTGAAAGATGGGCCAAATGTTTTTCCGACGAACAATGTGTTGCTCGGTTCATACTACAACAGAAATGGATGATCAAAAAATTGTTGAATTGTTTTACAACAGACAGAACTTTATACATTTGCGTTTAATGCTGCCAGCTATGGTACTGCTACTTTAATACATAGGCAAATAATAGCTCATGACTAGAAAACTCTGTAATTCCCCCTCATATTCGGTAGTTTACCGGAAACCATATATATTGTAAACGTTATTTATAAGTATTAATTTAGGACTGCTGTTTTCGTGCACATGATTGTGTATATCGGATAAAGTAAAATTTCACTATTAGTTTATTAATAATCTAATAGTTCATAGCTGAGTGGTAAATTGCTAGCTTATCACGCACGTCAGGGTTTTGGATCGAAACTAATGGTCTGCTGTTTGGGTATTTTTCGTGGTTTCCCTTCTCGCTAAAGCAGCTAATAGCGTATAATAGCAATACTTCCTATAATTTGCGTTAATCTGCCGGAAGCTGTTAATACATTGTGTATTATTATTAAAGCATGGTTTATTAATAATTATTATATCCTCTTTCTACATTAGTTAAATATGTTAGAAATAGTAGAGCCATAGAATACTTGTTTGCAATTTTTCATGTATGTGAAAGCTGAAGTTATGAATGAAATTATTGAATATTGACGTTAAACAATAAACATTACTCATTTGTCTTTAGCACAAAACGGCGCCGATTGCAGCGCCAACTGTAGATGAAACGGACTATAGTAAAGGACCGCCCAGGGGTCGATAACAGCTATCTAGTACTAAACGAATATTTGTGTTTTTATCGCAGGGTAATATACATAGAAAATATTAAGGAAATACCCGGTAACTATATAATTCCATCCTATATTTCTAAATGATTTTTGCCAACATATATATTGTAAAATTTTTTAAGCAACACTAATATATATATATATATTTTTGTATATATATATATATATATTTTTGTATATATATATATATATATTTTTGTATATATATATATATATATATATTTTTGTATATATATAGTATATATATCAATAAGATTTTGTCCTAAAACCGTAACAATAAAAATAGATTCAATTTAAATTGTTTCTGAATAATTGAAGCATAGTAAAAGATTTAAATTTTATTTGTGTAAATACAAAAATATAAAAAAAAACACAAATCATGTTTGTTCTTTAACAGATCCATCAGCTAATCCAAAATATGCCCTCTTAGCCATTCCAATAAACAGTCCAGTTTCAACAACACCAGGTATTTGTAAAATTTCTTTATTAACCGTATCCCAATTTAAATCTTGATTAAAATCTTTCCAGTCTAATATGAAATTACCATTGTCAGTGACAATAGGCCCAGCTTTTGCCACTGCCATTCGTAATTGTAATTTGCCGCCATAATTGCTTTCAATTTTATTTTTAATGGGGACGTATGCCATTGGGACAACTTCAATTGGGATACCCTTTTTATATTGATCTCCTAATAACTGTGAATTCTTTGTGTAATCGGCAATAATAACAAATGTTTTAGCGCAACTAGCAACAATTTTTTCCTGAAGCAAGCAACCACCACCACCCTTAATGAGATTTAAATTACAATCGACTTCATCAGCACCATCGATGCAAACATGAATATCTGGATACATTTCCAAATCTCCTAGTGGTAGACCATTTTTTATAAGTAACTGTCTAGATTGGAAAGATGTTGGAATGCAAATTAATTTAAAATTTTCCTTCTTTACTTTCTCGGTAAGTCTATCTATTGCATACACAATTGTGGAACCACTACCAACACCGATAATATCACCACTTTTAACATATTCATCTACAGCTTTATAAGCTGCAGCTTTCTTGGCTTGATCAATTGTACTCATAGTTTTTTTGATTTTACAGTACCACCTAATCGTAAACATAAAATCTAAGGGTTATGTTACAAAACATTTAGATGCATTGTACCAAAGTTAGCGCCCTCTAGGAATTATAGTGCGTAAAAGGTAAAACATTTGAATTGAAACTGTATAAAAAGTGGATATCTCAGATACGTTTAAAACAATTAAGGATACAATTTTTAAGTTAAAATTCAATTCAGTTAAATAATTAAAGAAAATATATGTAGTGAAATTAACTTAAAATTGGGCATAAAAACTGTCTGAATGATACTAATTATATTCGGTCTAACTTACGTTTTTAAAACATACATTTATAACCTTAAGTATTACATGGGATAAAATTATATTTTTAATTAAAGGTAAATAATATAATGAAAAGCCTATACCAATAATAATTACAATCCTATAAATAATATATATATATATAGACTTATCTTATGCTAGTCAAAATATCATATCAGTATTGTCTAGATGAAAATAGAAATCTCTTTATTAATTTTATTTATTCTTTCAATCTAAATCAAATATTCAACACTTTATATAATTGTTGTGGATGATATTTGCTTCTAAGTTTATAAAAAATAGTAAATATTATTTGTTTGTTTATTTTTTAATTTGAAAAACTGGCTGCCAGATTTTTGGAGGACAATTTAAAGAATGAATCAAATATGTTCATTAACTCATATATTGTAATTTGGCCCCATAATTATTAATGGGCGAGAAAATTAATCCAATGCAGTATTATGTACACTATAGGCCATAAGTGAGGGATCAGCAGATGAAATTTAAAAAAACATGCACGCTTAGTGAAACAAAACGTATATTTCTACAAAACTATATCTACGAGACGAATGAACAGTTTTCCTTATAAAATAAAATAATTTCAACATATTCTGTAGAATTTCTTATCATATTCGACTTTCGTCGAAGTATCCACCTCTGCGCTTAATGATTTCTTTACAAATATTAGGCAACCGCGATACAAGTTTCTGGAGCGTATCCATTTTGGTAAATTATTCCACACCCTTGTAAGTTGCTCCCAAAGCTGTTTCTGCGATTGTGGACAGCTTTCTCTCACGTTTCTATCTAATTCATCTCACAGAAATTCGATAGGTTTGAGATCGGGTGATTGTGGTGGCCAAATCATATTTATCAGCACCCCTTCCTCCTCTTTTTGATTCACATAGTTTTTACAAAGTTGGGAAGTGTGTTTGGGATCATTATCTTGTTGTAGGTGAAAACCTTCACCAATTAACCTTAATCCAGACGGATTTGCATGTTCCTCCAAAATCTTCAGGTACACCTCTTTTTTTTGAAATGCCTTCAATGCGGTACAAATCTCCGATACCATCAAAGGAAAAGGATCCCCAAACAAGCGCAGAACCTCCCCCCGTGTTTAACAGTTGGCACTACACATTCGGGTAAACATCCTTTCACCCACTTGTCTTCGATCGAAAACTCGTCGATTACTACCAAACACTTGGAACTTTCACTCATCTATCCATAACACCTGCTTCCACATGTCCATGTCCCAGTGTTGATGGTCCTGGGCCCATTGTAACCGTTTTTTACGATTTTGTGAATTCAATAATGGTTTTTGAGCTGCAATACGCCCATGTAGTCCCGCCTTTGTCAAACGTCGTTTTACAGTAGTCAGTGACACCGGCTTTCGACGGCCTTCGTTCAGCTCTGCTCGAAGCTGAGGAGCTGTGAGTCGCCTATTTCGTTTTGATAGTATTTTTAAGCGCAAATCCTCTTGTCTGGTAGTTACACTTGGCCTTCCGCAACGTTTTATTGGTTGTAATGATCCACTTCGTGAATATCGTTTCACTGTTCCTTGCACCGCGTGATAAGATAAATTTAACTTTTGGGCTATTTGCCGCAGTGAAAATTTTTCACCATGTAGCGTTATTATAGAACTACGAGTTTCTGCGCTAAGTTCCTTTCTTTTCGGCATTTTTATAAGTTACTTTTACGTCTGTTCTCAAATACTCGTATTGCAACTTACTTGGACAAATGCTGCACGAAAATTAATTTTTAAATTGCTAAATAGTTTACTATGAATTCCTAATACCATTATAATAATATTGCGTTGTAAACCCTATTAAATTTATTGGGGTATATAAAACATTTCTATTAAATAGACGCCATAAAACTATTAAAAGGATTTACAATATTTTTCAGAAACAAATGTATTTATCTAATTTATAATAATAATCCGAATAATCCTTCTCAGAATTACATTTACAACTGTTATTTCAATTATTCTCACCAAAACAGGTAAAAGTCTAAGGGATGTGTTTAAAATACAAGTATGTTGTTATTTATGATAAGTGATCCCTCACTTATGGCTTGTAGTGTACGTATTTCTTTATTTTCTCAAAAATATTAAGGAATAGTTGAGTTATAAATTTCCCTTATGTGATCCTGGTTTGAAAATAACCAATCACAACGCTACTTTTATTGCTGTAAAATTTTATGTGGCTTCTCTGAATTTAAAAATAGGGTAGAATAGTAATAAAGAAATAATCTTTCTGGTTATGTATTGAAATGCTTTTTTACAGTTATTTAAATAATTATTAAAACATTCCATCACCTTAATTGACTATATATTTACAATATTTAATGAGGCATGGTTCTAATTACCTGGTTTCATTTGCTGTTTTTTACATTGCATACGCATTGACCAATTTTTTGAAAAAATATACTGCCCTCTGGTGACATTCGAACTCACGTTTACCGAAATGTTAATAGACTTCAATATCAAAATTCTTTGTGAGATCGTAAGTTCGAATCTTGTCAGGGGGCAGTAAATTTTTTAAAAATTTTCGATTTTTGATTTAAGAAGCAGAAAAAAAATTTTTCAGTTTCAAACAATTATATGTTATTGAACCTACTGCGAGTTTCGTTTGATATCTGTTTCCATAGCGAAGAATAGAAGAGATTGTGGCTGATTATGTGTTTCAGGTACACGCCAAATATCTGGATTTAAGGCGAATCTGGATTCGTCACAAAACAATACGTGATTCCAATTTCTACGCTGTTCAGCCCATATTCTTCGCGACCTTTTATGAAGAGTAGTTAGTGGAACGCACACTAGGGGTCTTCGAGCATACATGTCGACATTATGAAAACGATTTCTTATTGTTTGAGTTGATACCACTCTTTCCGTAGCAGCAGCAAGCTCACTTGTAAGCTGCGTTGCGTTATGAATGTGGTTTCTATGTGTAAATACTGTTAGGTATCGATCATCGCTTGGTGTTGTAGATGCTCGGCGTCCTTGTCCTCGTCTTCTCTGAATATCTCCAGTTTCTATAAATCGATTCCACAAACGCGAAATGACACTTTGGCTAACTGCAAACACTTCAGCAACAGCTCGCTGTCTCCGTCCATCTTCCAATTGACCTATGGCTCTCCAAACCTGTGTATGAGTCAAATCGCGGTACCTTTCCCCAACAGTGTTCGTACTCCAACTGATATTAATTTTTGGAACGAAGATAAGCAGACCAATGATGCTAATAAGGAGGAAGATATGGACAGTAAGGACGATCCCATTGAAGTCAGATGTGTAGTGACTGATGCGCAAGCTATACAAGTTTTTAACCGAGCTTTAGATTGGGCTGAAAGAAAAGAAGTATCATTCACGCATATTTTAGTTCTTTGTAAATTACGGGCGCAGGCATTGGAAGATAATGCTAGCGCAAATTTACGCAAACTAAAATTGTTAACTATTTTTCTTCTAATTAAAAAATACTTATCGCTGTTAGAATATCTGTTTATTTTGTTATAAATACTACTGTGGGCAAAAAATAGTAAGACTTTTTAATTTAGATTTCGCGCGAAAACCCATTCGTCGAAATATTTTTTTTCTAGGTTGGTATGACTGTCAGTGACATCTGTGCCAAAAACTGCATTCGGCGATTTTTACAATGAGTGAAATTATTCAACAAAGAAGTTCCATTAAATTTTGTATACAAAATCAAATTTCTGGTGCCGAAACGTTCAGAATATTGTAAAAGGCCTTCGGTGATAATTGTTTGTCGTGAGCAAGTGTTTTTGATTGGTACAAATTATTCAAAGAGGGTCGAGAACGCGTTGATGACGAACCACGTCCAGGACGGCCATCAACATCAACTGATGATCAACACGTCAATAGAATCAAGGAATTGGTGCTTGAGAATCGACGATTAACAGTCAGAGACCTTACTGGCATCGTTGGAATATCGGAAGGATCAATGAAAACCATTTTGAATGATCATTTGGGCCTAAGAAATGTGAAAGCACGATTTGTTCCAAAATCACTCAATTTTTTCGAAAAACAGCGTCGCGTAGACGTCTGTGAAACAATGCTTTCCGACTATCAAGACAAAATGAAAGGCATCATAACTGGAGATGAGACTTGGATCTACGCTTATGACCCGGAAACAGACAATCAATCGACCGAATATCGTATCAAAGGTGAGCCGAAGCCCAAAAAACCACGTCAAAGCAAGTCAAAAATCAAGGTTATGTTGACAGTTTTCTTCGATTATCGAGGTGTGGTGCACTCCGAATTCCTTCCGACCGGCCAAACTGTCAACAAAGAATACTATTTGAGTGTTATGCGTCGTTTGCGCAATGCTATTCGTAAAAAGAGGCCAGAATTATGGGCCGACAACTCTTGGTTTTTGCACCACGATAATGCACCGTCGCATACTGCATTAATTCTTCGTGAGTTTTTCGCCAAATTTTCAACCAATATCGTGCCGCAACCACCGTATTCGCCTGATTTAGCTCCGTCAACTGAAGACATTAAACGTGAATCGCTACGCACATTGAAGGCTATTCCTGAAATTGACTTTAACAACTGTTTCGCGAATTGGAAGAAACGTTGGCACAAGTGTATTGGGGCCAGGAGCGATTACTTTGAGGGGGACGAAATAGATTTGGAAGAATAAATTAAGAATTTAAAAATTATTAACAAAGTCTTACCATTTTTGCCCATAGTAGTATGTATTAAACATTTCTTTTAATAAATCATTTATTATTTAAATTACGTTCGCTAATGTAAACATTTCGATAATATGAACCACACTTGGTTTGAATTAGTTCATAATATCGAGCTCCTGTTGTATTAACAAAAATTGAAAACGAATGCAAAATTTAGTATTTCGTTGTGTGTAATATTTTTTTTAACTTACAGATCATGAATGCAATAGCCTTGGCGTTCGTTTTCTCAATTTTGATAGAGGTCCACCTTTTTCGAATGCCAGAAGATGGTTGCGATTTTGACTTGAACGTTCCTTCGTATTTTTGTGTTAAAATCAAAGAACAGTTCCCGAAAATGGATTTCCTAGACTACAGTTTGCAGTGTATAGATTGCGAATTAACAATTTTCACCAAAGAAACCTTTCCATCCAAAACTAAGCTCTTGCAATTGAATGTCAGCAACAGTAAAATCACTGAGATAACCGCGAAGGCGTTCGAAAACCTAAAATACCTGCAGCACTTGCATCTTGAAAATAACGAAATCGTCCGCATACACGAGAATGCGTTTTACGGCGTAAAACGCCTGTACGAGCTCTATTTAGAAAATAACAAAATACGACGTTTAACGCCGGGATTTTTAAATGACTGCGAAGCAACTACTATCGTATTGAGTCAGAATAATTTGATAGAGATTCTCAGCGAAACATTTCGAGGTCTGGAGAACGTGTTGACTTTAGATATATCATACAATAATATCAATTGCTTACATCACGATTCTTTAAAACACTTGAATGGTTTGGAGGTTCTGAACCTGCAAAATAACGAGTTGTGCACTTTACCAATTGAAGTTTTCAAACACGTAAGGACATTAAGAACATTAATCCTGGCACATAACAAATTTGTGAAGTTTCCCTTGGGATTATTCTCTCCTCTAAATGACCTGTTACATCTGAACATATCTTATAATCGTCTCCAAGTATTTGATACCAACATGATGCTACCATTCAGGCAGATTCAATTATTGGATATATCTGGGAACGCTTTGTTGCATTTAGATGCTTTATCATTGACACATCACGTCTCATCATTAAAATGGTTGGTAATCAACGACAACCTCTGGACATGCTACGAACTATCAGCGATAGTTAAAAATTCAAAGAATCATCGCATCGACGTCTCTGATTACAGCTTGCAAAGGTACGATGTCATGAATATAAATGGTATAGCTTGCGTTGATGAAGAAGTGGCTGCAGAACAAACGTTTTCAGATTTCTTATTGAAAGCTAATCAGGCTGCAGCTAATGGTAAAAGTTGCTGAAAGATTAAATACACTATTTCGTGAAGCTATTGTTACATTAAAACAATAGTTATTCTTTCAGTACCGAACTCATTTTACGTTTCTTTTAAAGTATGTTCTTTATGTTAATGATGTATTCACTCAATATGTAAAATAAAATTTTAACTCATTTATGAATAAATTATTTTTTAAAAAATGTATGGTTTGATATTTACATTATTAGTTAAATTTTGTTCGATTTCTTGCCAAAAATTCTTTTGCTATGTGATAGCAAATGTAATTCGCTGGAAAAATTTAAAATTTTTCAGTATATAGCTAAAGCCCCATTGTATACTTCTTTATTTATTATAATGTTCATTCTATAAATCATAATTACGCATAGATCATAGATAAAATGCGACTTATTATATATAGAGCGTTTCATATTCACTCCTCAACTCAGTTCAACCAAGTCAGACTTTAATTAAAGTCAACTTTAAGACATCCTCTTCATAAAACAAAAATGTATCTGTCTTTAGTAAAAACCGATTTTTGCAGTATTCGTTTAGGTTGGTGACATTACTTGTTTCACTACCTCGATTTTCCAAAATGTTCATTTTGCCCTTTAGGTTCAGGTACTTTTTCTAACCAGTTGTTGGGCACTTCTTCATTTATATCCAGTGCAATGTTGTACAGTATAGCTGTTCATATAATAACACTCATAACTGTTGGAAACTGCACTAAAACCTGAAACTTAATATGAGAAACAGTGTTTTCCAGACACCATCTTTCAACAACATTATGGATTCTGATTATTGACTTATAGATTATAAGGAGTGTTCATTGTTTACCGAAATGGTTCATTAAGAACCATCATCTCCAACCATTAATTACCATCCATATATTCCTGCTTCATGTTTCATGCTGCTGTCTTTAGATAAGTTCCATCATGACATGAATTGGGCCATTTTACTACTATATTTCTTTTTAAAGCGAAAAAATTTTTTCTGTACGAAAAATCTCTGTATTATCCTTTACAGGAGATTAAATTTTTGTCAATCTATAATCCATTGCACCAATTACCCTTGGAAACTATGCTATTACATTAAATTTTTCAGTAGCTCTATCCATTTCTTCCTTTGTAGTATACATAGGTATACATTCCCTAGCTAGTGATACTATCGCAGTGGAAACTCTTGACGATCCTACATAAAGATGCCTTTTATCCATCTATAATTCATTGCAACAATTACTCTTGGAAACCATGTTATTACAATAAATTTTTCAGTAGCTCTATCCATTTCTTCCTTTGTAGTATACATAGGTATATATTCTCTAGCTAGTGATGCTATCGCAGTGGAAACTCTTGACGATCCTACATGCAGATGCCTTTAAAACTCTAATAAAATCAGTTGCACAAATTAACATGTTCCCAGTAGCAAGCAATCTTAATGTTAAAAGTAACTGGATGATTGCAGGTATGCTGCTTCCTCTGTAAAATATAAATATATGACTCAGAAGTCAATATAAATTTTTCAATTAGTATACTTGTTTGTTGCTGCTGATATTTGGTCCTCAAGTTTTTCCAGTAAAGACAGAGTAATTGGTTTTGTTAATTTTAATCTATCAAAGAATTCACTAAGCAAAAAAAGGCAAAATCCCTTTCCACATTAACGTTCATATTCAGAATCATGCCTTACAAAAACCTAGTATTTGATTTTTGTGCTGTATGAATCTGTGTGAGTTTTACCGCGGGGCCACATGCGACCCTATAAATTTAATTTAATTAATTAGCTGCTGATGATGACAACATAGTTGTCAAACTTTATACAGAGTAGGAACATTAATATGAAAAGGGGTTTTATTTACCTTTTTTTGATTAATTCAATTAACTACAGTTTCCATTACAATTTACCTGAAAATTCGTTGTCATATTTATTGATACAATCTTTTCGTTTTACCACCACTTTGTATTATTGGTCAGACGAACTTGAACTTGTGGACATAATATTCATTAGATCTTAATAAATAAATGGCATACAAATTTAATAGCAATTTCAGAAAAATATAAGTTAAAGTTGACTTTTAGCGTTAGCGACAAAGGCAAAAATAGGACTTAAAGTTAGTCGACTTTTACTTTAAAGAGTAATTATGAAACGTAACATGAAAGTTAAAGTTGGCTTTAAAATTTAAAGACACTTTAAATTTATTATGAAATCGGGTCATAGACATGCAAAGACACTGAAAGATTTGTTTGGCTTTTATACAAATTTCATTTTGTTTACATTCCCAATTCAAAGTTGTGAATGACATAACCTATATTGTCATTTTGAGGTTATATTTCGGGTTTTACTTGTATTTTTTGCCAAATTTAATAAAATTAGAAATAATCAATACAAATTAGAGCATGCATTAATCAAAATTTTAAATCAAATTTACAAATTAAATTGGAAAGAATTGAATGAACATCATAATCACAATTTGCAAATACATTTATGTTAAAAAATAAGGGCTGCCAACGTTTATAGTTCTATTGTTCCTATTTGTAACCACAATTCTGCTATCCCCAAAAAAAGAAAGGTCAAAGTTTAAATTTCAAAACTATGTATTTTTAAAATTAATTACTAAATTAACAACATAAAATAAATTAACTATACTAATTAAATATACTATATTAAGTTGGATTTGTATTGAATATATGCATAATACTATTAGAGTAGTCGCATTTCATTTGGAATATTAATTTTGGAATCAATGTATTTGCATAAATACGCAAATACTGAAATTTAAAAAAAGTAACAAAAAGAAAATGTTTTATTTATGAAAGATTTATATTCAACGTTTTATGATGAACAAAAACAATGCTTGTTGTTCATGTGTTACTGCCAGGGTTGTTGAGAGCAATATAGGTGAGAGAATTTTAATTTTATTAACTAATGTTACTTTGAAATTTTGTTTTGTTATTTTTTAAAACTCATTCTTATAAAAATTTTTATCAATTGTGTAGTGCTATTATTAATAATCATCTCTACTTCATTTCTTACATTGTTTTGAAACGATTGCAAGCTTAAACATTTATGAAAGATTACAATCGTTTCAGTTAAAGATTAAATACTAAAAGTATACGTAATTACAGATGTTAAGAGAAAATGTTAAAAATGAAATAATTATGATCTTAAAAAATATTGTTATTTTTTTTTATATAAAACAAAATGATTGTTCACAAATGGAAATATGTAAAAAGTATTGCAGATTGAAGAAAATAAATAACTTGAAAAAGGGAGACCCCTCTCCCATAACGTCGTTAGTTTAAATTAATTGTTATAATTAGAACAAGACGACCAACACATTAAAAAAAAAGAATACATTAATAGATATCTTTTAACCTCTAAAAACAGGGCGAATTGGAGTTTTATATACAGATCACAGTAATTGATTTGTATTTCTTAGTTACTGATGAGAGGTATTAGAAATAAATACATATTTATATTTGCATCGTGTAAATAACAAACATATTAAAAAAGAAAAGAATACATTAAAATTAAATAGCGAAAGAAAAATGTAAACGTCCATCGTACAGTGCGTGAAAATTGTTCTAATTAACTTAATTTAAATAATAATTCGACTTAATATGGATCGACCTTCCCTATTAAATGTTAGTATTTTGCATACGTAATCTAAAACCGACATACATTTTAGATGGCTTTAATGTTTTTACATCTGCATCCATCATTTCTTTTGCTTGATGCATACATACAGTGTGAGCAATAATGAGTGACCTGATCGTACACTTCTTTCCATACATATCACCTCAATATTTACTTCCTCTTAAAAGTGAAATTAGACAGTATCTCACTCAATTCTAATAATTATAATAAAAATATGCTGGCTACTATGTAAACAACAAATACTACTGCGAAAACGGCATTTTCGCTGCGTATATGTGAACTGAAGACTTTAAAAAGACTGTTGAAGGCTAGCATATAAGTATAAATAATGGATATTAATCACGAAACAAGTTCTGTACACTGCACGTCAATGAAAGGTTAATAACATAAACATAGAGTAGGAAAACTCACTAGAAATTACTAAACTGCGAACTTCAGATAGAAAAAAGGAAGTAAGTACTGATATGGGGCGTGCGGAAAGTAGTGAAAGATCAGGTCAATCATTGTTGCTCACTCGTTACAAAAATTGTTGAGTCAAATATGTAATTCGAATCAGTTTTATGAAGAGAAATATTTATGTTTGAGTTATAATGTCACAACTAACTGTTCGAATCAGGAAAATTAAATAAAACCTATTGCAACATGAATGTTCGTATTCCGTATACGTATTTTAATAACAAAATTATCATCATTAACAGATAATTAATCACGGTCTAGCATCTGGATTAGCGGTAAAACTCGCATAGAATAATACCACTCAGTCATCAAATACACACACTGCTCAATGAGTATTTGTCGCGGATTCAGGTGCGACACTGTGATTATCTGCTGATGATGACAACTTAATTGTCAAAATACGTATATGGAATATGAATAATGGTGTGGCAAGGGGTTTTATTTACCTTTTTTTGATTAATTCAATCGACAATAATAACTAAATGATTAGTTTCAAAGAATCAATTCTATTAATCTTCAATTACACTGTACAACAGCATTTCTGAATATTGGGTTATGTTACATGATATTAGTCCAATTTTTGATGACGATTTCAATTCTATGATTGAAATTTCTGTATCAGCTCTAGTTAAAAAAATATGACACGGGTGTTTTCTATCTGTTCTCTATCTGCCGTTTTCTAGACGACTGCTTTACCAATTAAGCCACCAGGCAGTGTAATTTTTAATTAATTTCTGTGTATTTAATTATCGATGGAGTAGCAGAAAATAACATAATTTTCATTAAATTTGCCATCGTGAAACTAATTTATGTATTTATATATAATTACGAGAATTCTAATTTATTTAATTCTTCTTGCTAAAGCTGAAGTCAGAGCGCTATTCTGAATGCTCCAACAATAGTCAGCCATCATGTGTGCATTCCAGTAGCCCTGATAGCGTTTCTCCATGGTACGGAAGTTCTGGTAGAATCGCTCCCCCTGTTCTTCAAAGTGTAACTTAATGCTCATGTTACATTCAAGCCTTTGTAAGTGACTCATCACTTGTTCGACGTGTTGAGAAAATTCAGAACTTTTCTTATTTCTTTTTTTATTTTGCTTATTTATTTAGCAGCCTCTGACAGTCCCAGATCTCTGACAAGGTCGTTTAAATCGTCTTCGTTGAATAGTTTTGGCGCTTTCAGGTCACATTCAAAGTTACTATCACTACTGTCAGCTTTTGCCTCAAAATGCATAGGCTCCTCCTGTGAAGCATCAGCTTGAGGTTCAAGTGATATTTTAGGACTCAATGCTCGTCTATGTGCCGACCGTTGCAGTTATGTTCACCAAACAAAAATAACAGTCGTCGTGGTTCAAGGGTTCAGTCCAGATCATAGCGGTTTCGTACCTAAAGCTATTCCTTTTTTTATTTGTCCACAAACGTAGAAACTCAACGCACGTTTTACACAGCTTTTGCGGAATCCAAGGCTTGTCTTTCATTTCCAGTGTCTGACCAATGTAATTTTTGTAAGCCTCAATCACGAACGCTGTCATATTCAAACGGTAATCGTTAAATATATAGGTACTCTCCGCAAATGAAACAAAAATGATTTGGATCATTGACACAAACTCTTCTTGACGATGCCATATCAAATTATATTAAGAAAACTTAATATTTTCTTAATTACAAGCAAATTAACACACTAACACAGCGAGGGTATATTTGAAATCAGCGACGTCAAATTAGTAAACATCACGTGATAAAAGTCAATCATCAGACAAAAGTTGCCATATTGTTGTGCAGTGTTATATTTTGGCATACTGTTTTGTTACTTGCGATGAAACTTGGATACACTACAGTACACCAGAAACTAAACAACAGTCGAAACAATGGTTAGAACGTGGTTCTGCACCTCCAAAGAAAGCGAAAACCACTTTATCAGCAAACAAGGTGATGGCATCAATTTTTTGGGATTCATAGGGCATTTTGCTCATTGATTACCTTCAGAAAGGTGCCACAATAAACGGACAATATTATGCAGAACTTCTACAAAAATTAAATGTTGAGATTCCTGCTAAACGGCCAGGAATGGCAAAGAAAAGGATTCTGTTTCACCAAGACAACGCTCCCTCGCATACCAGTACAGTTGCGATGTTCAAAATCCACGAGTTGCATTTCTAATTAGTACCGCATGCGCCTTATTCGCCGGATCTAGCTCTTTCCGACTTCCACCTTTTTGCAAAATTGAAATCGGCACTAGATGGAAAGAAATTTTCGTCTACTGACGAGCTTATCATCTTCATAAATGAGTATTTTGCAAGCCTTCCGGAATCGCATTTTAGAGATGACATAAGGGCATTGGAGCACCGTTGGAATAAATGTATTGCTCTTTTAGGAGAACATATTGAAAAATAAAAATTATTTTGTATTTAAAAAATTCGTTTTTCTTTTCCATTCTCACTACTTGTCAAACTACCCTCGTATGTAGGAAGTAGAGTTTTATATTCTATGTTGCAATGACAGTGTTTTGTTTACATGATGTAAAGACCATCCTACATGAACTCGACTGATATATTTTCGTATACGAACCTTCGTGTGATAGTAATTGTACATCTGCTTAACGCGCGACAATTTGTGCACTCATTATGAACGTTAAGTGAACGCTGCCTGTATTCATAAACTGTTACTTTCGATTTTACGCAAATAACTGCAAAAATATATGGAATAAAACTATTTCATTAATACACAGGAAAAAAGGAAGCTGAAGGAAAAAAGAAGTGTCACAATGTGGACTTAAATACAACTTATGGGGTTGGCAAAATGCGAGGGGAATATTTAACCAGTAAACCATTACCGTTTCATAGTGATTTTTATCTTTTTATTTGTATTTATAATACAGCTGAAAAGTACTCGCACTTTAATGCAATTTCTTAAATTATCCAAATTCTCGGACGGAATATAAATATTTTTTCTCCCCTATCTACGCACTCATTTGAAAGTACAGGTGGTAATTGTTGGTAAATTAAATTAGTACACCTATGTATTTATTTTAAGATATGTTATTGATATATTCACTAAATCGAGACTCCAGGGAGAGACTGCTAGAGCACCAAATGTAAAGTTTCTGCTTTTGCACGATTACATGGTTCATTCGGAAGTGTGTTCATAGTTATTGTGATTATACGAGGGTAGCCATTTATATTTCGGGAACTGGCAACACTGTTAGTGTTGCCTCCGATCTGATGATTGTATTGTGAAGTTTGTCATTTTTGACAATATATTTACCTTGACAGTTTTATTATCCGGTCGCTATTTCTATTGTTGACAGTAACTTGAAAATTTTATGTCAGCGAAAAAATGGAATTAACTCGCGAACATTTTCGCGCAATCATTTTTCATAAATTTCGGCGTGGATTATCTCAACAAGAATGCATCGACGAGCTGAATTCCTTATATGGTGATGGAGCACCATCGAAAACTACGGTCGTCCCAAAAATGTTGTTGTGTCGGAAAACATTAATGCAGTGTCTGAATTGATAATGCAAGACCGTCATGTGATATACCGTGAGATCGGGGCATCTCTAGGTATTAGTAACATCAGCGTGCATAAGATCCTGCATGAATATTTAGCAGTTAAGAAGCTATGTTCACGTTGGGTACCACATAATTTGACAACCGCTCAAAAAAGGACTCGCGTCGACTAGTGCTTCAAAGAACATTTATAAAGTCGTCACAGGTGATGGATCTTAGATCTATATGTATGAACCCGATGGTAAACAGCAGTCAATTGTGTGGGTATTCCAAGATGAGCCAACACCAACAAAAGTTGTTAGCGCTCGAAGCACATCAAAACAAATGGTCGCTTGTTTTTCGGAAAAATCGGTCACGTTCCAACCGTGCCTTTAGAGACTTGTAGAAAGGTCAATTCTGAATGGTACACAACTACTTTTTTACTAAAAATTTTTGAAGAAATAAGGAAAATAAACCGAAAACGACAGATCATTCTCTACGATGACAATACGAGCTCTCACAGATCGGTTCAAACAATTGAATACTTGACCGAGCAAAACATTGATTTGATGAGCCATCCGCCATACAACACTGATCTAGCACCCCGTGATTTCTTTTTGTTCCCACACGTGAAGAATAAACTTCTTGGTCAACAGTTTACGCCGGAAGAGGCAGTTGAGGCATTCAAAACTCATATTTTAGAGATACCGTCTTCACAGTGGCAGCAATGCTTTTTGGATTGGTTTAAACGAATGCAAAAGTGCATTGATTTTCAAGGAGAATATTTTGAAAAGCAATAAAACTATTTTCGATAATAACATTTTTTTTTGGTATTTCCGAAATATAAACGGCTACCCTCGTATTATATTCAAATAGTTGGTATATAGATGTTCTATAATGTGTGTATTTTTGAAAATTTTCAGATCATGAAGCTAATCTTATTGGCGTTCGTTCTACCACTCTTGATAGAAGCTGACCATTTTCAAATGCCAGAGGATGGCTGTGCTTTTGACCGAAAAACCGTTACATATTTTTGTGCTAGAATCAAGCAACAATTCCCGGAAGTAAATTTCCAGGACTACAGTTTGCAATGCATCGATTGCGAATTACCAGCATTCACCAGAGAAACATTTCCATTCAAAACTATGCTTTCACAATTGAACGTCAGTAACAGTAAAATTAATGAAATAACCCCAGAGGCGTTTGAAAACCTGGCATATCTTCAGCAATTGCATCTTGAAAATAACGAAATCGCTAGCATACATGAGAATGCGTTCAATGGTTTGAAACGCCTGTACGAGCTCCATTTAGAAAACAACAAAATAGTAAGTTTAATACCAGGATTTTTGAATCGTAGTATAATAACTACTATCATATTGAGTCGAAATAATTTGGTAGAAATTTTTAGCGATACATTTCGAGGTTTGGAAGACGTATTGACTTTAGATCTATCGCATAATTCGATTAGTTCCTTGCACCATGATTCTCTAAAACATTTGGGTGGCTTGGAAGTTTTGCATTTGCAAAATAACGAGTTGTGTGCCTTACCGATCGGAGTTTTCAAGCACGTAAGAGCTTTAAGAACATTAAACTTAGCACATAATAAATTTAGGAAGTTTCCATTGGGGTTATTTTCTCCTTTAAACGACTTGTTGCATCTAAATATATCATACAATCGCCTGAAAATATTCGATGCCAGAATAATGTTACCATTCCGACAGGTTCATTTACTGGATATATCTGGAAACGCTTTGTTACATTTAGATGTTTTATCATTAACACATCACGTGCCGAATTTAAAGTGGTTGGTTATCAACGACAACTTCTGGTCATGTTACGAATTATCAGCGATAGTTGAAAATTCAAAGAATCATCACGTCGACGTCTCTGATTACAGCTTGCAGAGATACGATGTCATGAACATAAATGGAATAGCTTGCGTTGATAGAGATGTGACTGCAGAACAAACGTTTTCAGATTTTTTATTAGAAGCTAATCATGCTGCAGACAATGGAAGAAGTTGCTGAATTTTAGAAGTTTGAATGCATTGCTTCGTAAATTTCTCTTTTTATTATTAATTATTTCACATTTTAACCTATGTTATTGGTGTCAATATTGTGCTATTGTATTCAATGTTATATGTCAAATAAAGGTTCTATCTGATTTATAAAGTGGAGATATTTAGACATGTATGAACGGTGAGATGAGGTGGCATGGATGTCTTCGGCTAGTCAAGACCATTATCGACGTATATCGGGCATGTTGTAGAACGTAATAGATTTAGGTACATACGGGTTTTTAATGCGTTGATAAAGATCAATTCTTGATATTGTATTGTAGCGTGAAAATCTCATTCTTGTTCATTGTTTAATAACATGTTCACATCCGTAAGGTAACCAAAATAAATTAATTTTATTTACTCATACCTGCAGATGCTCTCTTTCACTAACTTTCTCTCACGAGTTATATCAGTAATTTCTTTCAACTCTTAAAAGTTAAAATGATAAAAATACGTTACTCTGAGAACGTATTTTTATATCCGTCGTCCTCATGAGATTACACAGCGGCATCTAAAAGACCAAATAAATACGCCCGAAGACTCTTTCATAATAAGTTCCTTTACTTTGATAAAATTTATTGCTTAAATAGTAGACAGCGAACGTAAATGCGGCCATTTATTTCACTTAAAACTTTCCACTAACCACAAACAAGCTTTTCTCACTTTTCTGGCCTATGTTGTGTTTAGTTGTGATAGTCAATATCTTATCTTAAAGTTTTACCGTTGGTATATCAGAATCTATGTATACGCAACTGTTCTCTCTACAATGAAATTTATACAGTATCGATAAAAAGAATTAGTGTATTATTGTATTTTTGACAAGGAAAAAGGCTGATTATAATTTAGAAATGAAACACATTTTCAAATTGTATTTATTTTTATAGTTTAAATTGTTTTAAAAGGCCTGTATTCACATCAGTTTAAAACATAAAGTTTACTATAACCAGAATATAGATTTTATAAATTCTAATAAGGGTAATATACACTGCTCAAAACAATTAAGGGATATTTGGAAAAGTGATAATAGAATAAATATCTTTACTTATTTATTATACAGCGTGCTTCAAAAAGAATATACGTATTACAAAGTATTATTTTGTCCAAACTATCGATCGCTGCGTCTCGGCTCGGCTATTGGAGAAACGAATACATAGTCTAGTTTATTTACTAGCCGCTAGATGTTAGTTGTCTTGTGTTTTTCATAGTAACCGTCATATGTTTAAAATAGCTACTCCGCAGCAGAAATCATTTTGTGTTCTCGAGTTCGCGAAGTGCAATTCTGTGATTATAGTGCAAAGATGTTTCAGGTTGAGCTACCAAATTGATCCACCGAATGGGTGGAACATTCGTAGATGTCATCGACAGTTTGTAGATACAGAATGTGTACGTAATGGAAAGAGTCCTGCCCGCCCTCGTGTTTCTGAAGAAAATGTTGCACGAATTCAAACTGCTTTCCAACGTAATCCTTCAAAATCAACTTGTGCCAGTCGGGAGTTACAACTGCCTACAACAACAATTTGGCGTATTTTGAGACGTTGGGTTGGTTATGTAGCCGTACAAGTTACAGTTGTTACAAGCTCTGCGTCCTGATGACAAACGGAAACGTGTGGCATTTTGTAACGAGATTCATGATGCTATTGACAATGATAACACTTTCGCACAACGCATCGTGTTTAGTGATGAAGCGACTTTCCATGTTAGTAGTCCGATAAACAAACACAATGCTCGAATTTGGGGTCTACAGAACCCACGTGCAGCCACTGAACATCTACGAGATTCGTCTAAAATCTATGTGTTTTGTGCGATATCCCGATCATCTGTTTACAGCCCATTCTTTTTTGATGGAAACACGGTTAACGGTAAGCAGTATCTTGCTATGTTACAAAACTGGTTGTTTCCGAGGCTGTATTAAGACAACTTCATTTTTAACAAGATGGGGCATCCCCTCACTGGAGTCGCCACGTGCGTGAATATCTGAATGAAACTCTGGGTTGGTCTTCAAGGAGCTGGCGACTTAGCATGTCTCAACTAGGCTCCACGGTCACCGGATTTGACACCCTGTGACTTCTTCCTGTGGGGTTTCGTTAAAGACAACGTTTATGTATCACCACTCCCACAGAATCTGGAAGAGTTGAAGAACCGGATCCGTACTGCCATAACATCAGTGACAAAAGACATGCTTGCCCGAGTATGGGAGGAATTTGAGTATCGATGTGATATTGTTCGTGTAGCTGATGGAGGACATATTGTACATCTGTAATCTGAACTTGAGAGGTTCGTAAATATGTGTGTGAAGTTTCATATTCGTACGTCTTAAAGTTTAATAAATATATGCATTTGAAATACGTATATTCTTTTTGAAACGCTCTGTATTTAATAATCTGTTTTACTTACATCTGTCGGCATTTTTAGAAAACATTTACATAACGGCAATTTCTAAAGATTTCAAACTTTTTCTTCATACGCCCAATTTTTACTTACTAAAGCCTGAATTATGCGCATGCTTGTCACCAGGCATTTATCAATTTAGGCTTTTGAAACCTTAAAATTTTGAATGTTTGTTATGGCCCTTCTCGCTTCTTAAGAAATGTATAGAATGGTTTTATCTAGTATTTCATAAATAGTAAATAACATATATTGCAATTATTGGATATTTGGAGAAAGGGTGGTAAAATAAATAAATCTCCCAATTTTAAAAACGTTTCTGTTTAAAACAATATTTTATATACAAGAAAATAATACTAGAAAGTATAACATTTGTAATTATCAGTGGTATAAAATATATTTTGAAGCAATTTTATTATATTATCATACACTGCCCAAAACAACTAGGAGATATTTGGAGAAAGGGTAGTAAAATAAATGAATAAAGAATGGAGCACCTCGCAAATATTTTTCTATTTAACTACGTTTCTAAATAAAAAACCGAACGCATTGACACGCTCGAACTTGTTTGTTCACATTATAAAACTACTAAGGCACTAGAGCCAATAAATATCACTAAATGAATGCACAATTATGAGACTATAAGAAGTTTTATTTATAAAATGACGAAAAATCTATTGTTAATGATGTGTATGATCTCCACGAGCGGCAATAAATGTTCGACATCTCGTCGGCATTGTTTGAATTAGGACATCAAAAAAGTCTTGTGGAATATTATTCTATTCCTCTATCAGTGCAATTTGAAGTTCCAGAATTGTACGCGGTGGAATATTTATTACTGCAAACGTCTTCCTAAGGCATCTCAAGCATTTTCGATAGGATTACCAGCAGGAGAATTTGCTGGCCAGTCCATTCTATTGATTCCAAATTGTTTAATCCAGTTGTTCACGATGTTTACTCGATGTGGACGAGCATTCTCATCTATTAAAGTAAATCTTTCACCCATAGAGCCGGCGTACGGTAAAACAATGGGTCTCAATCCATCCAGATACCTCTGAGCAGGCAGGTTGTCATTCTGTATCACATAAAGGTCTGTATGACCTCCTGCGCTTAGCTCAGCCCATACCATTATACTTCCACCTTCATATCGTGGCCTTTCTCGAACAAATTGTGGCTGATTATGTGTGACAGGTTCACGCCGAATTAAAATACGCCTATTATCTGGATTCAAGGCGAATCTGGAGTCCTCACAAAACAATAATTGTGCCCAGTCATCGTGATTCCAATTTTTATGCTGCTCAGCCCATATTCTTCGAGATTTTTCATGAAGAGCAGTTAGTGAAAGGCATACTAGGGGTCTTCGAGCATACATGACAATGTTCGAATTGATACTACTCTTCCAGTAGCAGCAGCAATCTCGCTTTTAAGCTGCGTTGCATTATGAGTACGGTTTCTACGTGCAAATACTGTTAGGTATCGATCATTTCTTGGTGTTGTAGATGCTGGGCGTCCTTATCTTCGTCTTCTCTAAAAACTTTCAATTTCTAAAAACCGATTCCACAAACGCGAAATGATACTTTGGCTAACTGTAAAAACTTCAGCAACAGCTTGCTGTTTTCGTCCACCTTCCAATTGACCTATGGCTCTCCAAGCCTGTGCATGAGTCAAATCGCGTTACCTTTCCAATATTACTCGTAATTATAGTTAAAAATTAGATATGATACAGAAAATGGTAAAATCTAACTGTAGTTGAGATCACTCGCATTTGCGTTTCTATACCCTCAAGCGGCGGCGAGTCGTGCAGGCGCTGCACCGAAACGTTGCACAAGTTGAAACCTGTCAATGCATTCTGTTTCTGAGTTATAGTTGCAATTTAAAAATATTCGCTTGCGTATCTTATATTATTTATTTTATTATTATTTTTTCAAATATCCTGTAATTGTTTTGAGCTGTCCAGAAATCAAAATTTAAAATTAAATATGAAATAAACATGTTTTCTATTTTCTGTATTTCATATAATAAAATGTGTTCTATGAATTTTATGTTCGTTTATTTGTTAAGTATGAAAATACTTAAGATACAAAGAATTAATTAATTTTAGTTACTGGTTTAATTTATAAATAATTCAGAATTCACTTAGATAACAGAATTAAATTCACTGATTTGACCATTTTATATTATTTTGAATTTAAAAAGAAAAAATATTAAATATTGTACAATTACAATTAAACAACAAATAATGAGTATTCAAGTGCTTAATGGTTTATTTTGAAAGTATCGCAGTAATTCGTTTCGAAATTAGTAACAAATTACATTTCATGGACAATTACAATGCAAAAGTGATTATAGATAAGTATTCCCTTTCTATCTGATTGCATATATGAACCACCAGTATACTCACTGAGTTAAGCACGTTACTCACACCTTTCTAAGACTGATCTCATTGTTAACAATTATTACTACTCAGCAAAGCATTATTATTTTAAAAGAAACAAAAACTTTTGAGCTAACCGATTAAAAAAGATACATAAGAGGTAAGCCCATCAAAGTAGAGTACAAAAGTAAGTACACATACATTACATCGCATCAAAAATACTATTCAAAAACACTTAAGTCATATATTTTTCTTTTTACACAATGCACAACTGTCGATAGACTACTGCATAGCATTTGACGCAAGCCAACGTGAGACATAGTTACACTTATTTAACTCCCATTCTACTTCGTAACTATATATATATACGAGCTGTGGCTATTAAATAACGAGACTGACGCTGTAAAACATTTTATTTTGATTTCATACATATTTACTTATCACCTTCAATATATACCCCTGCTCTATCCTTACAACGTTCCATGCGAGTCTTCCATTCTTCGAAACAGTGCTGAAAGTTTTCTTCTGCCAGCTCTTTCAGCACGTGTGTCGGTTTCGCTTTCACAGCTTCAACGGACTCAAATTTTGTTCCCTTTAATTCAAATTTCACATTAGTAAACAGATAGAAGTGGCACGGCGCAAGATCCGGCGAATAAGCCGGATTGTCTAACACTGGGAAACCTTATTCTTTCACGGAGTTGAGCAAGAATGTGAAGGTAGTAATGTTGATTAATAGTTTCACCTTCAGGAACCCAGTGAAGGTACACAAGCCCATGAATATCGAAAAAACAATCATCATGGCTTTGAATTTGGATTTTCTCATTTGAGCTTTTTTGGCTCTCGGTGAAGATGGGCTCTTCCAGTGCATGGGTTGGCGCTTCGTTTCAGGACCATAAGTAAAAAACCATGATTCGTCACATGTTATTATCCTTTCCAATAAGTTTGGGTCATTTAAATGGCATTCAAAGCGTCAGTACAAACATTTTTGCGAGTTTCTTGTTGTTCAAACGTGAGAATTTTAGGCACCATTTTGGCACACACTTTTTGCATGTCAAAATTGTAATGTAAAATTTGCCGTACGGATTCTTTATCAATTCCTATACTTTCAGCAATCATACGAATACTTAACCAACGGTCACATCGAACCAGATTACCGATTTTTTCGATATTCTCATCCGTCTTTGACGTGGAAGGGCGATCCGGGCGTGAATCATCTTCAACGTCTTCTCGGCCATCTTGAGAACGCTTAAAACACTCAAAAATACTTAATATCTCAGTGAAGTTGTTATAAATATATTATAAAATAATTCATTTTAAATAAGTGATGTAACTTTAATAAGAATCCGTCGCAATTTTACGTTGCTGTATGTTTGAGAAGGTATAAGACGAGTTGAAATAATGTTTTATGTTTGTGGCTTGGAATGTTGGAATGTTGTTTCATGTATATGTACCTTGTAAGAGTTTTCGCATAATCAATTGTTTTGTGAAATTCGAAAAATATTTTAATATCACATAGAATAGATGATATTCCTTCCTTTTCTAAAAGTTCCGTTGTAAGGACGTAATGCCTCTAGAGAAAAAAAGTTCATCGCGAACTTGGATATACCGCTGAACGTTATTACAAATTTATACCGAAAAGTGGTTCGGTATTAGAAAAAGGTAATATTACCTTATAAATATGGCAAATGCATAAGAAATAGTACTTGATATATGAGCGAAACCGGCGTTCAGAATACTAAAGAAGAGCGTGGATAAAACGTTTCTGATCTGCAGATTTCGTTAGATATATCACGTTCATGTCGTTTAGAAATGACAATCTTAAAGATCCAAAGCACCGCCCGCCTACGGGAATTTTCCTTTCTTGTATAAGATTACTGGGTGTCCTACTCATATCGGAACCTTGAATTTTGACTGATGCTTTACACCCTTCGCTGTTTGTTTGTTCCTTCGACTTGTATAAATGAGATGTTCATTTTAGATATGCAAATTCGCTTTTGGACAGTAAACGCTTATTTCATTGTTATGAGGGAGAAGAATCACAATATCAAAATAAATAAGGGTTGAGAATTATCTTTTGACGTTAATTTTTAAATACTAATTTTAAACGGAGACTCTTCCATTTAAGGAACGCTCTCCCTAGATATAAAACCCTCTTATACACAAAGATTTATGTGGAAATATATTTGTATATGTCTCTTAATAATAAGCTTTTTGTTTGACTTTGTTTCCTATACACTTGTACGAGCGACATTCTTTTAACGTTGAACTTAATCAGTAGCCACTCCTTGTCTCATTTATAGGGAAGTTCATGTGCATTATAAGGTAACCATTTTTTAAGATATTCAATTGTTTTAATGTATTAATTAATGACTTTTCTCCGTTTTTCTGGTAAATTCATAATTCCATACTCGTGCAAGACTTTTTTTTTAATAAAGCAATTTAAATTTTATAACAGGTTTTCCAATAAGAGTGATATGATTTCTTTAAAAAAAAAACACACTTATTGTTAAGAAAATTCAAAAGTTTTTTATTTAATGTGAAGTACAATCGATACAATTAAGTTCTAAATAAAACGTCATTCAAATGGCCTCCACGACTTCTTCTGCGGGAACGAATTCGATGAACCCAATTTTCGAGCATTTTTTCCACTAAATCTAGTCGTATGTCATGAATGGCACGTTCAATGTTGACTTGTAAAGCTTGAAGAGAGTCTGGTTTATTTCGATGGACCAATGACTTCAAATAACCCCATAAGAAATAGTCTAATTGTGTTAAATCACAACTTCTTGGAAGCCATTCAATATCACGATTTCTTGAAATAATCGAATCTCCAAACTTTTCTCGCAATAATTTTATTGTTGCATTTTCTGTGTGGCACGTAGCCCCGTCTTGTTGAAACCAAATGTTGTCAAGATCAACTTCTTCCAATGTCGGCCATAAAAAGTTGGTTATCATCAATCTATACCGCTCTCCATTGACAGTAACGGTGTTACCAGCTTCATTCTGACAGAAGGACGGACCGATGATTCCACTATACCAAAAACCACACCAAACTGTCAATTTAGGTGAATGTAATGGTTTTTCATAAATAATTTGTGGATTTTCTTCGCACCAGAATCGACAGTTTTGTTTATTTACCACACCATCCAGATGAAAGTGAGCCTCATCAGAGAAGATGATTTTCTTAAAAAAATGGCTTCAGTTCTTGAGTGAGAATAATTTTATAGGGATGCAAACCCAAATCCTTTCTCAAAATCCGCCAGGTTGTGGTTTGAGACAGTCGCAATTGTTGAGAACGTCTTGGAATCGACAAATTACGGTCTTCAGTAACACTTGCCTGAACGACAGCAATATTTGCATTACTTCGAGCGGTTCTTTGTCTTATTGGCACTTGAAAATTATGTAAAGAAAATGTAACTTCAAAATTTTTAACAATTCGACGAATAGCGAGCACACTTGGACGATTATGACGACCATAAAATGGCAAAAGCGCAAGAAAAGTTGCAATTGGAGAACGATTATTTTGATAATAAAACTGAATAATTTGTAAACGTTGTTCTTGCGTATATCTCTCCATGATGAAATTGTAAACACTACTGAATACAATAAAAAACAAATGACAGATCATGACATATTACAAATGGCCGAAATGTCACTTCAAAATCATATCATCCCTATTGGAAAACCTTATATATTGGAACATGTACGGACCCTGTTATATGCACAACTTATATTCCTACTTTGTAATCACCACTGTACATTGTCGAATAACAAAATTTTGGGAATAATTATTCGAACTTTCATTTCTTTGATACTCTTATCCCCTCTCGTATTTATCAGCTTAAGTTTATAATCGAAGGTATTAATGAGTTATAGATCTCTCTTCAATGTTTTAACTTTTATTTTAAACAACAGATTTGAAATATTGTCGTCATAATATTTATTTGAAGTTATTCCTAGTGTTTCGCAATTAATTGCCACAATAATGAGTTGGCATTTTGCGCCTTTACACGCTTCCTTTTTTCCTGGACACGTCACAGGTTGAGTTGTTTGAAAGCAATGACACTAATATCTTCGCCCTCTCTAGCGATTATTAACGTTGACTGTTAAGAAGTCTACCATCGTTCACGCCATCAACAATTCAAAGGCGAATATTGATTGTGCATATGTGGAGTAAGATACTACATACTAGCAACGACTACGTTGGAAAATACTATGCCAATCGTTTGATTAATCGACTTCTAAAGGGACTTGTGTAACTCGAGAAACTTTGACACATAAATATTAGTATTTTGTTAGAAAGACGATCTTATTTTCATTAGTTAACCCTCAAAACCAACCGTGAGGTATGTAATTTTTAAACTTTGTATTACATAGCTGCCTAATTTGCTCTTTTTTTTCTACGTTGATTTCAGGGTTCTTCCCTTCTATACCTTTGGTAGCTTATCAATTATCAAATGGACTAGTGTGTCTATGACGATTCTGTGTTCATCTAATTAAGAAGAGAGAGCTTAATCTGCAATCTTAAGGTTTAACAATGCCTTTTGGTATCTTGCCTTACGACCTAAGACACCAAAGAACTGAAATAAAGCCTGGGATCAAAGACGTCCGTAATTATTATTATTTATATAATTTATTGTTTTATTTTATTTTAGTATTGCTAACTTTTGTAGTTTGGCGATTGGCACGTGTTGGAGGATCCATATGCTTCAGTATTAACAAAGATGCTTCTAGGTGTTGAATGCTATGGCGCTCTTTAAGAACTTTTACACAGGAACCACCTCTACTCTCCGAATTCACTTGCTAATTCCTTCCTAGAAGCAGCAAAGAATCGTAAGTTTTTTTAAATTTTTATTAAGGTAAGCAATACGAGTTTATGTTGCTACGATCTACACTGGGCTCTAGTGAAGAGAGAGAGGCGTAGCAACGCATACTCAAAATATTGGCAATATTTTAAAGTCGTATTAGAACTTGAAATGTAATTCCAGAATTTGTAAAAACACTTAATATTCTTATCTCGGTAATTAAATAGAAAATCTCAATTAACGTCAAGTGTATGTTTTATGTCCCACAAATTTACTTACGTATGTTGATTCTTATCAGAACAATAAGCAAAAATGGAAAATTTTAGAGGAAAATGCTTGCCGTTAAGAACAGATTGTGTCATTGTACGGTTTAAAAGCGACTGTTCTAAGCATCTCTAGAAATGTACGCGATAAAAATCTTTGTCGAACACGATAAAGATTCATGGTGTTGATTAGATATACGATGTGATTAATTGAACATCTCATCTAATTGCTGAATATTTTTAAGTAAGATCAAATTAGTCGAGTTCGTGCGGATCGAAAATAACGAAGAAATACTATAGAAACCAACTAGACAACCTGCACCAGTAGCTTCCCAAAACCTTTCTATATTTCTGCCTTTCTATTTTTGTAAGCTGCGCGCGAGTTGCGTCATGAGAAGGGCTTCTCGACGTTTCAATGAGATCACATTCGTCATCTTCTGGAGCTGGTCTGTTGCTTACTGAAGCAGAAAATTGTACTGTTTCAGTAAGCAACAGACCAGTTCTAGAAGATGACGAGGGCAATCTTAGTTCTCAACTTGTTGGCCTTTGTCTTTCGACTACGTGGAAAATTTGACGTTAGGATCTTGGGTTATATGCCTATAGAGAACAGCTCGTGCAAGAATTGAAGCCAAGCGACCATCGTTTGCGTCGCATTTTTGCTGATTGGGCTCATTTGAGCTGGCCGAAGATGAGCATTTCTATCAAAGAATTGCGTTTAGTGATGAAGCTCATTTCTGGTCAAATGGCTACGTCAATAAGCAAAATTGCCGTATTTGGAGCGAAGACAATCCTCAAGCCGTTAACGAATGACTGTTTGGTGCGGTTTACACGCTGGCGGCATCATCGGTCCTTACTTCTTTCGATATGAGGAAGGAGCTGCCGTTACGGTGAATGGCGAGCGCTATCGAGCCATGCTGACTGAATTTTTGTGTCCATCGAGGATATTTGGTACCAACAAGACGGCGCAATTTGCCATATAGCGCGTTTAACAATCGATTTGTTGCAAAATCAATTTGGTGACAACTTTATTTCCAGAAGTGGTCCTGTTCACTAGCCGCCCCGTTTGTGCGATTTCACGCCTCTGGATTACTTTTTATAGAACTATGTTAAATCATTCGTTTATGCCCACAAACCAGCAACTCTTGAAACATTGGAAGTCAATATTCATTGACGCCATACGGCCAGATTTATTGGAAAAAGTAGTCAAAAATTGGACTGATCGAATGGACCATGTAACTCGTAGCCGCGGCGGACGTATGCCGGAAATCATATTTAAAAAATAAATACCATGAAGTTATCTACCGGATTATAATAAAAAAAATTTCATTCCAACAATATTTCTGTCTTGTATTATCATTTAAAGTTTTTAAGCTCTTAAAAAAACACCCGTTATGTAAATCAAATAACTACTATGAAAATAAATATATCGAAAAGCAGTATCTAGTAATGCAAACAGAATTTTTTCTTCAATAAATATTTAATATAATGTTTGTTTCGCTTTTAATGCATATTATTTCGTAATATAATATTGTACGACTCATATATTATATCCTATTACTTTATTTATATTTATTTATCTTGTAATTTAAATATTGCACGCCCTGTTGGGCAAATAAATATATTATTATATACACGCTTAAGTTTGTTTTAAATTGCTGCAAATATAGCGATTAGTAGTTACATTTCTATTGTTGCCTATTTTAATTTATCATTTAACATCGAAAAACATTTGTCTAGTTGTTTACTTTTGAACGTGTCATCTAGGATTTATAATCTTAAGCCACCGCTAAACCCGGGAAAAACAAACGTTTAAGAGTTTTTCCCGATAACGATGGAAACATATACTCGCACGTTGGAGAGTACCCGGCTTCTCTGCTACGTGCTGCAGGCGCCCCCTTGGGAGAGCTCAGTGCTTCTTGATGGATAGAGCTTGTCTTTAAGACTCAATTTAAATGCATTCCTTAACTCCATTGCTGTGGGACTACAGGGCTAAGAGAGGTCTTTATTGAGAGCACTTGCTTGAAATTAAGTCTTCAGATAATCAACGTTTTTATAGATATATTTTACTAACGCTGTCAGAAGTGTAATTAATTTACTGGGCTCGCTACGAGTTTATGTTTAGATGCTTTCATTTATGTGATGGCTCCAGGTTATTAAATGAAACTGAATATAAAGATGGACTTGTTTGCACAAGTCCGATAGGATTTTTTTCTGTTTTTAATGTTAAATAATAATAATAATTAATAAAAATAATATATATTAATGTACATATATGTAAACATATACACGTCATATAATGATATAAATTAGAAAACAATAGTAAATAATAATGACGCTATAAACACTTTAAAAACACTAAGTATAAGTATAACAAAAAAACAGGTACACCAACGTTTATAATTTAATAAGTCCTTTACCGTATAGTTAAACAATTGTGATTTCTTGTCTTGCAGTCATAAAAATTACTATTTTGAGAGACTTTATGGGATGGTTTGTGGATGTACTAAGTAAAGGTGTCCCAAAATTAACGCAAGATTCGAATTAAATAGAAAACGCAGTTTTTAGTCTTTTGATTATTTTTTTATTGAATCATAAAGTACATAGGATAGGGTTATTTATATAATAACACATCGGGCATTCAGAAATTTCCAGAATACTTTCGGATTATCCGTAATAGTAGTTTCAATCCGTGCCTGATAAATATTATAAGCTTGTTTAGCTTCCTGCTGAAGTAGTTGTCTTAATCTCCTGAACTCATCATAATAGTGGAGTAATTTCGAAGATTTCCATTTCCTAAAGTAGAACTCTTTGATGAGTTTTAATTCCTTCACTCCACTAATAAACCAAGCAGGATATCGCTTCTTCGTTTGTTGTCATAGTTTTGCAAAGTACGAGGGAGCGTTTTTATATTCGCGGAATGGGGGACAAGGGGTGGAAACAAAAAACCAAATTATTTTTCTTTTTCAATATATTCACCTGCAAGACGGATACATTTTTCACATCTTTCAATTAATTTATTTATACCCTCATAAAAAAATGATTTCTCTTTATCTGCAATTGACTTCATCATCGGCAGTAAATTTTTTACCCCGCAGCTCTTTTTTCATTTTCGGAGACAGGTAGTAATCACTCGGGGCCAGGTATGGGCTGTAGGGTGGGTGATTCACAATTTCGAAGCCCACTTTATGCAGGGCAGCTAACGCAACGCGGCTCTTGTGGACGGGCTCGTTGTCATGCAAAAGCAGAACACCTTTTGTCAATTTTCCCCGTCTTTTCTCTTCAATGGCTTCTTCTAGTCGCTCTAATATTGAAGCGTAATATTCTCCGGTTATAGAAACACCTTTATCTTTATAATCAATCAACAATATTCCTTCCGAGTCCCACAATACCGTTGCCATGAGTTTCCCAGCTGATTGTGACACTTTAAATTTCTTGGGAGGTGCTGTGCCCTTTTTATGCCACTGCATGGAGTCTTGTTTGGACTCAGGTTCATAATGATGAACCCAAGTTTCGTCTCCAGTAACAATTCCACTCAATACACCATCCTTGTCTTCATTACAGAGGTCCAAATAGCACGCGAACACTCTACGCGCTGTTGTTTTTGCGGCGGCGTGAGCATTCTCGGCACCCATCTTGCGCTGACCTTAGACATGCCGAGATGATCGTGTAGGATTTTAAAAATTGTTGTATCGGATACTCCAACCATTTCTGCGAGTTGTTTCTTCTTTAGTCGAGCATCTTCGAGTACAATTTGTTCAACTTTTTGGATAAGTGCTGGCGTGGTCACCTTAATTCTCTTGCCCGGCCTCGGGTCGTCTTCAAGGGATTCCCTTCCTTGTTTAAATAAACTATGCCACTTGTACACCATGGTTTTCCTGGACAAGAGTCGCCGTAAACCAATGACATCTCATTCATTATGGTCGCGACTGATTTTCCTTGCCTGGTAAGGAACTTTATAACGGCACGATATCCGATTTTTTCCATATTTCACTTTTCACTCCTGATTATGTTACTTGGTTGACGATAGCTCAAAGACTAACTGTCTAATAACAATGAAACTTCGTATTTATACTAATCATGAGTCGCTGCACAGGCCACGTCCTCAATGCGCCTACTCACCCCTCTACAACCCGCTCATTCCACGAATATAAAAACGCTCCCTCGTATATGCTAGAGCATATGTGGGCAACCAACGGCTACTTTAAAATGCACTACTTTTAAACGCGGCCCGCGAACGTATTGCACGTTAAAGTTTGGCCCACAACATGTCAAAGGTTGCCCATACCTGAATTACAGCATTGTTTTGAACAATGGAAGACATTTATACAGTGGTGTGTAGATAGGGGAAGTGAGTATGTTGGAGGGGATAAAAGTTAAATTTAAATTTTATTTGCAACAAATAACATTTCTCACACCAGTTTCATTATTTAATTGCCACGCCTCGTATAAAATATCGAAGCCTTATAAATACTTATATTATGTTATTAAATCGTATTTGTTTAGCGATAACCACTTATTAATTAAAAATATATAAAATAATATTGTAAATTCGTACGTATATACGTTAATATGATACTTTTTTCCACTCTACACAATAATTC
This sequence comes from Dermolepida albohirtum, assembly GCA_031893035.1. Taxonomy (NCBI): domain Eukaryota; kingdom Metazoa; phylum Arthropoda; class Insecta; order Coleoptera; family Scarabaeidae; genus Dermolepida; species Dermolepida albohirtum. The sequence goes on along the minus strand of JAVIWB010004188.1, from coordinate 320,143 downwards.
CTGCTTCTAGATACTTATTTCATAACTTGCTTGAAGTGCCAGAGTAATATATTGTTTAAAAATTAAAAAACGAGTAAAAAAATTAGTTTTTAGTTAACGGCACGGTAAATAGCAATCGAACAAGTTCAGTGACGTGGTAAATATTTCGAGTGCCAATTTTGTTTAGGCAATATAGATGCAGTTATAAATAAACACGTGGAATTCTTAAGACGTTCGCGTATCTATAGGTATACATTTTTCACTTTTGAAACACTTTAGATAACTTGATTGTGTTTATATATAAAATGATTCTCAGTACTCCATTTAAATTCAGTGCAAAATGTTCAAGCTACTGGGTAAATAACAAGTGATTTGGGTAATATATCAAATTAATATATACACTTTTTTTAGCGTTTCTGGGTATTTTGTGTTGTATTAAAGCACAGTTGATTTCCATCGAGAAGGATGAATTGACTTTGACACTGCAAAATACCGATGGCAGTCTAAATTTAATACTGGAACAAAGTAAGTACATTTATTAATTTGCTATTTAGACGTGTTATTTATATGAAACAAAGTTCAAAGTTCACAAAATGCCTAATTCAATTTTGCGTTTACAAATTAATATTAAAAATTTTTTCTATTACACAGGCCAACACACATTTTGGTGCCTGCGATTTTTTAACTGTTCCTGGGTAATTTTTGGATGCAGAATGTAAAAAAGTTCTCAGATTTGGTCTATCAGATCTAGTTTTTGAGATTTTTTTAAAAAATTGTGTATATATTTTACGTTATAACTGTTATAATATATAATATTACTATTGACAGTTAAAAAAACAAAGACACATGGATTTAAGTATTTATTGCAAAAACTTAATTTACATAATTACATTAGTCACTAATCAGATAAAAATTTTCTTTTATATGACTTTCTAGAATGGAGTTTACTAGGGCAGTCTTGCTGAAGGCCCCAGCAGTAGTCCGCCATCATGTGGCTATCCCATCGTCCTTGATAACGATCTTCCATAGTTTTAATATCCTGATGGAATCTTTCCCCCTGTTCTTCACTACAATCACCTAAGTTTTCTGGAAAACGATCTAGGTGGCTGTGGAGGTAGTGAACTTTTATACTCATACATATTACAGCCGAGAATATTAAAATTTGAAAGCATAGTTTCCACTAATTCTACGTAATTCTCTGCTTTATGATTGCCAAGAAAATTTTGTACTACTTGAACAAATGAACACCAAGCGTTAGATTCAGTCTCGTTCATTGATGTGGTGAATTGTGGATCTTTAACAAGTTGCCTTATTTGAGGACCATCAAATATTGCTTTTAGTTTTTCCGTGCTAATGCCAGGAAATTTACGTGATAAATACCCAAAACAATTTCCATCTCGATTTAAAGCCTTCACAAATTGCTTGATTAAGCCTAACTTGATATGCAAGGGCGGAAGTAAGATTTTTTCTCTTGCAACCAAAGGTTCGTTGATCACGTTTTGTTTTCCTTGAATCATGACATCTCTTGAATGCCATTTTTTTTAACCCAGTGCTCATTTTTATCTCTGCTGTCCCAAAGGCACAAAAAACAAGAATATTTTCTATTTTGACGATTAAGTACATATTTATCTCTTTATTTGTTGTCCTTTATCAGAAAAAATATCAATTAACCTGTAACCTGTATCTCAAAAACTAGAGCTGATAGAAAAAATCTGGTGGCATTTTTGGAATCAGCACATTAAAAACATCTAAAATCAGATGTTAGATTTCCGGCACCAAATTTTTTTTTTAATTTTGTTACCCTGTGTTATTTACTCACTTATACGATCTTTACTTCTATAATGTGTGTGCCGTCAATCTATTTTTTTCCTTCCTGATCTTGTTCGTTTCGACTTGTTTGGTCCACGTTAATGATGAAATTATCTTTTCACCTGTAGCTAGAATCTGTTCATCATCACATACAAGGAATCAATTTTATTGTTGATCATATCGCTAATTGCAAATATCGGTGTTCTTACGTATTTCTTCATTATAATTAATTTAAAAGAATTCATTATTCAAACCATTCTATCTAATAACGCAGGCCAACCAATACTTTTTTAAAGTTCAACCTGATTTTTACGTATTTTGGTGTACTGAATCCAAATTTTCAATCAGTTTTTTTCTACCACGTACCAATTTTTCGCAATCTTTATCTTTTATTGGGTATGATAGTATTAAGATATATAGTTAAGATTTAAAGGTACGTAATTTATTATCAGAGTATAATTAAAAAATTTAACGATTTCCCTAGTGAAGCAAGCTATCAACAAAGGTAGATAATTACATATGTTCAATAGAATTGGACAAAGTATTAGATACAATTAAAAGAGCAGGCATTTGGAAACGTCTAAAAGAAAAAAAGGAATAAGATCTTATATGGACACCATAAGAGCAAAGTACCAAAATTCAAATATGGCGATATTGCATAACAAGATATCAAGAGATTTCAAAGCTAGTCAAAGTTCGAAGCAAGGCCGTCTGCTATTCTCCTTAGTGTTAAATCAGGCCATATATATTGTGAAACAGGAACTAAGAGCAGCTAAAAAAATTGGAGAATGGGTCTGATGAACATAATGGAATTCGTATTTGTAGATGATGTGGTGATAGTGGGTAGTAACCAAAAACAGATACAGAAATACGGATATAACTAACAGAGAATTTAAGGAAATAAACAAGCATACGATTATAAGAAAGATAAAAACAAGTAAAATATTTTAAAGACTTGTGAATGATAATAGAACAAAATGAAAAGCAGTGCAGGGAAATAAAGAAAATAGTGCAAAAGTAGTACTGGTCAAAAGAATGGTAACGACATTAATATATTCCTGCGACACATGAACTACTACAGAAAACCACCACAATGGTGGCGTAAGTTTGACTATGAACAGTTTTTTACTTATTAATCTAAAGCTTTGTATTTCCTTAACCTCTTCACGGTAAAAGTTCGAGTGTAGCCTTTTATATGATGAGTCTGGATGATGCGTCTGCAGTTGCTCGTAGAAAGGTACAACAGTAATCTCCCATCATGTTGACATTCCAACGACCCTGATACCGTTTCTTCATCTCCTCTTGTTACTCACTTAGAGCTCCATTGTCAGGGAAAAAATTTAAATATGAGCGTAAAAAATGCACCTTCACACTCATGTTACATCCAAGTTCTCGAAATGTTTTCAACTATATGTTTTGAACTATATTTCCGTAATTAGGGTCTTTCTGATTGCCGAAAAACTTCAAAACAACTTGTTTAAATGCACCCCATGCTGCTCTTTCTTTCAATTTCATCGCTTTTTCCAAAATAGGGTCTTGCATAAATTTCCGAATGTCAAGGCCAACAAATATGCCTTCTTTTAACTTCGCCTCTGACAAACCAGGAAATTTCTGACACAGATTTTGAAAGCAAGGTTCCGATTTTGATAGAGCTCTAACGAATTGCTTCGTTAGGCCCAATTTTATGTGCAGTTGTGGAAGCAGTATTTTCTGAGGATTTTCTTAGTATTAGTCACGCAGATACTCACTTTGAGCATTGACTACTAACTAGGTGTAGAGACCAAGGTATTATTATACGCTTACAATGCATGAATAACGTAAAGTAAACATGCGAGGAAACTTTACGTCCTGTGGTATTTTAAAATTCATTTTCGGATGCAGCACGTCATAAAACATAAAGATAAACCAAATTTATAAAAAAAGTTTTTTCATGGTTGGCTTGTGTAATCTACATCTAATAGTCTATATGCTTCTGGGCTTCTGGGCTGGAATCGCGTCGCTGGTATAACTGCCGACGTTTCGTACCCACTCACATGGGACATCTTCAGGGCTCAACTACTGCTACTGTCTGTCGCACTGAAACTGGTGTAAGTCAATGGTGTACGGGTTCCAGCCCGGAAGCCTAGAAGCATATAATATGGATCACGACCGCGGAAGTTTACCTACTATATCTAAGAGTCTATTCAGAATAGTATAGATCTAGTAGTCTCCATCCAATAGTCTACGTTTAATGGTCTACGTCAGTGGACTATTTTAGAAGACCTCAGAAATAATTTTGATGTCAAAATGCATCTAACTCTCCTAAGTTAATTCCGAGAGAATAAAAGTTTTGGAAAACCATGTCAAAATTTGAATTTTTCTGTGTCAATTATTATTTCTAAAGTTTGAATAATTTTGCTATAAAAGTAATTGATTTGTATTCATCTGGTTCAGAACTATTGTTTTATGTACCACATTTTCAAAATAAAAAACGATTTTGATATAAAAAATAGTTAGTTTCTGTTCTTCTGGTTCAGAGTTACTGCTTTACGTATCGGGTACACTTTTAATAATTTAAAATTCGGAGGCACACTAAGATAAGTTAAAAGAATTTTGTTTGGTTTGTTATATTTTGTAAAATTAACGCAGGATGATAATTTTCAATGAAGAATAAAATGAAAATTGTATTACACAGTTAACAAAATGCTTTTAAAGCTTCGAACACCATAGCATCAATATTAAGAAATACTTTGTAAGGAATGTCACGGTACTTACATAGGCCTAACCAATCGCAGAATCTCAGCATGCATGCAGGAACATGCTGTGAACGTACGAAACAAAACTACCACGTCCACACCAGCACAGCATGTCATCACAACAGGACATTCAATAGATTTTCAAAATACAAGGACGATAGCATCTATTGAAAATTGCCGAGCAAGAACGTAGAGAGAGGCAATAGAGATTGAAAAACGAAGAAACACCTTGAATACTAGGTACGACGGTTTGCGCATTTCTTCCACCTGGAGACCTATCATAAAACAATACTGCCAAATATCCGCAAACAAGCAACCTAATAACATTAATCCATTGTTAATGCCAGCTCATTATAATCTCATTAAACCTGCACCGAATGCTCTAGAACGCATTAAAAACTCATTAAAATTCCATTACACCGAAACCAAAACCGATATAACCCAAACAGTTACGAGGAACTAGTATATAAAGCAGTGGGAGGAGTAGTCACAGCCAATTTCAGATTGACGCTTCACTACGAAACAACTTTTGATGATTGAGATGTCATCGAAACGTCGAGACGCCGATTCCTTCGAGAACCAACATCGCGGAGAGTCCGGGAATCTAATATTACTCATACTTACAATCGCGAGAACCTTCGTTCCCATGTATATATATGCTATACTTTCTATCAATTGTTTTCTGTACAGTATAATTAGTGGATGTAATAAATCAGGTTAAGTTACTGTGATTTCGGAATTTCTTTCGCGCCTTTATTATTTAGTAACTTGATTGTCTCTAAGTTATATAAATTTGTTTTCTTTAACAAAGAAAACCCCTTTGAATCATAGTTGAGTCACTGAGCCTATTTTGTTGATCCCTTTAGTGTTGGCAAACGGCTGTCAGGGTACACAATACTGTGGCGACTTTCGGATCTGAATGTACGAGGAATTTTCCTAACTCTTTTAGATTTCGTAACTAGTTTTAGTGCACTGGAGATCAACCAAAGGATTATTTAAGATACAAGTACGGGAGTTTATTTTATTAAATACAGTTGATAAGGATGCAACAACCAATGTACTTTGAAGACGACGGTAAATTCCAGTACACTATTTTACATAAATATTACAAAATGACAATCACGTATTTCTTCGTAATAAAATATCAATTCTAAAGGTTTCCACTACTTATCTTTAAAACTGAAATGGAAAATTTTCTAAAAATATTTTTACTCACATTCTATCTCAAACTCGTTACTTGCCTATCTATTTCTCCATAGATTATCTTCAAAATATTTTAGATAAAAGATGTACTATATACAAACAAATCTTAGATTTTTTCTGTATTAATAAAAGAAATAATAAACTCCGCTATTTTGAAATGAAAGTAATCTAGAAAATTTGATTCGTTTGAAACATGCAAAATTAAAATAAATACTTCCTTAGATGGAGAAGAAAAACTTTCGGCCGCCTTGGGTTTAGATTCTAATATTTCCACCATCACAGAATGTCTTGGGGTCGATAATTGTTTAGTGATTGGTGATGCGAGACTGCACATTGTCAGCAATATAGAGAATGGGTTCACAATTATTTGGAGTACCTCAAACACCGATCTTTCCTTCAGAGATTGTTTCTCTTTAAACAGTGTCGATACAAATTGGTTTGGCGGTCCCGAAAGATATGATCAATACTGGCCTATTGAGAAGCTAACTTTGGACAATTTCGCCAACGTACCACAGGAAGACCAATGGGGTGCGATTGTAGAGCCATATTGGTTAAATTCAAAGGGTGGATACATATTCGTTGATGAACGAGTACCATTATTTATTGATCAAAACACTTACTTAAACGACGCCGTGTGTTTCGTCGCCAAAATTGAAGATCCCTTCCCTAGTAGAACACGGGTAAATATTTTTAGCTTGGTGATTGCTGAGTAGTGATAAAATTTGTTTATAGGTGCTTTTAAATTACACAATTTCTGCCAGGGACGATGCTAGAGAGGCCCACTTACATGCTGTCCAGCACTTTTTAGGAAAACCGACGGGTAATTTTCCTCAAAGGGGGTGAATAAAGTAGCTTCTGACCAATTAATTTTAGGACATCCTGCATATAGATTAATCGAGAGACCAATTTGGTCTACATGGGCTAGGTACAAGAAAGAAATCGATGACTCATTACTGCTGGAATTCGCCAATGAGATAATCGACAATGGATTTGAGGGTCAATTTGAAATTGATGATTATTGGGAGGTGATTGCAGTTTATACTTAAGTATCATTAAATAATAGCAGGCATACGAAAAATTGTTAGACAATTAAAGTAATCATTGCATTGGTTAGCTGCCCTAAAATGTGGACAAAAAACAGTAATATCTATGTATGATGAAGTCAGTGTTATTATCTAGTTTCTCTTAATTATTGACTTGCATTTTTCTCTAGTGGCTTCCAAATTCCCAAGTCTCTTAACAAACTTAAGATCATCATTAAAAGTAAACAATGAAAATTGAAATCTTTAGGTTGTTAAACTTTCTGAATATGCCTAAATTACTCAAAATATTAAGCATAAGTTTCTTTGAATAAAAGATAAATTACAATATAAAAAGGAATATTAATCACCATGCATTGTAAATAATCTTTTAGGAGTGTTACGGTTCATTAATCTTCAGAAGTCCAGAATTTACTAACATCACTGATACAGTACAATCCATTAAAGATCTAGGATTTACAGTTGCCTTATGGACCCATCCCTTTATAAACCTAGATTGCTATTACACTGACATCGCAAGACAAAACGGTAAGTGACAAACACTAAATCATCAATTTAAATACAAGGAATGTTAAATACAATCAATTATAAAAAGCTATGGTTATTATTCGGTCCTTAAAATTTTTAGATTTTCTGGTGGTGAATCAAGAAGGTTCTGTATTAACATCATGGTGGAACAGCAACACCGACGAAGCACAATTAGTTGACTTCACCAACGCCGAGGCCAGAGAATGGTTCATTTCCAGATTGCAGCTGTTGCGGGACAATCATGGTATTGACACTTTCAAATTCGATGCTGGAGAAACCTCTTGGGCACCGCAAGTGTCTAAATTATACGGTGATGTTGAAACGTCTCCAAGTATGATGACTGCTGATTATGTACGCGCCTGCGCCACGTTTGGAGATCATATAGAGGTTCGAACTGGTTGGAGGTATTTGGACATGTTTGAGAGAGGGTTAATTAGTATATTCGTGGTATTATTCTTCATTTTAGGACACAAGATCTGCCTGTTTTTGTTCGAATGATCGACAAAGATTCTCGTTGGGGTCTAGACAATGGCATCTACACTTTGATCACTACTCTTTTGCAAATGAATTTAAATGGGTACACGATGTGAGTAAATTTCAAAATTTATTTCGGGTTTTTATTAGATACCATACTTTGATTGGTTGGGTTCTATTTGCACAATTTTTGCGAGCAGATTTCAAATCGATATAACGTATTTTGGAATTGTTTTGGTACTCCCGTGCGATTCTTTTATTGTTTCAAAGAGGAACATTAGCTTTTGTTTAAGGAAAACGAATAATTGCTTACTGATTTTCAATGTTAATTTCATATTTCACGAACAAAGTTTTGCAATATGCGACTTTATAATTTTGTAGGGTATTACCAGATATGGTCGGTGGAAATGGTTATGAAGCTGATGGAAAACCTTCGGCGGAACTCTTCATTAGGTGGTTACAAGCTAATACTTTCATGCCTAGCATACAGTTCAGTTATGTTCCTTGGGATTACGAAGAGGAAGAGGTACGCATGTACGTTATATTGCAATGAAATTGCCTGCTAATGGGAACATTTTTTATTGCAGATCGAAATATCGAAGACATTTACAGATTTACATGCTGCATATGCAGATGAAATTATTCGAGTCATGGAACGATCAATTTCGGACGGGTATCCTGTAAATCCACCAGTTTGGTGGGTGGACCCGACAAATTCAGAAGCTCTGATACAAGATACAGGTAAGTTCGAGACTTTTCGTCTGCGAATTTCTCTAGCTAATAAAATATAACACGGTTGCTATGTTCCTAAAAAATTCTGATTGCGAATTCGCGTTATAGGAAACAAAGAACTAGTTTCAAAGAGGGGAAAAACATACTATTATTATATATTTATATAATTAAGAAAATGTATTTATTGAAGCAGTTTTCGTCACGGTATGAATCGTTGGTCTTTTGGATGTCATGTGGTGTGTTTTGGTGGTCTTCAGAAGGACTGTTCTGACGACGCTTTAATGAGATCGGCTTGAAATAGGTGCCTGTTTCAAGTCGAACGAGAGTCAAGGGAAGAAGATGAATAGGATCTCATGGATATATCGTCAGAGTACTCCTTCTAAGAACCGGCAAGTACCGGTACAGTACCCGAAAAACCAAGTGGTAAGAAATTCACGTATAATTGGAGGGTGATTCCATGGATAATTCTAAGTCGACAATCCTAGTAGGAAAATGTTGTATTGTCATTACTTAAGACGTATGAATTGCTTAAAAGACGTGTAGTTTTGGCAACATGGTATAAAACCATCAATAATTCATTAAGAATAATATAATGTGAGCTTTACTCAAGTCTAATGGAAATAACGACGATAATGGTAATAAATGCTGAAAATGGTAGCTATTGGTTTGAAGACAAAACTCTAGCATTTGTGAAATTGAATCGAGGACGTATTGTAACATATGTGGAGGGTATTGTGGCGTTACTTCCATCATGCATGTAATATACGTTGGCTCTGACATTTAATGGAATATTACCTAATACTTTCTTCAACACGTTCAATTTGGAGGTTTAAGATGCCTAGTCGAACTTTGGCAGAAAATTTTCTTTGGTATCTGTTAAGGTACTTCCTGGTTTGATAGACCTATTTAATTGAAATAAAACATAAATGTCTTACACAATTTTATTTCGAATATCAACGTGTTCTGTATATGAAGATATATGTACAAATAAAACAGTTCAAACAATAAACAGAAAGGTAGTTCAATTGCTCTATACGCACAAATATACGTTCAAGTACCCACGCAAGTCACAGTTCAAAATACCTCGCTTCGAGTTCAACGCATCGAGAAAATGTTGTATTGTCATTACTTAAGACCCCAATTGCTTAAAAGACGTGTAGGGCAAATGGTTAAAACCATCAATATCTTGCACCGATTGGGGAAGCGTCATGCAACTACCGGGCAGCGACAGTGACGCGGCCTGTCAGGTAGGCCGATGTCGGTGCCTTGATATACGATGACAAAAGATGCTGCGTTGAATTACGTATAAGAAAAAATGAATATAATTATTATATAAAAGACATTACATAAAACAATAAGATCACGAAACACATAATGATACTATATATAAAACGTATAATTTACATAATATGCAAATAAAAATAAAATGTTTTCATTTTAACATTAAGTCTTTAACAGTATCCAAATTCTGGAAGAGCTCTGGGATTGACGCTGGTCCATAGCATGGACCACGACCGCTTAAAAATGGAAATTATGACTGTTGAAGACACCATTTCTTGATAACATGCATTTGTCACTCCATAAAATAAGTAATAAAATGTTTGGATATCCTTGAACCATTATTTTTTGCAAATGTTCATTTTCGTAAAATTGTACTTTTGTAATATGAAACCGTCTTGAAAGGCTTTCCGTAAGCAAAGCTTTGTAATCTTCTCCCATTGCTTCCGATCTCACCCCTTCCTTTTCCACTCCATTATCCGCTGCTTTCTTCAGATCTACATTACAAATAAATCGTTATTTTCAGAATACCTGTTAGGTGAGGATATATTAGTTGCACCTGTGTTGGAAGAAGGGGCCGTTAGTAGAGATGTTTTCTTACCCAGTGGTTCGTGGATAGATGGAAATACTGGAGAAATTTACGAAGGAAACCAAACATTGGAAAATTATGACGCACCAATTGAAATTCTTCCATATTTCCTTAGAGAGGACACTAATGCTGCCCAAATCTATTTAAGATCGAAAGCCAAGTAATCTGAAATTCTTCTAAATGTATTTGTTGTGAAACTTTACATAAATTAAATAAATTTTGTTGCTAAAATATTGGTTTCTTTCATTTATTTGTAGATAGATTAGTAATATTTACCCGTTAAAACGTACTATTAACTAATGCCAATGTTATGATGTGGGTGATTAAAAATAAAAAATTATTATGTGTAAGTTTCGGGCTAGCTATAGCATTAGGATAATGAAAAAGTGTTAATAACCTAAGTTATGATGGATATTAGGGTAGCCGTTTATATTTCGGGACTAGCAAACAAAAAAAAGTTTTATTATCGAAAATAGTTTATCGCTTTTCGAAATATTCTCTCGGAAAATCAATGCACTTTTGCATTCGTTTAAACCAATCCGAAAAGCATTGCCTCCATTGTGAAAGCGGTATCTCCAAAATATGAGTTTTGAATGCCCCAACTGCCTCTTCCGGCGTAGAAAACCGTTGACCACGAAGTTTATTCCTCGCGTGTGGAAACAAAAAGAAATCACAGGGTGCTAGATCAGGGCTATATGGCGGATGGCTTATCATTGTCATCATCATCATCATCATCATCATCATCATCATTGTCATGGTGGAGAATGATCTGTCGGTTTCGGTTTGTTTTCCTTATTTCTTCAAAAACTTTTGGCAAACAAATAGTTGTGTACTACATGGAATTGAACGTTTTACAACTCTCTAAAGGCGCGGTTGCAACGTGACCGATTTTTTCGGAAAAACAGGCGACCATTTGTTTTGACGTGCTTCGAACGCGAACAACTTTTGTTGGTTTTGGCTCATCTTGGAATACCCACACAGTCGACTGTTGTTTACTATCGGGCTCATACGTATAGATCCAAGATTCATCATCTGTGGCGACTTTATAAATGTTCTTCGAAGCACCGTGATTGTATTTTTTGTGCACCAATCGACGCGAGTCCTGTTTTGAGCGGTTTTCAAATTATGTGGTATCCAACGTGAACATAGCTTCTTAATGGCTAAATGTTCATGCAGGATCTTATGCACGCTGGTGTTACTAATACCTAGAGATGCCTCGATATCTTGGTATGTCACATGACGGTTTTGCATTATCAATTCAGACACCGCATTAATGTTTTCCGGCACAACAACATTCGTGGGACGACCTTCGCGAAATTCATCGTCCAAAGAACGCCGTCCAAATTTGAATTTACTAGATCACACTATCATTAAATAGCACATTTTTCATTGTTTTAATATTGTAATAATTCCGATTATATTATTAGTACTAAGTACTTATGGACTGTATAGTTTAATTACGAAGCAATATTTTCATTTCCTTGTATGAATATTTAGCCGTTAAAGCTTGTGAAACGAAACACTTGACCCTGAGGTTAACGAGTTTCCTTATCAAGTATTCCGATAATCTGTTTGAAGACGCATTGGATTGCCAGATTCATACATAACAATTCATTTATGAAACATACTACAAAAATGAAGTCGATTGCATTTGCATTGATTCTCTGTTTATTTTGCCTGTACAAAGTGGAATCTAAACCGTTCGTCCTTAAAAAGCTTCAAGAAGCAGTACAACACTCAAAAATAGCCGCGAAAAGCTTCGCTTGTGGAGTCACACATTATGTAGGATGCGAAAATGATGAATCACCGACATCACCGGCACCGGACAAAAAATCCGAAACAGGTACGTGTTTTAGTACATCGTATTTCAAATTTCAGTAGCATTCTTTTTATTTGAAGCGGAGTCTGGGTTCGATGGGGAAGGTTTAATCGACATAAGAACTACAAACTAAATGGTTGAAGATTGCAAGAATGGATTTTTTGTATGATAATAAAGCATTAAATATCCGATATGATAACGTTTTTTATTTTTGAAGAAAATACCTCCAAATGAATCACCCCTTATATCCGTATCAATTATGCAACTCTAAATAGGTACATTCTTTTTTGCTGAATTAAGAGGTTATTTGCAAGTACCTATTACTAATTCTGCGTGAATCAGCTGGTTGAGAAACATCGTGATGTTTTTTTAGATTATTTGTAAAACCACATTATTAAATTGAAATAAATGACATCGTATTATTGGAATTCGTGGAATACTTATTGCCATTCGTTAGTAATAAATAAAATAGCTGTGAAATATTTATGCAAGAAAACAATTGAATGTATTTTTATATATATATTTTTATATTTATTGCACATCTATTTACCTTCGCTAGAAATTAAAATTATAAACGTTGAATCGCGAAGAAAATAAAATTGCTGAATTGATATAAAGCATGTTTAAATAGGATAAATAGGAAAGAAATTTAATATGCTAGTAGTGTATTAATTTATAAGAAATGAAATACAATATTATTAACGAAAACTTAGTTATCCCTTTACTTTGAAGTGTCAGGTTAATAGAAAGTCTGATCAGTGTTTAAATTTTTGTTTGGTTAGTACCTTTTATTATACTGTATTTTGCACTGATCTCTTGACGTTTTTCCATGTTATATTCTTTTTATTACGAAGCAAATAAAAATAATATTGATGTACGTGGGCAAGGTGAAAAGTTCTCGGCCAGACACAGAGATGGCGTTACAATTAACAGAAATTTATGTTTCCTGCGTGGTTGCATGTATCTTTAGTTCATATGAAAACTTTCAATTGTTCTCTCAAGTAGTTTGTTTGCAAGAATTTTTGTAGTAGACGTCGTGTGTGTTATTTTTTTAAAAGGATAAACTTGAATATCGTGCTGTTATAAAATTCTTTGTTTTGGATGGTTTAACCCATATGGAAATTCATCCGAAGTTAACAAAAGTGTACGGGGACTCTGCTCCTTCGATGTCAACCGTTAAAAAGTGGACAGCTAAATTAAAACGTGGTCGTACATCTCTGGAAGATGACCCACGTGAAGGACGGCCAAAAACCGCAACCACACCAGAAATCATCAAAAAAGTACATGATGTTGTGTTGGACGATAGGCGAGTGAAAGTGAGTGAGATAGCTGAGGCTGTGGGGATATCGGAAGAAAGGGTGCGAAACATTTTGCACAAAGAATTAGAGATGAGAAAGCTCTGCGCAGGATGGGTGCCGCTTTTGATGAATGTCGATCAAAAGCAAATGCGCAAACGATTTTCGGAGCAGCCTTTGGGCCGATTTAATTTAACAAGAATCCGACTGATTTTGTGCGGCGATTTGTCACCATGGATGAGACATGGGTCCACCACTACACGCCAGAAACGAAACAGCAGTCGAAGCGGTGGGTGGAAGCCGGTGGTTCAGCGCCAAAAAAGCGAAGTCGATTGCATCTGCCGGAAAAGTCATGGCCAACGTATTTTGGTATGCAAAAGGAATCTTGTTAATTGATTACCTTGAAAAAGGCAGAGCAATTACAAGCGCATATTACTCTAACCTTCTTGACCAGCTGGATGTCAAAATTCGCGAGAAGAAGCCTGGTTTGAAGAAGAACAAATCATTTTTCATCAGGACAACGCACCCGCACACAAGGGTGCGTTGGCTACGGGAAAACGATTTGCTCGGCTATCCTCCCTATTCTCCTGATTTGGCACCCTCAGCCTTCCATCTATTCCCAAATTTAAAAAAAATTGTTTCTGGAAAGCGATTCACATCCAACGAAGAAGTTGAAAAGAGCGTAGAAGAATATTTTGACAGCCTTCCAGACTCTGACTTCCGGAAAGGAATATTGATGTTAGAAAAACGCTGGACCAAGTGTGTTGAACTCAAGGGAGATTATGTAGAAAAACAAAATCAATTTTTAAATTTAAATCGCAGTTTTTCATTGTCAGGCCGAGAACTTTTCACCTTGCCCACGTATACATATTGTGCAATTAGAGATACTATTTCTTGTGAATTTTGAAATAGTTTTGCCTCATTGTGGAAAATTATTTTGTTTTTAAAGTCATTGACGCGAACCCTTTTCCTCTTTAACTAATATATACTAAAATATATATAAAATAATTGGAATTACTAATATAAATAAATAAAAATATTTAAAAAAATAATTTAAGAATTGTAAAAATAACGATTTCGGTGAACGAATCAATCTTCTGACAGGTGGCGCCACTAATTTCATTTAAATAAAGTCATTTTGGTTATTTTCACGACAAGGAATGTATGTACACTCGACAAAAAAAGCAATGTCATCATCAAGTAATGTTAGATTTATTATTTGACAGTTGAATTTGATGGAGCCTGTGGTTGATTGACTTGATCAATAAGGTTGATATATAACCCCTTTCCACATTAACTTTTGTAAATTCTGTATACGCATTTCGACAACCAAGTTGTCATCATCAGCAGATAATTTCAAAGTGTCGCACCTGGTAAAACACGGCGAAAAACAACCGCACGAAAATCAAACTCCGTACGCGATCCACACCGTTCAAAACCAAGATGTACATGAACGGTGTGGATCGCGGACGGAGTTTGATTTTCGTGCGGTTGTTTTTCGCCGTGTTTTACCAGGTGCGACACTTTGAAATTATCTGCTGATGATGACAACTTGGTTGTCGAAATGCGTATACAGAATTTACAAAAGTTAATGTGGAAAGGGGTTATATATCAACCTTATTTATTATTTGACAGTTATTAATCAAATGAAGAAGTTCATACTTATAACAATATTCTAGAAACTTACAATAACAGCCATCTAGATGTATGAATCATAATTTGGTCAAAAGTTATATTGGTTCAAGTAGGCGTTGACTGCAAAATATGAAAATTAAGAAAATTTTTAGTTATACTTATTTTATTAGAAAATACGTAAGCACAGTGTATGTAGGTAAGCGATGGTTCAAATTAACTTTTAAACTCTGTTGTGTCCTTAATAATAATATTTATTTAGAAAGAGTAATTTTTGAGATTATTTTTTGAGAATTATTGTATTCCTTTAAATATAAAATAAGCTCTTTGGAATCTATTCACACAAAAGCTTCTGTCAACTGATTCATTAAATACTTGTATGACGAACCAATAGAAATAAACTTTATGAATCTTTTGAGAAGTATTTGTAAATCAAAATTTTGGTGTTTCAATGGTTCTAAGAGCGTTTAGAAATTTGTATGCAAGAAGGAAGAGGTGAACGTGGAAAATTAAACAAAAGTTACTCATTTGTTTTGTTTGTTTTTTTCCAATAAAGAAAAAATCAAACCGGGTACTGGAATACACTATGAATGTAACAATGTGTAGGTTCACTTTGCAATATTCTAACCAATAGAAAGAAATTTGATGAATCTTTTGAAAAGAGTTGGAAAACAAAATTTTTATTGGTGTTTAAATTATATAATTAAATCAAGATTATGCATGTGTTTCATTTGTTTCTTCCAATGAAAAAAATCAATACTAATAATATTCTTTACTGTGCAACAGAACAAGCTCTTTATAGGACAAATGCAATACAGAAAGTACAGTAAAGCGAAAAAAAATTAAAAAACGAAACACATTTTATTTAGATATATAAGCAAACTAAAACACACATAAGACTTACTTAATACATGAAAAATTAAATACATAATTCCAAAATAATGAAAAAATAGAATCCGAAGTGGACCAATACCCGATTAAAGGGATAATTTCCCAAAAAAGGAATCAGGACACATCCTGCTGGCGTTCCTACACATATGACCTAACGGCGCCGCCAGGAGAATGTTAGTCCTAGCTCCTCGGAATAACAGAGTCGCGAGATCTAGTGGCATGAGATGGTACCAGTAAACAAACCTCAGCCAACAATGATGGGTCATCTACACCACTATTAACCAAGTCAATAAGGAACTGGCACTTGCAAACATCCCTTCGGCAAGACAAGCATTGGAAGTTATGCCTTTCCTACTCCCTTCGGTAGGTATATACCATCAAGATGATATGATAAATACTTTAAAAATCTTTTGCTGGATTCTCTTCCGAAAGAGACGATGATAAAAATAGCGAAGATACTAGACCACCGAGGCATACTCCAGCCTAGTGCGAACAAATGCATAATATATTGACTTGAGAGCATAAATATTATTGAACTGCCTACAGGAACGCACTAAAACTCGTTACTATACTAGTATTTGTATACTAGGTACTTATTGTGACAACTAGTTGTTATATTCAGTAGAAAGAATTTCTTACTAAAGATTATAACTTAGTTGTCGAAATACATATCTAGGAGGCAACTATTAGTGTAGTAAGGAGTTTTTATTACTTCTTTGAGGAATATGTAAATATAATTCTTAGAAATAAAGCTATTTATCTTGATTTGGTACGTAGACTTCCGCGGTCGTGGTCCATGCTATCTGCTTCTGGGTTTCCGGGCTGGAACCGCGTCACTAGTATATCTGCCGACGTTTCGTACCCATTTGTATGGGACATCTTCAGGGCTGAACTACTGCACTGAAACTGAAAACTTCTCTATTTATCTTGATTATACTTTGAAATATACAGATAGCTTTAAGAAAGTATAATTCTTCATATGAGCAATTTTAAGTTACGAGGGAGCGTTTTTATATTTGCGGAATGGGGGACAAGGGGTGGAAATAAAAAAACCAAATTATTTTTCTTTTTCAATATATTCACTTGCAAGACGGATATATTTTTCACATCTTTCAATTAATTTATTTATACCCTCATAAAAAAATGATTTCTCTTTATCTGCAAAATACGCCGAAACTGCCTCCTTGACTTCATCATCGGCAGTAAATTTTTTACCCCGCAGCTCTTTTTTCATTTTCGGAAACAAGTAATAATCACTCGGGGCCAGGTCTGGGCTGTAGGGTGGGTGATTCACAATTTCGAAGCCCACCTTATGCAGGGCAGCTAACGCAACGCGGCTCTTGTGGACGGGCGCGTTGTCGTGCAAAAGCAGAACACCTTTTGTCAATTTTCCCCGTCTTTTCTCTTTAATGGCTTCTTTTAGTCGCTCTAATATTGAAGCGTAATATTCTCCGGTTATAGAAACACCTTTATCTTTATAATCAATCAACAATATTCCTTCCGAGTCCCAAAATACCGTTGCCGTGAGTTTCCCAGCTGATTGTGACACTTTAAATTTCTTAGGTGGTGCTGTGCCCTTTTTATGCCACTGCATGGAGTCTTGTTTGGACTCAGGTTCATAATGATGAACCCAAGTTTCGTCTCCAGTAACAATTCCACTCAATACACCATCCTTGTCTTCATTACAGAGGTCCAAAAATGCACGCGAACACTCTACGCGCTGTTGTTTTTGCGGCGGCGTGAGCATTCTCGGCACCCATCTTGCGCTGACCTTAGACATGCCGAGATGATCGTGTAGGATTTTAAAAATTGTTGTGTCGGATACTCCAACCATTTCTGCGAGTTGTTTCTTCTTTAGTCGAGCATCTTCGAGTACAATTTGTTCAACTTTTTGAATAAGTGCTGGTCACCTCAATGCTCCTGCCCGGCCTCGGGTCGTCTTCAAGGGATTTCCTTCCTTGTTTAAATAAACTATGCCACTTGTACACCATGGTTTTTCCTGGACAAGAGTCGCCGTAAACCAATGACATCTCATCCATTATGGTCGCGACTGATTTTCCTTGCCTGGTAAGGAACTTTCTAACGGCACGATATTCGATTTTTTCCATATTTCACTTTTCACTCCTGATTATGTTACTTGGTTGACGATAGCTCAAAGACTAACTGTCTAATAACAATGAAACTTCGTATTTATACTAATCATGAGTCGCTGCACAGGCCACGCCCCCAATGCGCCTACTCACCCCCCTACAACCCGCTCATTCCGCGAATATAAAAACGCTCCCTCGTACGTATTATTTAAGTTTTAAAATTCTGTTACTTTTTAACTATGTCATTACTTATTAAAACTTAGTAAAGAGAAACACTTGGCTGTAATGTTACATTAATCACACCTTTTATCAAAGGAAATGTGGTTTTAATACATTTTACTTCCTTACTCATTTTGATACAACCATGTCGAGACGTATTTACAAAAAATCGTTAAAATGGACAAGTTGCTTGTATACGCATTGTGCGCGTGTTTACTTTTTCTACACAATGTGGAATCTAAATCGTTTTCAATACTGGGCATTCCCATATATAATCCTTTTGACCCTGTACTAACAGAAATCGGTACAGCTGGACAAGCGAGAAGTGAACAATTAAAAACAGGTATTTACAATATTTTACATTGTGATTGTTTTAAAATTGAATACTTATCTTTTATTGATGACAGCGCCAAATTTTGCTGCGGCAAATGTAGAAGAAATTGACAGAAAAGAGTCGAAGGTACTAATTCAAACGAACACATGTGCTGGCGGATATAGACTTGACAGACAAGGAAAATGCAGGAAAGTTGCTTAAGGGAATCTGTGTTATATCACTTTTTAACATTGCCACCAGTCGAAAAATTTTTAAAATAAAGCATGGACGTCCTAAGGATGAATACTTACATTTTTCTTATAGAAGTAATAATTAAAATTTTTAAAATTGTAATTCTATACAATATTTTAAAGTACATATTTATATTTGAATTAATTAAAACAGTTTAAAATTAATCGGGAAATTTAAATAAAACCCCTTTCCAGGATCCAAGAATATGTAATAACTTTAATAATTTAACAGCCGTGGATATAAACTATAGTCCTTTACCAACGATTTTACGTCAGTGTTTGTAGTGTATAGGCGTGTCTACACTTTTTATGGTGGTGGGTCTTACAAATAAGTGTTTAATGTTAATTAGTATTTAAAGTATTTAGAAAATTGAGTGTTCACTGTAAGTCAATGCAGAAGTAATTAGACTTAAAAGTTGTCCTGTAATAGGATTGTAAAGATCTGTTGGGCAAATATATACATTATTATTATTATTATTATTATTATAATGTGTGCCAAACATATACTGTTCGTCTGTTTGAAGTGTGTATTTGGTTCAACACTGCTACTTATTATTTGCTGATGATTACGACTTAATTGTCAAAATGCGTATACAGAACACCTTTTTAAATAGATCCAATCAACCACAACCTCCATTAAAATGTACAAATTTAAAACTAATTTAAAATTTAGTGTTTGTTACATTTTTTTATATTGAAAACTGATTCCGACTTTATAAAATAATCTAAAAGAAAAACGAAAAACGTGCCATTATTTTCTTTTAAAGCGGATGAGCAAGTGTTTATATTGTGTGTAATAAAAAGTTTAAAATTTAGTTACAATTAAAATGATTTATTGGGCAGTAATTCTGGTTCTATAAAACACTAAATAAAAGTAAAAAAAAATGCAGAAAAAGTTGTCATGTAAAACACGCAGTAATAACAATTATAATAATTTACGAATAACGTTAGATACAAACTTTATGTAAATGTTATTTTTATTGATACAGTAAATATAAATAAATAATAAATATGACAAAAAAGAGCACAAACATGAATCTGCAAAAACGAAAAGAATTACATAATGAAAGAATATATTCGCTGATTAAATTTATGTATTTATTGTGTTGTAGAGAAAGTCATGATTAGAACGATCAATCTTTATCAGCACGTCAGGACAGGATCCGTGGTAGTAAGTACTTGTATATAGGTAAATTTTGATAGAAGTTGTGATTTATTAAATTAATTAACTCCACAATAATTTTCGTATTCTGTATTACGTATTTCGACAACTAAGTTGTCATCTTTAGCATATACTTAACCACAGTGTCGCACCTGGATCCACGGCAAAAGTTAAGCTCTATACAAGTTTATTGTATGTCTTTACCCTTGACTTACACAGCATAGAGAAGGCTAGTTCATAATTAATAAGTATTTTGAAAAAGGAGAAGTGCTTACGTTACTGATATAAGCTCTAATAAAAGATAAGGTTGTGTGAGTCAATTCGAAAGTGGTGAGAAGGATGACATAGGACAGGAATAAGTGGAAGGAAGTATAATTCAATTCCTACCGTCCCTCCGCCTTATTGCTATAGCATGCTCATAATAGATAAGGGTGTGTAAGTCAATTCGAAAGTGGTGAGAAGGCTGACGTAGGACAGGAATAAGTGGAAGGAAGTATAACTTGATTCCTACCAAGGCTGACATAGGACAGGGATAAGTGGAAGGAAGTATAACTCAATTCAATTACATCCTTATAATAGATAAAGGTGTGTGAGTCAATTCAAAAGTTGTGAGAAGGCTGACGTAGGACAGGAATAAGTGGAAGGAAGTATAACTCAATTCAATAACATCTTCATAATAGATAAGGGTATGTGCGTCAATTCGAAAGTGGTGAGAAGGATGACATAGGACAGGAATAAGTGGAAGGAAGTATAATTGAATTCCTACCGTCCCTCCGCCTTATTGCTATAGCATGCTCATAATAGATAAGGGTGTGTAAGTCAATTCGAAAGTGATGAGAAGGCTGACGTAGGACAGGAATACGTGGAAGGAAGTATAACACAATTTCTACCGTCCCTCCGCCTTATTGCTATAGCATGCTTATAATAGATAAGGGTGTGTGAGCCAATTCGAAAGTGGTAAGAGGCTGATATAGGTCAGGAAGAAGTGGAAGGAAGTATAACTCAATTCCTCTCGCCTCTCCACATAACACCCAAAAGGGTGTGTTTAAAGGAGATTAAATGATCACTGAAATTTTGTATATAACCCCTTTCCACATTAATTTTCGTATACGTATTTCGACAACGAATGATGACAACTTACTTGTCGAAATGCGTATACAGAACACGAAAATTAATGTGGAAAAGGGTTATATATCAATCTTCAGTGATTAAGTTAATCAACCACAGGCTCCATCAAACTCATCTGCGGGATTAAATAAGTAAGTTATTTTTGAAAATACCCTGCTGTAATATTTTTAAAAAATTAATTTTTGAAATGGTTTTTTTGACGAAAGCGCCATCTATTTCTTATAATTCAATAGTATTTATATTTTAGTTCAAAACCTATTATGAAGTTGATAAAAAACAAGTTACTACGAGGTTATATTTTTTTCTATAATTAAATTTCCAGAAAGTTAAACTTTGATCCTATTTTTATTAATTATAAATGACGTGCTCTGATATTTTGTTGTCATAGCAATAAATATATATTACAGTTCTATATACTAAAGAATTAAACAAGAAATGTTAATCTTTCAATTATTTTCATAAATAATCATACATATGTTAATGTAATGAAATATTGTTTTCGGCTTTGGATTCTGATAATATAATAAAAAAACGTGATCTCATTCGTGTGAAGTAAATAAAATTAATAACAGTGCTTGCATATGACCTACATTTTGTTCTATGTTGATTATTCTTTTAAATATGAACATTTAGATAGAATTCACAGATTTAGCGAATTTTAATAATTTCCAATCCGAAAACTGCATAATTAAATTACCGTGTTTACATTATTGTCAAACTCATTAACATTTTGCCGCAGCCAGCAATTTATTTCATAATAAATTTCGTAGAATTGAACATTTGACCCCCAGGTTAATCGGACATTTATCGAATAACACACATTGATAAAGTATCTAAAAGCATATTTTGTTTAAATGCTAACACTTACAAATTCATATATAGAGATCAACTTAAAATACATAAAACAACAATGAATAAACTAATTATATTCACGTTGAGTCTGTGCCTATTTTGTCTGTACAACGTGGAATCTAAACCGTTAATATTAGAAACAATTCGCGATACGTTTGACGACTCTGTGGCAGCGGTGAAAGGTTTGGGCTGTACAGTTACTAATTTGGGATGTCAGAATGAAGAACCGGAAAACGGAGAATCAGAGGCAGGTAAGAAGTTTAGATTATATTCATTTGGGCATCCTGGGCAAGTTCTTTATTTGTAGATGCTACCGAAACTCCTAACAGTATGGTGGAATCAAAGAGATTAATAGGTACTAAAACGTGTGCTGGTGGATTCAGAATGGATAGGAACGGAAACTGCAGGAAGGTTGCTTGAAAATAATAGTTCGTTTTGTTACATTATATAGTTATTATTAATTTCAAAGAATTACGTAATAAACAGTAAACATTGTAATATTAATATCTTACCCTTTAATTTTTTTTTAATAAACGAAATACGATTAAATTGGTTAAAAAGGTAGCGTCGATTTCCTTGCGACGCCAAACGACATGCATCTTTATTTATATAAATCTGCATTGTCAGTTATATTTAGGGCCTATCTATTTAGGCAATTTTCTGATGCAGAAGAACATAAAATTTTTATACGAGGATAGCCGTTTATATTTCGGGAATAGCAAACAAAAAAAAATTTATTATCGAAAATAGTTTTGTTGCTTTTCAAAATATTCTCCTTGAAAATCAATGCACTCTTGCATTCGTTTAAACCAATCCGAAAAGCATTGCTGCCACTGTGAAGGCGGTATCTTCAAAATATGAGTTTTGAATGCCTCAACTACCTCTTCTGGCGTAGAAAACCATTGATCACGAAGCTTATTCTTCACGTGTGGGAACAAGAAGGAATCACAGTGTGCTAGATCATGTACGGCGGACGGCTCATCAATTCAATGTTTTGCTCGGTCAAATATTCAATTTTTTGAACCGATCTGTGAGAGCTCGCATTGTCATCGTGGAGAATGATCTTTCGTTTTTGGTTTGTCTTCCTTATTTCTTTAAAAACTTTTGACAAACAAAAGGTGTATACCATTTGGAATTGACCGTTCTACAACTCCCTGAAGGCATGGTTGCAACGTGATCGGTTTTTCCGAAAAAACAGGCAACCATTTGTTGGTTTTGGCTCATCTTGGGATACCCACACAGTCGACTGCTGTTTACTATCGGGCTCATACGTATAGATCCAAGATTCATCACCTGCGACGACTTTATAAATGTTTTTTGAAGCATCGCCATTATGTTTTTTGTGCATTTCTTGGCACCAATTGACGCGAGTCCTTTTTTAATGGTTGTCAAATTATGTGATACTCAACGTGAACATAGCTTCTTAACGGCTAAATGTTCATGCAGGATCTTATGCAAGCTGGTGTTATTAATACCTAGAGATGTCTCGATCTCATGGTATATCACATGACGCATTATCAATTTAGACACTGCATTAATGTTTTCCAACACAACATTTGTGGGACGACCTTGATAAAGTTCATCGTCCAAAGAACGCCGTCCAAGTTTGAATTTACTATACCAACGATATACTGTAATTTTCGATGGTGCTTCATCAACATATAAAGAATTCAGTTCGTTAATGCATTCTTATTGAGATAATCTACGCCGAAAGTTATGAAAAATAATTGCACGAAATGGTCGCGAGTTAATTCCATTTTTTCGCTGGCATAAAATTTTTAAGTTACTGTTAACAATAGAAATATCGACCGGATAGTAAAACTATCAAGGTAATATATTGTCAAAAATGACAAACTTCACGACGCAATCATCAGATCGGAAGCAACACTAATAGTGTTGCCAGTTCCCGAAATACAAACGGCTGCCCTCGTATTTGAATCCTATTTTCGAAACGGTTTCAAGATTTATTGGTTTGACTCAAGTGAAGAATGATTTGATCAATAAGGTTGATATATAACCCCTTTCCACAATTAACTATTTGTAAATTCTGTATACGCATTTCGACAACCAAGTTGTCATCATCAGCAGATAATTTCAAAGTGTCGCACCTGGTAAAACACGGCGAAAAAATTGCACGAAAAAACAAACTCTGTACGCGATCCTCACCGTTCAAAACCGAAACGGTGTGGATCGCGTACGGAGTTTGTTTTTTCGTGCAATTTTTTCGCCGTGTTTTACCAGGTGCGACACTTTGAAATTATCTGCTGATGATGACAACTTGATTGTCGAAATGCGTATACAGAATTTACAAATAGTTAATTGTGGAAAGGGGTTATATATCAACCTTATTGATCAAGTCAATCAACCACAGGCTCCATCAAATTCAACTGAAGAATGATTAGCTTTCAAAATGAGTTCCCAGAAGTTGCTGTTCAATACGGACTTGAAATCTTCGAATTTTCGTGCAAATTTATTTTACAAGACAGGCTATCTTAGGAGAAAAGAAGGCAGTGACGACATACAACATTACCAGAGGAAGTACTTTAAAATATGTATTTCGCCATGTAAGTTTTTTTACACTCGATTATTTTTCCTTAACAGTTAAATGTGTGCGATGTGAATATCCATCCCCTAAAATGAATCGATTGCACGTTAATCTGCTTGAGTTTCGACCATTCTCAACGTGATATTTTACTTTTTAAACTGCACTTTTTTATAGTTAGTGCAATTGCCTACGCATTTTTCCAAGTGACGTATGTACATACGTCTGTTCTATGTATTTTAAAATAATACATATTGCGGAGCCAATTATAAGAAACAATTGACGTTTATTGTTGCTAGGCAACACCAATTGTAAATGAATTATGATAATGTAAGAAATAATTTGCACAAACGTTTTCGCTTAAAGAAAATCTAAGAATTTCTCTGATAACTTATTATACGTGACGTATATTTTAATAATTATTTAAACAAATTTACACTTAGGCTGTGAAAGTATTACTTTAATGTACATTATATGCTTCGTTATTGGTTTCTTTGAGTTCACGTAAGATTAAAATAGCTCTCAGACTTGTTCTTGACATGCAAAATGGGGTTATCAACATAAAAATATAGATAAAAGTTATGCACATATGTAAATACTTCTAGAAATATTCGAATTTATAATAATTTATTTCGAATCTTGAAATAATGAAGTCGTTTGGATTGCTGTTGGTTTTTACTTTCATATTTATATATGCAGAATCCAAATCTTTTCATTTTGACACTTCTGATGAATCGTGTCCTCAGGGGAACTGTATCGAGCAAGATTCCTCCGAGTCAGGTAAGGGTTTTAATTTATTTTTTTACGAGTACAATGTAAAAAATAAGAAAGTATACTAAATATATTTTCTCTCTCTCTTCCTCTATTAGTAAATAACTATTGTTGAGAAATTAAAATATTTTTTTATCTTTATTTGCTGGGGGAAGTTATCATTGCTTGCTTTACGTTTATACTTGACTAGTTTATCAACCATTCAACCCATAGCAAAGTGATTGGATACAAAAAAGTATTTGAAAAATCGCAGTGAACGGACAAAATGGACACTTTTCAGTGTTGGTAAGGTGGTTAAAATGTTTTAGAAACTATAGACCAACTTCAGTTCTAAACGAGCCTCCATTCTTGGACGATTCAAAATAGTTTTTCGTTTCTGGATTAAGACTGCTTGGCACTTGGAAAAAATATTGAAAAATCATCAAACCGTCTCAAAATCTTTAAAAACCTTTTCACTCTTGAACAACCCAAAAACAAACAAGACTATGAACCATTGCAAATCACCGAGAAAGAGCTAAAATCTTTGAAATCTATTAATTGTTAGATGCTTCAAAACTGCTTCTTTGGACAAACAGGGACTGTAAAAAAAATCGAAAAATGCAAAATAACTTTTCAATTTTAGAGCAGTGTCTAGTCGCTTGAGAAATTGCTTAAAAATCATACAAAAGTATCTTAGAAATAACAGCGAATGAACAAAACGATACTTTTCACTAATCATCAGGGGGTTAAAGAGCTTTAAAAAGCATAGACCAACTTCAATTCTAAAATAACCACCATCTTTAGGCGATTCCAAATAGTTTCTTTATTTCCGGAATTAGACGGCTTAGATATGAAGAAATTGTTCAAAAATCATCAAAATCGTTTCGAAATATTTAAAAATATTTTTATTCTTAACTAAACTAGACTATAAGTCACTGGAAATTTCTGAAGATAATGTTAAAATTTTTGATTTTTTAAATGTCCCAAAACAGTGATTGTAAAAAATAGGAAAATGCTTAAAAAATGCTTGAGAAGTTTCGAATCTACTAAAATACATAACAGTTGAAATAGCTTTTTCTTTTTAAACCGCATCAAACAGCCAATTTTGATGTATGTAATGGTGATTCGTTAACGGCTTGAGGATTGTCTTCGCTTCAAATACGGCAAGTTTTCTTATTGACGTAGCCATTTGACCAGAAATGAGCTGAGCTTCGTCACTAAACACAATTCTTTGATAAAAATGCTCGTCTTCGACCAGTTTCAAATGAGCCCAATCAGCAAAAATGCGACGCAAACGATGGCTGTTTCGCTTCAATTCTTGCACGAGCTGTATTTTATAGGCACGTAAGCCAAGATTCTTATGTAAAATTTTCCACCTTGTCGAAGGACAAAGGCCAACAATTTGAGAACGACGACGAATCGACATTTCAGCGTCTTCTTCAATACTTCGCGCTACAGCAGCAATATTCTCTTCGATACGCACATTTCTTTCTCTTGTTGATGGTTTTGAATCGAGAAAAGTAAAATTAGTGCGAAAACGCTCAATAACTTCACGAATTGCTTGCTCACTAGGCCGGTTATATTGACCGTAAAATGGATGAAGTGCTCTATGAACTTCGCGAACACATTTTTTTCAAAGTAAATTTTCACAATTTGGAAGCGTTGTTCTGGCTTTAAACGATTCACGATGACTTGCCAAACGTTACTGAACAGAAATGTCAACACGGTATGACATTATCAGCTGTCAAACCGTAGTTATCGATATCGATAATTCTCATGCAGTTTAAAAAATACCCATTATATTACTACAAATGCAAACTATTCCATTTTGTTTATTTAATTATTAGAATCTTCATAATTGTTTTTCATGAATATTTCTAATTTTTATTTATTTACAGGGACTAGATCGCTAACATTTACTCAATGCGCTTATGGATACAAAATTGACAGAAATGGCAGATGCAGAAAGATCATTTAAAGTATGTTTATTCAAGTGCTTGTAGTTTAAATATATAAATTTTACACAGAAATAAACAACAAATGTTTTAATATACGAATATTTGGTATTATTTACCCTATTTTTAAAATAAATTATTGAGTTATCAAAAGCGGAAATAATGAAGAAGCCAAAACATTAGATAGCACACTTGCAGTATACTGTATTTCAAAAGAGAGAAACGAATTTCTGAGCAGACCCAAATGACAGTTAATTCTTATTGGTTTAGAGCAAGGCATATAGTCGGGCGTGTTTATTTCGCAACCATTTTTGTATGTGCTTTCCCTCAGTGATACGATGCATTATCCATAACCATGACAGCATTTTCTGGAAAATAAAGTAATATCTCAGTAATCCCCCTAATAAAGCAATATATTAGGAGTCCTCAAACATTGTGGTGTTCATCTCGTTATGATAATCAGATGTTTTCTTCCCCCCAAACACTAACAAACCATTTTCTATGAAGCCAACTGAACTGCCAATTTGTAATATAAGTTGAGGTCCCTTTCCAGATAGATTTTTTCAGTCCTATGGTAAGTCCATCCACAAAGACCTGTTTACGACTTAAAACTTTTGTGCCAGTCTGTACTTTCTGCCTTGTGTGACCGTCGTTCAATCAGATTTCCTCTAAATATAAATAGGTTTATTCTGGGAACTATATAATGAAATATCTTTTAGATATTTGCGTTTCCATCTTATAATATCATCTTTCTTTGTAAGAACACTGTTTCTGATTCGTTTGAGGTATCTGCAATATGTAACAGAATTATATTTAGATATATTAATATACTACAAATGTTCATACTTAAAATTTAGGTTGCTTCATTAATCGACATAATGTTGAGCGACTCATATTTGGCAGTCCACTGTTGTTATCTATATAAGTCAAGAGACATTATTTGATGTTGGAGGTTCATTGTCACGAAATATGGACTACTTAACGAAGAGCAGTTTTAACAATCTCATCAAAAGACTCCAGTACAGAAGGTCTAGCAGTTTTTCGTCCCCAAACTTTTCCCTGACTTTTTATATTCACCATTACCTAAAACTTCAAATGCTTGTAATTCAGTTTTGATAGAGTTGTAGGCATACGTTCATTAGACATTCTTAACTTCAAGTTATTTCAGTAACAAGTCTTTAGGCTTTGGCAATTACGTGTTGATTACAGTGTCGTATCTGGATTCGCGTCAAAGCTCACATAGAACATTACTTGTACTACTTCCGCCAAAACCAAACAGCGGTTTTCACAAGAGACCTTTGTGATTAATAGTCTGCTGATAATTACATCTTAGTTGTGGAAATGCGTATACAGAGTACGAACAGTAACGTGGTAAGGTGTTTTCTGCCTTTTCTTGGTTAGTAATAATAATATCATTTATTCAGTAACGCAGAAGCTTAGTCGACGTTAAAGTACAGTGTAAATATACGAGGGAGCGTTTTTATATTCGCGGAATGGGGGACAAGGGGTGGAAATAAAAAAACCAAATTATTTTTCTTTTTCAATATATTCACCTGCAAGACGGATACATTTTTCACATCTTTCAATTAATTTATTTATACCCTCATAAAAAAATGATTTCTCTTTATCTGCAAAATACGCCGAAACTGCCTCCTTGACTTC
This sequence comes from Dermolepida albohirtum, assembly GCA_031893035.1. Lineage (NCBI taxonomy): Eukaryota > Metazoa > Arthropoda > Insecta > Coleoptera > Scarabaeidae > Dermolepida > Dermolepida albohirtum. Next base: position 291,215 of record JAVIWB010004188.1, on the reverse strand, counting down.
ATCATCGGCAGTAAATTTTTTACCCCGCAGCTCTTTTTCATTTTGGGAAACAGGTAATAATCACTCGGGGCCAGGTCTGGGCTGTAGGGTGGGTGATTCACAATTTCGAAGCCCACCTTATGCAGGGCAGCTAACGCAACGCGGCTCTTGTGGACGGGCGCGTTGTCGTGCAAAAGCAGAACACCTTTTGTCAATTTTCTCCGTCTTTTCTCTTTAATGGCTTCTTTTAGTCGCTCTAATATTGAAGCGTAATATTCTCCGGTTATAGAAACACCTTTATCTTTATAATCAATCAACAATATTCCTTCCGAGTCCTAAAATACCGTTGCCATGAGTTTCCCAGCTGATTGTGACACTTTAAATTTCTTGGGAGGTGCTGTGCCCTTTTTATGCCACTGCATGGAGTCTTGTTTGGACTCAGGTTCATAATGATGAACCCAAGTTTCGTCTCCAGTAACAATTCCACTCAATACACCATCCTTGTCTTCATTACAGAGGTCCAAAAATGCACGCGAACACTCTACGCGCTGTTGTTTTTGCGGCGGCGTGAGCATTCTCGGCACCCATCTTGCGCTGACCTTAGACATGCCGAGATGATCGTGTAGGATTTTAAAAATTGTTGTATCGGATACTCCAACCATTTCTGCGAGTTGTTTCTTCTTTAGTCGAGCATCTTCGAGTACAATTTGTTCAACTTTTTGGATAAGTGCTGGCGTGGTCACCTCAATGCTCCTGCCCGGCCTCGGGTCGTCTTCAAGGGATTCCCTTCCTTGTTTAAATAAACTATGCCACTTGTACACCATGGTTTTTCCTGGGCAAGAGTCGCCGTAAACCAATGACATCTCATTCATTATGGTCGCGACTGATTTTCCTTGCCTGGTATGGAACTTTATAACGGCACGATATTCGATTTTTTCCATATTTCACTTTTCATTCCTGATTATGTTACTTGGTTGACGATAGCTCAAAGACTAACTGTCTAATAACAATGAAACTTCGTATTTATACTAATCATGAGTCGCTGCACAGGTCACGCCTCCAATGCGCCTACTCATCCCTCTACAACCCGCTCATTCCGCGAATATGAAAACGCTCCCTCGTGATAAATAAAAGCCACATAAAATGTACGAAAAACCAAAGACATTGATTGTACATGAAAATTATTATGCTATGATAATGCTATAATATACATGCCATATTGTTCCGTTCGATGGCACATGGTCTGGCTAATCAGCAGTTCCGCTCATATGAAGACATCTCAAAATGGCTTGATTCGTGGATAGCCTCAACAGACGAACACTTCTACCGTGACGGTATTGGAGCTTTGCCAGAAAGATGGGAAAAAGTTGTCGCTAGCGATGGGCAATACTTTGAATGATTCATTTGTAAACATTTTTTCACAATAGAATTGCATTTTCATCAAAAAAACAGCGAGAACTTAGTTACGCACCTAATAATACTTTTCTAAATTCATCACTCGTCGAATTTGTCATTAGATACAGTTAGCGATTGTATCAGAGGCATACGAGTTCATTGGGCTTTTATTGAATTCAAAACTTATTAATTTTTAAATTATGGTCGATTAGTTACGATTCATTATAATGTCCAATTGTCAAATTAATTGGCGTAGATAATCCTGAATTAAAGCATTCAGAAGATCGTCATATTTTGATGGCATTTCTGAACGTTGAGAATGGTTTATGTCAAAATGAAACCATTTCCATGCTGTACTCTCCTCAATTACGTTTTCTCTATAAATGGCTCGATGAGTTCTAACTCGAACAAAAGGATATGAAATGCTCGTTTTTTTTTATGTGACATTCATCTTCTTTTGTCAATAGATAAAATAATCTTAATGCAAATTCACCAATTCAAAATCTATTCAATTAAAGAATACGACATTAAAGCAATCTCGACGAATGCGTAATAATATTTTTTTCAAGTCACTCTCATCCGAGGAATCAACTTATGAATCAACCTGATGGAATTGAGAAAATATTTCTTAGATTGCGTCCTGCTTTTATTGTTATTGCTAACACTAGGATACTGTTATTAAATTTATTTTTTTTGTTATGAAACAGAGCCTTTCGGAATCATCAAATTTCACATATGAATCACGGACGTGCACATTCCAAAAAAGAAAAATCTTCGACGAGTGATTCAGCAGCACCAGAATACACGCAATATAATTTCACCTGCCTATATAATGTGCGAGTCCAACAAGACCCGATACCGGTTCTTTTCTCGTAAAAGTCGTCGCCAAGGCAAATCTCCTCAGTTCACTCGATAAACATGGCTTTGTACAATGCAAGGATGATTTTGCTGCTGTTTACAGTTGGTGTAATTCTAAATCTAGTTAAGGATGTTAACTGTGCACCAACAGACAGTGAAGTAAGCAACCCTGCGATAGCCGCCGAGGGAGGTGAAGGTAGGAAAAAGAAATAATTTTAATTTTTCAAATATCTACGAAATATACATTTCAGGTGAAGGAAATAATCGTTATCTATTTAAAACGGGATATAATTGTCCTCCTGGTAGTAGAGTTGACTTCAGAGGTCGTTGTAAAATAGTGTATTAATTGTAATCGTCTTGTTTCTTTGAGGATATTTAAATTTTTTAGTGAAATAATGTTTTACTTAGAGCCTTTTAAAACATCTAGTAAGTTGTACATAAATTGAAATTGCATTATAGAGTTCTTTGTTAAATATAATTAGATAATTTATTATGTATTTAAATACCTTATTAACACGTATTTTGTAATGTTTTTCCTATGATATACACGTCACATAATAAACATATAAGGAACTGCTCATTAAAGCGATCTATTTATAGTATTACACCAACATATTTTACACAAGTACATACAATTTAGATTCTTTTTGTTAAAAAACAAAATCTTTTTTATAAATGGTGATATTGTTAAGTCCTACATCTATACAGTAAGACAGCTTTGAAAATATTTCATTAATCTAGTAACAAATTTTAACAATTGCAGAAACTTTTAATTGATTGCGATAATACAATTTATTGTAATAGAAAGAAAAGATTAACTACAGCAACAGATAAAGTGCGAAGAATACATTTAACAATAAACACAAAAACGATAAAAATGAAAACTGTGAGAAATCTACATTTTATTTTGTCCTAATTTAAGTGTTTCCATGACTAATTGTCTTACTATTAAGGCTATAAAGTCAGTTGTTTATACTAGTAGTTTGGTGAATATTTTTGTAGAGCGCTTCGGTGCAGCGCCTGCACGAACCGCCACTGCTTGAGGGTATAAAAGTGCGTATGCGACCGATCTCGACTATAGTTAGATTTTACCATTTTCTGTATCATGGATAATTTTGTAACTGTAGTTACGAGTAAAAATGGAAAGGCAACGCGATTTGACTCATACACAGGCTTGGAGAGCCATAGGTCAATTGTAAGATGAACGGAGACAGCAAGCTGTTGCTGAAGTTTTTGCAGTTGGCCAAACAAGGTGTGGTTTCGCGTTTGTGGAATTTGTTTTTAGAAACTGGAGGTGTTCAGAGAAGACGAGGACAAGGACGCCCACCATCTACAACACCAAGAGATGATTGTTACCTAACAGTGTTTGCACGTTGAAATCGCACTCATAACGCAAAGCAGCTTAGAACTGAGCTTGCTGCTGCTACGGGAAGGGTAGTATCAACTCAAACAATAAGAAATTGTCTTCATAACGTTGGCATGTATGCTCGAAGACCCCATAGTATGCGCTCTAATAACTTTTCTTAATAAAAGATCGCGAAGAATATTGGCGGAGCAGCATAGAAATTGGAATCACCATAACTGGGCACAAGTATTGTTTTGTGACGAATCCAGATTTGCTTTAAATTCAGATAGTAGACGTATTTTAATTTGGCGTGAATCTGGAACACGAAATCAGCCACAATTTGTTCGAGAAAGATCGCAATATGAAGGTAGGAGTGTAATGGTATGGGCTGGGACAAGCGTAGGAGATCATACAGACCTTTATGTGATATAGAATGGTAACCTGACTGCTTAGAGGTATCTGGATGAAATTTGAGATCCATTGTTCTTCCATACGCTGGCGCTATCGGTGAAAAATGAATCTTTCACGGATAGCGCCAGCGTACGGAAGAACAATGGATGACAATGCTCGTCCACATCGAGCAAACATCGTGAACAATTGGATTGAACAATTAGAAATCAATAGAATGGACTGGCCAGAAAATTCTCCTAATGGCAGTCCTATCGAACATGCTTAGGATGCCTTAGAAAGACCTGTTGCAGCAAGATATATGCCACCGTGTACAATTCAGGCACTTCGAATTGCTCTGATAGAGGAATGGAATGTTATTCCACAAGAATTTCCTGATGCCCTGATTCAATCGATGCCAATGAGATGTCATGCCTTTATTGCCGTTCGTGGAGATCATAATACACATTATTAACAATAGATTTTTCGTTATGTTATCAATAAAACTTCTTATAAAGTCTCATAATCATGTATTCATTTAATGATATTTATTCACTCTAGTGCCCTAGTAGCTTTATAATGTGACCAAACAAGTTCAAACGTGTTAATGCGTTCGATTTCTTATATAAAAATGTTGTAGTTAAATATAAAAATATTTACAACGTGTTACATTCTTTATTTATTTTTCTATTACCATTTTTCCAGATATCCCCTAATTGTCTTGAGCAGTGTAAATTGTGTGTGTTATTCTTTCTTTTATGTAAAGGTGTTTCAAATTGCGCCACTTTTTTAAATAATAAATAAAATATAGATGGCGCACTGAATTTGTCTAGGTATGTGGGCACTTAAAAAGTGTGATGTATGACATTTATAAAAATGGCTTCGTACATGGTACAAAAACGCGTTCAAATTGTTGAATTATTTTATGAAAATCAGCGTTCTGTGAAAAGAGTTTTTAGAAAATTACGTGAATCTTATAGTTTACATAATCGTCCATCTGAAAGTACTATTTGTCGAAGTATTAAAAAATTTCAAGAGACCGGTTCCGCGGAAGATCAAAAAAGTGAAAAATACAGTTGTAGTAGTCGTTCACAAGAAAATATTGGTTTGGTTCGTGAAAGTGTTGCTGAACATCCTGAAATGTCCATTAGACGACGTCCACAACAACCTGAACTTAGTGGATCAACAACATACCATACTTTACACAAGGATTTAGCTCTGAAGGTATCCTGAAATGTCCATCAGACAACGTTTACAACAACTTAGACTTAGTGAATCAACAACATGGCGTATTTTACACAAGAATTTAGCTCTGAAAGCATATAAGGTTCAAATAATACAGGAACTGAAGCCCTTAGATAATTTAAAACGTCGTTCATTTGTCAATTTCATCAATGAACGACCAGCTGAGTTTTCGTAAAAAATGATGTTTTCCGATGAGGCACATTTTGCACTTGGTGCCTATGTTAATAAAGAAAATTACCATATCTGGGGTGAGAAAAATCCACGAATTATTCATGAGAAACCTATGCATCCTAAATGAGTTACTGTTTGGTGTGCATTATGATCAGGTGGTGTAATTGAACCTTACTTCTTTGAAAATGCTGCTGGTGAAGCCGTAACTGTCAATGGTGATCGATATCGTCGCATGATAACCGAATTTTTGTGGCCTGGTTTAATGAATATTGATTTAGAAGATATGTGGTTTCAACAGAATGGCGCTACATCTCACTTTGCACACGAATCAATTGATTTATTGAGAGAAAAATTTCCTGGACGCGTAATCTCAAGAACCGGTGATGGTAATTGGCAACCGAGATCATGTGATTTGACACCGTTAGACTATTTTCTTTGGGGTTATGTGAAAAGTCAAGTTTAAAAAAACAATCCACAATCAATTCCTGCTTTGAAAGATGAAATTATTCGTGTCATTGGTGAGTTAGAGCCTCAATTATGTCAAAATATCATTGAAAATTTTAACAAAAGAGTGGACGTCTGTGGAGCTGCAAGAGGAGGTAATTTGGCAGATATTATTTTTCGCATATAAATGTCATAGCTGATACTTCAATTACCAATAAAAGGTTTTTGAAAGTGAACGCAAATTATGTGCTTTATTTATTCTTTAAAAAAAATGCGAAATTTGAAAGACCTTTACATACTATACGTACGTAATATGGGGCGGACGTCTATGACGCGCACCTCAATTTGATTTCTCTGGTTATAAAAATGCATTTTATTTCATGGTACATAGGTATATTTATTTGAATGTAAAATGTAAAACTTATGTGTGGATGTCAACGTTATTAATATATGTAAAAAAGTAGGTACTTTAAAATTATATAATGAAAAACTGGAATTGAGAAAGGTTAGCCGGCGGACTTCTTCGTCTGGTATGCCAATTTAGAAGATAAAATCTTGTATGTCATTACAAACATGTAAATTTTTATCGAAATGAATGTGGTTTTCTTGGAATAATCCAGTTGTCCTCGTTCTTATCTCAATTATATACCTCTTGCTTTTAAAAAGGTTAATAGTGTTTATAAATGGTATTTTATTGGTAAATGTTTTAGAAAATTTTATTTTAGCGTCTTCGTAAATATCAACACATTATAAGCAGATTGTCTAATAGCCCTGATGATACTGCGTAGCGGGCCAAATTTGCGAAGTGAGCGATAAATTCACGTTTGAAAATTAGCCAAATCTTTAAAAGTAATGGTTGGATTTTGATAAAATTTCGTAACACGACCGATTATAATCTGTTGTTTTTATTGTTCAAACAAAAAAATATATTTACATTGTAGACTAAGTGAAACAATGTAACAATTGTGTTATCGATTTTTAAACTTACTCGCTAAAACTAAGCACTAATGTTTTTATGAATTATAGGATTTAAAAAACATTACCTTTCGTAAAAAGACACATCGCAAAAATAAAAAAAATTACTTGCACTATAAACTAGTGGAAACTACGTAAAAATTGTTTGTTTTCCTTTGTTCGTTTTTCTAAATTTATTTACTAAAATCAAGTACTAATATTTTTCTACAGTGTGGTATTTAAAAAAAAACATTCTCCCTTGTGAATAGGTACACGGCAAAATCGGCACAAAGGGTACTAACAAAGTTACGACTTTGTTTATTTAATTTTTTCAAAGTAATTTCCTTTACACTCAATACACCTTTTCATCCTCCGAAACCAATCTTTAAACCAGTTCTGCCAAGTTTCACTAGGGAGTAAAGCACACCCGTTGTCACAAGACTGTAGAAGGTCCTAATCACTGGAAAACCGCCTCCCTTTTAGATTCATTTTCACATGCGAGAACAGCGCAAAGTCGCAGGGAGCAAGATCTGGACTGTAGGTAGGGTGCTCGAGAAGTTTCAATCCTGTCGTGGTCAAATATACGGTGCAGGCTTTGGTGCGGTGAGCTGGAGCATTATCGTGATTGAGGAACCAGGCGTCCATTCTTGACTTTGGCCGCAGGTTCTTCATAGATTCAATGACTTAAGCAGGCACTGTTCAGTATACCACTTAGCTGTGACTGTCTTCTGTGTATCCAAGACGACACGTTCCACAATTCCACTCGATTTGAGAAATAAATCACTTTCTTCGTTACAGATCGGGATTTTCTGAGAGCTACGGGTGTGTCCTCATCATCAAAGACCCAAATTTTATTTTGAGCTTTGTTTAGCATATCATAATAGTACAGCCAAGTCTCGTCACCTGTCACGATGTTGTTCACATACCGAGATTGTCCCGTATTAAACTTTTTTAGCATCTCCCGGCACCAAGTCACACGTCGTGTCATCTACTCTTCAGTCAGTCGATGCGGCACCCAAAGAGAACAAAGTTTCTTCACGTGCAAATGATTATGCAGAATGGAACGAATTGCTGGTGCATTTAGGCCTGAAATACCCTCTATCTGTTTGCAGGTCACTCGCCTGTCCTCTCCAAGTATTTTCCTCACAGTAGTGACGTTTTCCTCCGTAACTGACGTTCGTGGCCATCTCGGCTTCTCAGCATCCTCCACAGTTAAATTTCCCCTTTGGAATTCTCTATACCACCTGAATATCGTTGTGCGATATGGACAAACATCACCTAGTGCAAGAGTCATTTCTTCGAAGCACTGGTCTATGTTTAAACCACGCACGAAATTATAACGCAAAACTGCCCTTATCTCATTTCGTGACCACGATGCCATCGCAAGCACTTTACACTCTCACTGCTAATGAATAACTGAGCCCATCGACATGGCGCGGCGGCTACTATGCACGTATGAACATGTCTCAACATGTAGCAACAAGCAGCTTCCTACGATTCATTGTTGCGTGATATTGCAAAACTTTCCTAGTACCCTTTGTATAATAAGTCTTGTGCGCAGCACAAACACGGCATTGTCTCTGGGGTTTTCCTTTCTTGCCACCTGTAAAATTTTAACTATTTCATGTTTCTTCACATTCATAAATGCTGAACGATATTTATGAGAATCATCATACTTACATAGAATTGTGTTGAAGTCATTTAAATAATTTTTTTGTAAACAAACGTTGAAAATTTATAGCTCCTCGAACTACGAGAATCTTAAAACAAACATCTACTTATATTTCATAAATCAACCAATGAGTACTAGTACTGTGTGCCGCTTTTAACGTAACTACTTGTCAAATGGGTACAAATACCCGCCCCGCTGATAAACGGCAGTCCAGAAAACGGGTACTTAGTACCCGCCCCGCTTATAATGTGTTAATAGAAAAGTAAAACAATTGCATATAATTATGCGTATAGCTTTTAGGTTAAACACGGTTTTATTTTCTTTTTACCTGAATTTATAAGTAATGTTTGTCTAAAAAGAATTTCAAAACTTAATATGCATTTATTACAAAAATATTTGGAAATATTCCAAATTTTATTTTGTATATGCATTATGAGGCTTTGGCCCAAATAAGCGTATATGCATTTTAAACGGATTTTGTGTATCCATAAGCTCTAAATTAATGATATTAGAGCAAAGAAACATATATTAATAAAATATTGTTTTCAGGAGCTGACGTTGATCTCGGCACTAGAATTTTAATCAACGTGAAGCCGAATTCAAGGTGTGCTAAAGACAAGGTGTTTGATGGTTTAGAATGCGTACCACCCATTAGTACATCTTAAGGAAACTTGTAAGTAGGAATTGCATTGGTCATCTGTTGGTCGTAGTTCAGGTTTGTTCCTTTAACTTTTGAATGGCATTAGATGTCGTATGTATATATTGGGTCTGGGAAAAAGTCCGTGGCGTTTTTCCCGATAGATGGCATTGGTTGCCGATAACTAAAGAACAACAAGTCACAGCGACACCACCGACGGCTCGTTTTTTAGATGACCTTCCGGACGTTAGTTTGAGCGTAGAAACATTGTAATCGGTGCAGTGGTTGGAAAGTTATTCGCACTTGAAAATGGAGAAGAATAATGAGAAATTTCGCTATATTCTGCAATATTATTATGATAAGGGGAAGAACGCTGCGCAGGCTTGTGATAAAATTTGTGCTGTGTACGGTGAAGGTACTTTATCGAAATCTGTTGCGCGGAAATGGTTCGCTCGCTTTCGTTCTGGAAATTTCAATGTGAAAGATGAGTCACGCTCCGGTCGTCCAATCACTGAAAAATCTGATGAAATTCTTGAAAAAGTCCAACAAGATAAGCATATCAGCAGTGTCGATATTGGCATGGAGCTAGGCATTGACCACAAAACTGTTTTGAACCATTTACACAAAGCTGGTTACAAAAAAAAGCTTGACGTATGGGTTCCTCATGAGTTGAGCGTGAAAAACATGATGGACCGAATTAACATCTGCGATGCGCTGCTGAAACGGAATGAAATCGAGCCGTTTCTGAAACGTTTAATAACCGGAGATGAAAAATGGATTACGTACGATAATCGGAAGCGTAAAAGATCGTGGATAAAGGATGGTGAGCCGTCACAACCGTTCGCTAAGCCAACATTGACGCCAAAAAAAGTGATGCTGTGTGTATGGTGGGACTGGAGGGTAATCGTCCACTACGAGCTACTTCCAACTGGTCAGACGATTGATTCTCAACTCTACTGTGCACAACTAGAGAGATTACGCCAGGCGATTGAAAGAAAACGGCCCGAATTGATTAATAGGAAAGGTGTTGTCTTCCATCATGACAACGCCCGACCACACACTTCTTTGATGACCCGTCAAAAATTGAGAGAGTTTGGTTGGGAAGTTTTGATGCACCCACCTTACAGTCCGGATATAGCACCCTCTGACTATCATCTGTTTCGATCTCTGCAGAACTCTCTCAATGGAATTAAGTTGGTTTCAAAAGAAGCCTGTGAAAACTACTTGATTCAGTTTTTCGACCAGAAACCACAGAAGTTTTTCACCGATGGGATCATGGATCTACCAAAAAAATGGCGAAACATTGTCGATAATAATGGAGCATATTCGGTTTAAATGAATTCGTCCACGCGCCATACGGGGACCAGTTGAATTTTACTGAAAAAACGCCACGAACTTTTTCCCAGACCCAATATAATAAGCTTTATTTTACCATCAATTATAATACAAATAAGAAGGTAACGCCATTGTCTATGATTTGGTATGTGTGTGTATGTACGTGTACATATATGCACTGTGTGTAAGCGTGGTGTAAACATATGTGTGCACAAAGCAGAACATACAGTTTAATACAATATTTGATTAATTTAATCTTCTCTTGGAACTTCGTTATTGTGTAGAATCCGTTTTGTAAAAGAAATGTTTTTATGTCATTTCTGAATTTCAAAATGGGTTTTTCAGGCCACGATAATGGCAACCTGTTAAACATATCCAAATGCTTGTGTTGGGCAGCAGTAGTACGTAGCCTATGGTTGGGAAGAAGTACTTGTTGTCTGGATCTCAGTTGTATTGCTCTTCCCTCTCCTTTCCCGTTTTGGGCTGGTAGCTCTCGTTTAGCGCGCAGCAATTGCTTGTATATGTATGTGGAGGCCAACTTCATTATTTTATTTTTTATGAATATAGGTCTACAATGTGTCGTTATATTAACTTGTTCTATTATTCGTAATACTTTCTTTTGTAAACTAAAAATGTCATTTGCATGCACTGAATCGCCCCATAGTTGGACACTGTATGCCATCCGCGAGTGAAAAAGTACGTGATAAGCTGTTTTTTTGGAAGTGAAAGCCAGTTTGACAGTTTTGGCTTCATTCAGGACCAGCCTGTTTGCCGAAAACCATACCATGGCCTCCGATAGCGTTTCGTGAGCCCCTTCTCCAAGTTGCTGATCGCTCTTCCCTCTACATAGAAACGTTGTGTCATCAGCGTATTGCACAACCATTTGCGTGACATGTTGCGGAAGGTCATTGACGTACAGGCAAAAAAGAAGAGGAAACAAAAGAGGTCCCTGAGCCACTCCATATCTGGTGGTCTTTAGTTCACTCGTTACGCCATTAAAGTGAACAACCTGCCCTCGCCCTTCAAAATAGGAACGCAACAACCTCGACACCTGACCGTATATATATATATCTCTACATACGACATATATGCTTAAAAAACAATATATTAATTTTCAATTACAAGGTATAGTCAGAAAATAAGTTTCCCTAATATTTATTTTTGGAAATTTTAAAGATATAAAATTGTATTTCGTGATTGTTAGAGTTGAGGATATCTTTCCCGCGAGGTAGGATGTAACAAGGCGGGCGTATGAACAAACAGGTGACCTGCGATGCATGCGTTACTTATATCACTTATGTTTTGTTTTATAAATAACACACATTATTCACAGCTGTTGTTGCGTAGCGTAAAATGGATAAGACTGATAAAATGTCTGCAGCATGACGTAAATTTCTGTATTTGTCTCGGAAAGCAACGTACACCGTGCTGAAAAGGCATTCTTATATTTAGAAAGTGCATTTGACATCTATGGATGTAATACATAATCAAAATAATCTTTAGAAATAGATAACGAATCTAACCATCACAAATTTATCTTAATCTAGTAAAAACGAAATATTAACACTCTTGTAACACTCTTGAACTTCTACAACACATATATTTTTTGTGTCACTTTTAGCCCATAGCATTGAGTGTACATCGTTCACGTTTTGCACTGACTCCATTAGCGACAACCCAGTGTTTTGAAATTTTTCTATTGAGTCTTGAATCTTTATAATTGTCTAAACTAAACTAAAGTAATGAATAATATCATATCTCCCTCTCTCGACCAATACATAAATGTATTGACCGACAAAGCAAGAACGCTTCTATCTTACAGATCGGAGACTATGTTTCCAGTGTATAATAGACAGAAACTTACATCTAGGCTTTATGCCAATTAAAGAATGTTAAAAGGAATCATTCTATTATTAATAACACCCTATCAACTACATATGTTTCACCGATATCACGGATCGTCAGGTTGATTTGTGTTATTAATGAACAATTCCTTCAAAGTGTATTATCATATCTTTCGATACAGAAAATAATGAATAATATCATATCTCCCTCTCTCTCCCTGTAAGTTTCTGTCTATTATACACTGGAAACATAGTCTCCGATCTGTAAGATAGAAGCGTTCTTGCTTTGTCGGTCAATACATTTATGTATTGGTCGAGAGAGGGAGATATGATATTATTCATTATTTTCTGTATCGAAAGATATGATAATACACTCTGAAGGAATTGTTCATTAATAACACAAATCAACCTGACGATCCGTGATATCGGTGAAACATATGTAGTTGATAGGGTGTTATTAATAATAGAATGATTCCTTTTAATAAACTAAAGTATTTTCAAATCTTTCCCGTCTTTCCTTAAATGCTGCAGCTTCGTTACATTTCAATCGTGGAACAGGTTTTATTTATTGGAAATTTTCGCAATAATAGACAGCCGCTTTCAACCACGTTCCCAACGTGTGAGAATTGGCTCTGGTGGCTCAGGAATACCGGGGTAGCATTTGTGGAATTCTCGAATTCATTTGAGAGATGTTAAAAACATTCGTTGGTATTTGAAATTAATGTATCTACCTTTGGATAATATCGTCGAATACTTCGGGCTACGAGGTGTAAAGCACGAACTTTACAAGTTATCAAGTCAAAGACTCTTTTCTCTAAGGAACGCCCTACACTACACATTGTCGCTGCACCATCGCTCGCGAACATCAACAGTTAGTCAATTGAAAGTTGAAGTTTTTTTTTGCGTATACAGCACTACCTTCATAATTCAATTTCAAAATTTTGCTAGCTAATAAAATGGTTAATATCGCTTTAACAAAATCTAGAACGTTCTCTGCAATATTTAAAATAGAATGTTTTTCTCATTCTGCCATTTTATCGACACATAACCACAGCCGTTAATCTTTTACTACAGCTATGTTGATGTTTTCGATATTATTACGCACAGTTGAGGTATGTTTCTGTAACGCTCTACAGGAATAGTAGCTTTTAGTTGGGATTGCATTTATTCCAGAAGTGACAAAATGGTTGTTTGTCGAGTAGATGAAGTCTCAAATCACAGGCGATTATCATGAACAGTAAATCAAACATAAATTGCGTTTTTGGTGTTATTTCTCTTCTTATTTGGGTGTTGTACATTCTTTATATGATTTTTACAGTCGCGTTTGTCAGAGCACATCAATAGTTTATCGCAAACTTTAGAGTATATCTTAGCACCATCATAGTATAAATCGGGAAATTGATGAACAAACTTTCGCGCTGCATCAACTAATGGTCTCGTTTTGCCTTCATGCACGTCATATTTAATAATTACTTTGTACTAACTTATAATTCTACACTTATAATTCTATACTTCACCTGTTTTATTACATTGTACTTGACGGGGCACAGTGTACTCAGTAAGAACCTGGCCAGCGGGAAGACATCCCAACTCTAGTAATGATCTTTATATACATACATGGTCGTTTGCGGAAGTTATGAAAAAAATTAAAATAAAAGAGTTTTAATAACATTTGATATTATTATTGACTACAGGGGAATAATATTTAAACGTTAGATTATAGTTTTAAAAGTAGGGGAACAGATTATTCTTAAATTACGCTCCGTAAATACATATCTATTTTATTTTTCAGGAAATATGGTAACCTGTGGCTGTTGGCAACTGGTCCAATATCGCAAATTGTATTTAATTATTGTTAATATTTTATTTTCCATTTAAAAATTAAAATATTTCTCACAAATTTGTTGCTTTGTTTAATATAACCTTTGCAAGTTAATTTGTAAGAAGTACAACACACGCAAGGTCAAATTATATAAGAAATTTTTGATGACAGTGTTCTGGCGAAAGGTGGTTACGTTGATTGATTGTACGTCCGAGATTTTCTTATAAATTGTGTCTGTGTGTTATATTCTTACTGAAAAGTAAAAGTTGTTTTTTTTTATTTTACAAAATTCTTTTTGCTCGTATTTGTGTCAGTATTTACTTCATTTGTGTGATTTAAAATCAATCTTGATATGCTCAAAGGCTCTATATCGTCATCAGGTGATTATGACTGCTTAGATTGTGGTCAAAAATAAAAAGTGTAAGTGAAAACCCAATCCGCAAACTGGAATTTATACTCGTTTGCATTTTTATTTATTCCACATAAATGATGCCAATGTTATAAATTAAAAATTTTCACGTTTAATTATGTAAATACCATAAAATGTTGTCATAAATAATGCAAGAGTAGTAATTATTGTTGTGTAGGCCTTGAAAGTTGTTTAAAGAGCGAAGGAAATTTTTTTCGTTTGAAGCATTTTTATGCTTAAAAATATTTTAACTAGAATACCGTACTATTTATTAAATGAATAGTAAAAATGAACAAAACTTAAAGCCATATGAAAATGTAAAATTTTTTAAATCTTTCTCTACAAGACTAAATAAACAATTTTAAAAAACAATGTCAAACTGTGTACTTAGTGTGTAAATGGAGTGTAAAATAATTAATTCCTAGTCTCCTTATTTACAACAACTAGTTTAGAATGTTAAAAAGGAATCATTCTATTATTAATAACACCCTATCAACTACATATGTTTCATCGAATGCACGAATCGTCAGGTTGATTTGTGTTATTAATGAACGATTCCTTCAGAGTGTTTATCATATCATTTCGATACAGAAAATAATGAATAATATCATATCTCCCTCTCTCGACCAATACATAAATGTATTGACCGACAAAGCAAGAACGCTTCTATCTCACATAGATCGGAGACTATGTTTCCAGTGTGTAATAGACAGAAACTTACGTCTAGGCTTTATGCCAATTAAAGAATGTTAAAAAGGAATCATTCTATTATTAATAACACCCTATCAACTACATATGTTTCATCGAATGCACGAATCGTCAGGTTGATTTGTGTTATTAATGAACGATTCCTTCAGAGTGTTTATCATATCATTTCGATACAGAAAATAATGAATAATATCATATCTCCCTCTCTCGACCAATACATAAATGTATTGACCGACAACGCAAGAACGCTTCTATCTCACATAGATCGGAGACTATGTTTCCAGTGTGTAATAGACAGAAACTTACGTCTAGGCTTTATGCCAATTAAAGAATGTTAAAAAGGAATCATTCTATTATTAATAACACCCTATCAACTACATATGTTTCATCGATAAAGCCTAGACGTAAGTTTCTGTCTATTACACACTGGAAACATAGTCTCCGATCTATGTGAGATAGAAGCGTTCTTGCTTTGTCGGTCAATACATTTATGTATTGGTCGAGAGAGGGAGATATGATATTATTCATTATTTTCTGTATCGAAATGATATGATAAACACTCTGAAGGAATCGTTCATTAATAACACAAATCAACCTGACGATTCGTGCATTCGATGAAACATATGTAGTTGATAGGGTGTTATTAATAATAGAATGATTCCTTTTTAACATTCTTTAATTGGCATAAAGCCTAGACGTAAGTTTCTGTCTATTACACACTGGAAACATAGTCTCCGATCTATGTGAGATAGAAGCGTTCTCGCTTTGTCGGTCAATACATTTATGTATTGGTCGCGAGAGGGAGATATGATATTATTCATTAACTAGTTTAGATATTAATCTTCACTAAATTCGAAACTTCTTGTTATAACGAATATATTTTGATTACGAACTCGCAAAAATTGATATTTGTTCAAAAGTTATTGTGTCGAGAGAGACTTGGGACGATGTATATAGTACTGATGATACTGACCATGCGTTCGAGTTGTTCTTGAATACATATACCTGGTATTTGGATATAGCCTGCCCCCTCAAAACTAAAATAAATAGAAAACCAAGTATAAAAACCTGGATAACGCCAGATATTATCAACGAGGGGAGATTACTCAAGGAGCTTTTTTGGGAAATGAAGGAAAAAAATTCTACTACGTTGCATCTAAACTACAAGGAAAGGAAACGACAATACAAACTAAAGATTAACAACGCGAAAGTAGCGTTCAACTCTAAAAGGATCACTAATGCAAACAACAAATCTCGTGAGATTTGAAATATAGTAAACCAGGAAACTGGAAGGAAAACACTTAAGAACGTTCAATTGAAAAATAGGCACGGTGACGTTATGTCTGATGAATCTGCTGCGCGGATGTTTGGACGATATTTCAGTGAGTCTGCCAGCAAAAAGGTTATAAATTATTTCAAAAATGTTATGTCTGATGAATGTACTGTTTGGGGCAGCGGGGGTACTTCGTCGTTGTTTTTTCCTCAAATATATAGTGATGAAATAATAGGAGCCATTAAGCGTATGAAAAATAGGAATCAAACGGGTCTTAATGGCATACCAACGATCACCTTGAAGCGCTCGATCGAATGCATTCTGGAACCGTTGTACTATTTATTTAATCTCTCAATCAAGGAAAGAAAGTTTCCATCTATATTTAAGAGAGCAACAGTAGTGCCAATGCACAAAAAGGGTGACACTTGTACGCTGGAGAATTATAGGCCTATCTCCATTTTAAATGAGTTTTCCAAGGTTCTAGAGCGAATTGTATTTCACAGAGTGCTGCAATATTTAAATAAATTTGCAATTATTACAAGTAAACAACACGGTTTTAGTGAAAACTTTTCAACAGCTACAGCTACCTATGATTTTGCGGATAGTGTCTATAGGGCCATTGATGATAGGTTATATGCAGTCGGTTTGTTTTTTGATCTCACTTCAGCTTTCGATACCGTTCGACATGAGTTCGTACTGGACAAGCTCTACAGCACTGGAATTCGGGGCCCCATGCACGATTGGTTCAGATCCTATTTATCGAATAGAGAGATGGCCGTTAGGGTGGGTGGAGCATCGTCGGGGGTGAACCGTGTTGAACGTGGAGTTCCTCAGGGTTCGGTACTTGGACCCCTTCTGTTTGTCCTTTTCATTAACGACCTCCCGGACTATGTCAATTCGGACGGGCTGGTGATGTTTGCTGATGACACGTCGATGTTGGTGATATCTTATAGTGAGAGTGGTATTGTGTCAAAGGTAGATGAAGTGCTTTCCAGTTTCAATGAATGGTGCTTTAAGAACAGTATTTTGCTAAACTTTGATAAAACTATATGTGTTAACTTTTATAAGCGTAAACCATTATGTTCTGACAGATTTGTGTGTGCTGGTGGGCAGGTGCTGATACTCCAGGATAGCGTCAGATTCCTGGGAGTATATATGGACAAACAGCTTACATGGGACAAACATATTGACTTTGTGTGTTCAAAATTAAATAGTGCGTACTACGCTATATTACGTTTAAAGTCATCTCTGCCGGTGCGGGGTCTCGTGAATGTCTATTATTCATTAGTGTACTCGGTGTTGTCATATAATACTGTTTTGTGGGGTAATTCTGTATCCTACCGTAGAGTTTTTATTTTACAAAAGCGTATATTGCGTCTAATTTTTAATATTAAAGCTGACGAGTCTTGCAGGGCAGTAATTGTTGAGAATGACATTTTGACTTTCCCTTGCATCTACGCGTATAGATGCATTCAGTTCGTGAGAGGTCGTCTCGACAGGCAGGGTGAGGCGCCACACAGATATCCAACACGAGGCGCAAGTGTGCTCCGTAAAGAGAGTCATACATTGACATGCTTCGAAAAATCACCAACCTATGCCAGCCAGAATGTATACAATAAGTTACCGCCGAAACTAAAGCAGGCGAATAGCATGAATTATAGGCAAACTTTGAAGTCATTTTTAATAGCTAGGTGTTACTATTCTGTAAATGAGTATTTGACGGATTGAGCTGGACTACATTGCTTGTTCGTCTCGTGTTGGTCAGGCTTGCTTGTTTGTCGATTACTGTGATGGTGCTTATTGATTTGTTTTTATTTGTTTGTTTTTTTTTACTATGTTAAATTTCTCTATGTATGACGTTTCATATACACGGATGTGTCTTATGTGAATAAAGATATATTATTATTATTATTATTATTATTAATAAACGGTCATGAGCTCAAAGGCCCCAAAAATGATTTGGACATCGAAATTTTTCTAGATCATTTGTCTTAATTTCAACAGAATAAATAACCTTGACAGACAATGTCAAAATGTGTATTTTTGAATGTTTAAATGGATTATTTAAGTTTGTTTTCTCATAGGTCAAAATTGTTGTTCTACGTACAACCAAATGGCAAACTTGAAATTTTTTCTTTTATATTCGCAAAAATTGTTTTTTCAAAAGTCATTGTATATTAAAAAGTATTCGTGAGCTGCCGTTTTTGAAGATGCTAAATAACTTAACATCGAAATTTATCTAAATCTTTTGCTTTATTCCCAGCAGAACAAATAATCTCGAATGACTATATCAAAACGTTGATTTTTGAATGTTTAAATGGATTATTCCAAAAGTGTGTAAGGTTTTGCAAAAAAAGTAGCAAGTTTTTTTTCTGATAGGTTAGAATTATTGTTCTATGTACGTACAACCAAAGCGAAGTTTGAAATTTTTTATTTTAGCTTTCTTTTATATTCGCAAAAACTGTTTCTTCTTCAAAAGCTATTGTATATTAAACAATACCCGCGAGCTGCCATTTAACATCGAAATTTGTCTAAATCTTTTACCTTAATCGCAAAAGAAGAAATAATTTTTAAAGATCATGTGAATATTTTAACGTTTAAAAGAATTGTTTCAAAAGTTTGCCACAAAAAGTAGAACAAAAAACTATTATATTAAGAAAAGGACAATACAATGCATTTATATCTGTTGTGTAATTAAAATCGCTTTGAGAATTTAACAATAAAGGGTGTTTAAAAAAATCTAGATGGCGCACTGAATTTGTCTGGGTATGTGGGCATTTAAAAAGCATGATGTATGACATTTGTAAGAATGGCTTCGTACACGGTACAACAACGCGTTCAGATTGTTGAATTATTTTATGAAAATCAGCGTTCTGTGAAAAGAGATTTTAGAAAATTACGTGAATTTTGTGGTTTACATAATCATCCATCTGAAAGTACTATTGGTCGAATTATTAAAAAATTTCAAGAGACCGGTTCCGTGGAAGATCAAAAAAGTGAAAAATACAGTGGCAGTAGTCGTTCACAAGAAAATATTGGTTTGGTTCGTAAAAGTGTTGTTGAAGATCCTGAAATGTCCATTAGACGAAGTTCACAACAACTTGGACTTAGTGGATCAACAACGTGGCGTATTTTACACAAGGATTTAGCTCTGAAGGCATATAAAGTTCAAATAAAACAGGAACTGAAACCATTAGATTATTTAAAACGTCGTTCAGTTGTCAATTTCATCAATAAACAGCCAGCTAATTTTTCTCAAAAAATTATGTTTTCCAATGAGGCAGATTTTGAACCTGGTGGCTATGTTAATAAACAAAATTGTTGTATCTGGGGTGAGGAAAATCCACGAATTATTCATGAGAAACCTATGCATCCTAAAAGAGTTACTATTTGGTGTGCATTATGGTAAGGTGGTATAATTGGATCTTACTTATTTGAAAATGCTGCTGGTGAAGCTGTAACTGTCAATGGTGATCGATATCGTCGGATGATAACCGAATTTTTGTGGCCTGAATTAATGAATATTGATCTAGAGGATATGTGGTTTCAACAGGATGGCGCTACACCTCACTTTGCACACGAATCAATTGATTTGTTGAGGGAAAAATTTCCTGGACGTGTAATCTCAAGACACAGTGATGTTAATTGGCCACCAAGATCATGTGATTTAACACCCGTTAGACTATTTTCTTTGGGGTTATGTGAAAAGTCAGGTTTATAAAAACAATCTACAATCAATTCCTGCTTTTAAAGATGAAATTATTCGTGTCATTGGTGAGATAGAGCCTCAATTATGTCAAAATGTCATTGAAAATTTTAACAAAAGAGTGGATGTCTGTGAGCTGCAAGAGGAGGCCATTTGGCAGATGTTATTTTTCACATATAAATGTCATAACGGATACTTCAATTACAAATAAAATGTTTTTGAAAGTGAATGCAAATTATGTGTTTTATTTATTCTTTAAAAAAAAAAAAATTTGAAACACTCTTTACATTAAGGGAAAATGGGCATAAACACACTTAAACAAAATTATACAAATATTAAAATGTACTTATACAATGTTAAATTAAGACTTCCGTTCTCAGAATTAGTATAATACATTTACAGTTTGGAAAATGCAAATTAAGAAGTATTTTTAATTAATAATGAAAATTAAAATATGTAAATATACTTATACATATATACAAAAGATAAAAATATTAAGTTAAAAAAAATATGCGTACCATTCATTAAAACACCAATTTATAAAACAAGAGTGTCTTAAGCAAGAGAGTTGATCATTGTCACGTCTGATCATGTAATTTACATAAATTATACCTACCTAATTATAGCCAACCGTCATTGATACAGTAGGACTAACAATAACAATAAAAAACCGACATTACGTGGAAATTTTCTAAGTATCCGTGCACTTGTAATTCCGAAGTATTAACCTTAATATCAACCATGATTATTTATAATTTGCAACTGTTGCGTTTGATTTCCTGTACGCTTAATTCTTCGTAATGCGATGTAATCATTACTTTGTAAAGTACCGTCCTTTATCTTTTTAAGAGAAGATGCAGAGGAAGAATTTTTCAGTTTACTCAATCACGATGGCAAATCACAATGTCAAGATTATGTTAGTGCTGTTAACTGTGACAATAATTGTTTTAAATTCAATTAATGATGCTAGTTGTGCTGCTATGAAGAATAGTAGTGGCAATTCAAATAACCCAGCAGCTGTAGCCGCTGAAAATGAAGGTAAGGGATTAGGAACTTTTGTAATTGTTGAAAATAGGCTTTGCTACGTCAAAAGAAACTAACTCGAAAATGTATTAAATATTTTTGCTGAGAATGTTGGGATATTTTAAAACATCCGAAAAAGAATGAAAATAAGAGCTCGGTCATTATGGGACACTTTAAAAAGTACAAAATTGCATAAAAATAAATATTATTTTAATGCAATTTTCTGCTTGGGACGAAAAACGTCACCATGTAATTTTGAATTTGATGGAGCCTGTGGTTGATTAACTTAATCACTGAAGTTGATATATAACCCCTTTGCACATTAACTTTCGTAATTCTGTATACGCATTTCGACAACTAAGTTGTCATCATCAGCAGCTAATTAAGCAGTGTTGCACCTGGAGAACTACGGCAATAAATACCCGTACGAAACAATTAATCTCCCACACTGTTGAAGGTCAAGACGCACACAAAGTGTGCGTCTTGGTAGTTCTCCAGGTTCTCAGGTTCTCCAGGTGCAACACTGCTTAATTAGCTGCTGATGATGACACCATGTAATATTAAATATAAAAAGATGTACATAGAGCGTCTTTAGTTGGAAGTCTGTCAGAATTTTTAAGAAGATTAATAGTGTTGGAATGCGTGCTGTTATTTTTTGGCCAAATATTACGTGGGTTGTCTTTTAAGTTTTGCATATAAAACTGGAATAAAACAGTAGATAGTTTTTAAAGTCTTCATTGTTTTTCGAATTATTCTCCACGAAGATTAATGCACTTTTGCATGCGCTCTAACGAAATTTGGAAGCAGTTGTTCCACTTCTTTGTTGTTGAATTTGATGGAGCCTGTGGTTGATTAACTTAATCACTAAGGTTGATATATAACCCCTTTCCACATTCACTTTTGTAATTCTGTATACGCATTTCGACAACTAAGTTGTCATCATCAGCAGATAATTGCAAAGTGTCGCACCTGGTAAACCACGGTGAAAAACACCTGTACGAAAACACACTTCGTACGCGATCTATACCGTTGAGAACCAAGATGTACACTGTACAGATGTACAGTCAAAATTACGTTTTTGAAGGCATCGACTGCTCCTTCTGACAACTGAAACCTGTGACCACGCAGTCCGTTCTTGATTTTCGGAAAGGTAAGAAAACGTTGGGATTTATATCCGGACTGTACGGATGATGGTCCAATAATTCGAAGTTTTGTTGCCTTAAAAATTCAAATGTCTTGTGTGCTGTGTGCGAACTTGTACTGTATTTTTGCGGTGGAGGACGATTCGTCGTTCCGGGTTGGTTTATCGAAGGTCAGCGATGACTTGCAGAAAACGAATAGTTGTAAACCAATCGGCAGTAACTTCTTTGATCTTGTAGAAGAATTGTTGCTACATGACCTGCTTTCGAGACAAATGCCGCGACCATTTTTTTTTTTGGAGACACTTTGAGAACGGATGACTTTTGTTGGTTTTTCTTCATCTTGGAATACCCAAACAGACGATTGGCGATTATTTTCTTGCTCGTATGAGTAAATCCAAGATTCATCACCACTGACAATGTTGTACACGTTTTTGGAGTTTCCGGCGTTGAAACGATTTAGAGTTTTTGATACCAATTCACCCTAGCTGCTCTCTGTTTTTTGGTCAATAGATACGGTATTCAACGCTAAACTAATTATTTGCACACAATTTTTTTGACACCAATTCACTCAAGCTGCTTTCTGTTCTTGGGTCAACAAATGAGATATCTACCGGGAAACTAATTTTTTTACACACATTTCTTTATGCAAAATGTTTTGAAGTGAGGTCTTTGAAATCCCAATAATGTTTCAATCTGGCGATATGTCGTCACGTGTCGATCTTAGTTGATGATCTTGTGTACATCATCGACGTTTTCCTGAGCGGCTGCCGTTTTTGGTGAACCTGCTTTTGGATCGTCTCTAAGATTAATCCGTCCACATTTGAATTCTCCGTTCCAACGAAAAATTGTTGATTGATGTGGTGCTGAAATGCCGAAAACAGAAACCAACTCGGCGAGGCATTCTTGTTGAGGTAATTGTCTTCAAAAATTATAAATAATTATTTCGCGAAAATGTTCTTGGTTTAATTCAATTTTTCAACAAACTTGTCAACTTTGACAGTTCCTTGTAACTACAATACTACACGTAACGCACTCAAACTTTGGATTTAGGTTAACTAACGATGGAGGTTAATTTTTAGTATGGACATTTGATTAGTGGCGCCCTCTACCTTCCACTATGCAAAACTTAAAAGATATTCCATGTAAAGCATCTACAGAATTACGAGATGTTTTTGGACCTTGCAATGAAAACAATTAAAGTTTGATGAAAATTATTTTCAGAGGAATTACCTAATATTGAAACCAAGATACTAGTTAAAGTGGGTAGAAATTGTCCTAAGGACCAGGTGTTCGATGGATTCGAATGTGTTCCAGTTTTAATACTCAGTTAAAAGCATGTATGTAAGTATTAATATTATGCTGATTATAAAAGAAATAGTCTATATTTAGTTTATGATCATTTTTTACTAAATACACTAGAGAATTTTCAATTTTTTATTTTCTCTTGGTTAGGTATGTGCAGTACAATTTTATCTTACTTTACAAGTCTAATGATGACAAAAATAAGTTTCTTCCAAAGTGTTAGATGTAAGAATATGAACGATATGGAAATAATAAATAATATCGACATATTTGGTACTTCAAAAGCAGTTTTCCTCACTTTTTTTATTGGACCTTTCAATTTTCAAACATTAATGTCCATCAATAATCAATAGTCTGCCAGTAACTTTATTCTACTTGCTCTGACCAAATTTTTCGATTGTGGAAATGCCTTGATGGAACCTTTCTCCCTTCTAATCACTAAAATTGTCTGAATTTGTAGAAAATAAATTCAGATTCGAAAGGAAAAACATGTATTTTAAAGTTTGTGTTACAATCCAATGCATGGTAACTTCCAAGTATATTAAAATTTTTTTATAATCTTCAGACTTCTCTTCCCTTGAAAGTTTTGCACGATGACTTCGAAAACATTTCAAGCAACCAGTACCAATAACTTAAAATCTCTTATAATACTGTGTCTTTTTGTGAGAAATTTATTTGCGGTTATATAATCTCGTCTTTAAACTATGTATCGTTTGATTTAGGAAAATTTGGTTTAAAATATTGAAATTAAAATCTTTTCTTATTCATTGTTGTGACATAGTCCTTTATTAAACCTGATTTAATGTGTAATGCTGGTAAAATATTTTTTTAGTCTTCACCGATGGATTATGAGGTGCTTTTTTGTTTAGATCTATTTCTTAACTCGTCCATATCGAACAATGTAATGAAAACTTTTCAGTCTCTCTTATTCACTAAAAAGATGCCAATATTTTATGTATCCAAATTTTAAATTTACTATCATTTATGTACAAAAGGTAAATTAGAAAGAATAACATAAGGAACTTGTGTCATAAGATACGCTTTTTGGTCTCTGTCTGACCCGCTCGACGCGCCCTAAACCAGCTTGCAATAAGACTTGTCCATATACGAGGATAGTTTGACAAGTAGTGAGAATGACACATAGGTGGCGCTTTAATTGGTAAAGCAAATGCACTGTAATTTAGGTTGACTATTGTTTACATTCCGATATTTAGATAAATCGGTTGATTAGTTTATTTTTGACAGCTGATTGAAAAAGAAGCAACACGTAGTTTTGTTATGGAAAAAGCAGAGTATCGTGCGGCGATTAAATACTTTGTAATTAAGGGTATGAAAGCTACCGAAATAAAAGATGAGTTACGGGAAACATTAGGTGAATCTGCTCCATCATCCGCCACAATAAGTAGATGGGTAAACGAATTTAAGCGTGGTAGAACAAGCTGTGTTTATGAAGCGCGCTCTGGAGCACCAAAATCGTGACTTCTAAGGAAATTATTATAAAAATCCATAATATTATTACGCAAGATCGACGACTCAAAGTGAGAGAGATAGCAGACATGGTAAACATTTCAACAGAACGCGGCAAGATGAGTGCCGCGATTGCTTACGACTGATCAAAAGTTCACTCGTTTGCGCATTTCCAATGAGTGTTTGGACCTTTATAAGCGGAATCCGGTTGATTTTTGTAGGCGATTTGTTACTTGCGATGAAACTTGGATACACTACAGTACACCTGAAACTAAACAAAAGTCGAAATAATGGTTGGAACGTGGTTCTGCATCTCCAAAGAAAGCGAAAACCACTTTATCGGCAAACAAGGTGATGGCATCAATTTTTTGGGATTCAAAGGACAATTTGGTTCATTTATTACCTTCAGAAAGGTGCCACAATAAACGGACAATATTATGCAGAACTTCTACAAAAATTAAATGTTGAGATTCGTGCTAAATGGTCAGGAATGGCAAAGAAAAAGATTCTGTTTCAGCGAGACAACACTCCCTCGCATACCAACACAATATATTGAAAAACAAAAATTATTTTGTATTTAAAAAATTCGTTTTGCTTTTTCATTCTCACTACTTGTCAAACTACCCTCGTACGTTACATTATTTGGTAGAATAATTACTAGAAATACATTAAATATTAGTTTTTCTGAAAATAAGACATTTTCAATGGGGCTACATCACAATTTGCAAATTGTTAATAATGCCAAAAATAATTAATACCACAAATATGTAACATATATTTGGATAAAGCTATAAAGAAGTTTGTAAATTGTTTTTGTCAGTATGTTTCTTCATCACTATTCAATATGTCAAACTTATTATTGTCAATTATTTGTGATCATATGTGGTTGCTTATATAATTGATTATTTTATGTTTCAGGTTGCTGAATGTGTATCTACAGTTGGAAGTTCACGTTGTTGTACAAAGTTAAAATTTATTTTAAAGAGAGCATGGGTACCTTTAGCGATGGAGACGCTTCTACCTACTTTTGTACTGAATAAAAGTATTATAGAGTCGTACAAACATATATATTGTTTAATAATTGTATACTTTATTATGATGTAATATCTACAGTGTGTATTGAAATAAATTTCGATAGAGAAAATATGTTTTATTTCTAATGTAAATAATGTATTTAATAAATAAATTCCAAAACTGTCATGTATACAAAATTTCACTTAAACAAATATACAGTAAAACAGCATCCCTATGGTCAGCGGCTTGGTTGTGCAGTGTATTCGTTGAGAGATTAGTGCAGATATGGACTACATTCAGTCATCGAACTTTGATGTTTTTAAATATTTATTTACGCAGTTTTTAGCGTCGTGTAATAAACATTTGCCTACTTTGAATAATTCTGACATTTCTAAATTAAAATATGAAAATCAGTAATAGGTATTTAAAATATAAAATAAGTTTTCAATGAAGTTATGGATGATGGAATAATTTTGAGAATTGGTTTACGTTAATTATAAAATTAAGAAAAGAAGATAAATTTTAGTCATAAATAAGCAATTCAGAATATAGTCTCTTTCCAAAAAATAAAAAATAGAAAGGTAAACTCTTCCAAAACGCATGTAAGTGTCTGCTGCTGCAAAAAAAAGCGAAACCAAAACAGAATTCTAACTTCTATTTCATTAAATATTTTTCGCCTGAACCAAACGAACAATACTTTAGTCTATCTGCTTCTGGGTTTCCGGGCTGGAACCGCGTCACTATTATATCTGCCGACGTTTCGTACCCATTTGTATGGGACATCTTCAGGGCTGAACTACTGCACTGAAACTGATGGGTACGAAACGTCGGCAGATATACTAGTGACGCGGTTCCAGCCCGGAAACCCAGAAGCAGATAGCATGGACCACGACCGCGGAAGTCTACGTACCAAATTAATACTTTAGTCTATTATAAAAGCTTCTTTGAACATTTGTGATCGTTCTCGTTGAATTTTGTTATAATAAATAATAAACCTTGCTAGTATTACTCTATTTTGTAGTAGATGTAGATATTTTGCTGTATCTAAAGTTCCTTCTATGAAAAAAGTTTCCTTCTGTTGCAGCTTGTTTTATTTCACCCTTCCACATTTATGTTTTTCATTGTGGTGGATGCTCAACTGGGTCAAAAGCTTTCTCAACGTGACACAACCACGGGAGCGACAATATGTATTTGATGTATGTTTTGTTATTAATCCTTCAGCTTCTTTTATCTCGCTCTTCCACGTGAAACAACGTGCCGTGATTGGTTCTGTCGCTTCAAAGACGGTGATTTCGATGTTGACGACCGTTCGCGTGAAGAAAGACCAAAAGCCTTCGAAGACGCTGAATTGGAGGCATTGCTCGATGAGGATCCGTGCCAAACGCAAAAAGAGCTTGCTTCAGCACTAGGAGTTACCCGCCAAGCCATTTTCCAGCGATTGCATGCGTTGGGAATGATTCAAAAACAAGAAACTTGGGTTCCTTATGATTTGAAGCCAAGAGACGTTGAGCGTCGTTTTTTCGCCTGTGAACAACTGCTCCAGCGGCAAAAAAGGAAAGGTTTTCTTCATCGCATCGTTACGGGTGATGAAAAATGGATTCATTACAGCAACCCAAAGAGAACAAAATCATGGGGACTGCCCGGTCATGGTTCTACGTCGTCGGTTCAGCCGAATATTCACGCTGCGAAAGTTTTGCTGTGTATTTGGTGGGACCAGGGCGGTGTTGTTTATTATGAGCTGTTGAAACCGAACATAACCATCAGTGGGGAATGGTATCGAACCCAATTGATGCGATTGAGCCAAGCACTGCGCGAAAAGCGGCCACAATACGAGCAGAGGCACGAAAAAGTGATTCTACAACATGACAACGTTCGGCCTCACGTTGCCAAACCCGTTAAAACCTACTTAGAAACGCCTAAATGGGAGGTCTTACCCCACCCGCCATATTCCCCAGATATTGCGCCGTCCGATTATTACTTGTTCCGTTTGATGGCACATGGTCTGGCTAATCAGCAGTTCCGCTCATATGAAGACATTTCAAAATAGCTTGATTCGTGGATAGCCTCAAAAGACTTTTACCGTGACGGTATTCGAGCTCTGCCAGAAAGATGGGAAAAAGTTGTCGCTAGCGATGGGCAATATTTTGAATGATTCATTTGTAAACATTTTTTCACAATAAAATTGCATTTTCATCAAAAAAAAAACAGCGAGAACTTAGTTGCACACCTAATATTAAAAAATAAAATTGTTAGATTGTCACTTTCGTTTCGTTAACAATAATTAACTTATCACGGACGGCAGCATTTTTTTCTTTATGTCTACTATAAAATCGTGATGTAATGGCAAGATAAAATCTTTCCAATCAATAAAAGTAATTAGAAACGTGCATAAACAACTTTATTTTAAGTTGGTTTATTATATACTACAGTAGTGATTCATGTCATTTATTAGAAAAATAAGTTTTAGAAATGTGATTCACGTGTTAATGTACCTGTATCACACAATTCCTTCTGTACATGTATGTATGTATCGACTCAAATCATGTAGTACCGGTTTTCGTGTTTTAAAAGATGTTGCAAAGGTAAATTTCTCAGTTCATTTTGAGACCATGGCTCCGCGTAATGTAAAACTGCTAACGCTGTCCATTGCAGTGACACTAATATTAGTAAATTTATTTAGAAATATTAGCTGTGCCCCAGTTGATAGTAAAGAAAGCCAGACGCAGACGCCAAGTGCAATTGCGTCAAGTGAAGGTGAGTCAATAATAATTCTTAAATTTTGCACATTTTCATGTGAGGCACGTTTCAGATGAAGGCACTGCTAGATATCTGTTTAGGGTAACGTACAATTGCCCCCCCGGAAGTAGGGTTGATTTCAGAGGGCGGTGTAAATATGTTTATTAAACATATGTGATAGTTATTGTACAATCGGTTAAAATAATTTAATTTATCAATTAATTTATGTAGAAAGTAGATTTAATTTGTTCGTGTGAATGTATGTATTATAACAATATAGTCAGGCTAAATTTATAAAAATAATATTGAAGTTATTACTTTAGTTGTATTATATCAAAACATGTTGATAAAACTATTGATATTCCTGTAAAATATACATAATTTAGCATCAAGTTTTACAATGAATCGAAATTAAATGTCCTTCAATACTGATTAGGTGTTGAGAAGAAAGGCAGACTGCCCCACTTTATGTATTAGGTGAAGATACACGATTTAGATTTAAAATTAATATTATATATTTTTATTTGACGTCTTTATTTTGTATAAATCAATAAATTATATAAGCAATTCATTTTCCTTATTCCCGTTATTTATTTTCTAAGACAGTCTTATGTTCCTTATAACTTTGTACTACAGATTGTGTTTTTTATCCACATACCAAATTAAACGAAGGTCGATTACCTCTATTATTTCTAAATTGTTTCTTTAACTTCGCACGTACGTCATAATAATAACATTTATTGTCCAAGAGTTATAAACTATTAAGACAACATATACTGCAGATAACAGTGTGTATATACGCATGTGAAAAGACAAGAATTAATATCCAAAATGTAAACTAGTAGCTAAAAAGCAAGAAAATATAAAGAAATAATATTATAAAAGGGGTTATTTTTTATTAGCAACTCCATTCTATTAATTCAACTTAAATTGTCAAAAATTAGGGTTCGTAAATAACGATTCCCGATCATAGACGTCCGACTGGGAAAAAGTTAATTTGAATTATAATTTATAACTTACATTGTAGATATTGAGGAGCACTGCAAAAAATGCGGCTAAAATTAAATGAAAAATCTAAATTTTTGCGTGTATAATGTACAGCAATTTTGTTTTACTTACTTCAATTTTATAAATACACAGAAAATGCACTTTTGCATGCGCTCGAACCAACTCTGCAAGTACTTGTTCCCCTCGTTTGGTGGTACAGTCAAAATTACGTTTTTGAAGGCATCGACTGCTCCTTCTGACGACTGGAATCTTTGACCACGCAATCCATTCTTAATTTTCGGAAAGGTTAAGAAATTGTTGGGACTTAGGTCCGGACTTTACAGAGGATGGTCCAACAATTCGACGTTTTGATGCTTTAAAAATTCAATTGTCTTGCGTGCTGTGTACGAACTCGCATTGTCTTGGTGGAGGATGATTCGTCGTTCCGGGTTAGTTTCTAGAACCTCAGCAATGATTTTCGGCAAACAAATAGTTGCATACCAATCGACAGTAACGGTTCTTTGATCCTGTAGAGGAATTGCTGTTATATATCCTGCTTTGGAGACAAATGTCGCTACCGTCTTTTTGAAGATACTTCGAGAACGTATGACTTTTGCTAGCTTTTCTTCACCTTGAAACACTCAAACAGACGACTGGCGTTTATTTTCTGGCTCGTTTGAGTAAATTCAAGATTCATCACCACTGACAATGTTGTACACGTTTCTAAAGTTTTCGGCGTTGTAGTGATCTAGAGTTTTTTAACACCAATTCACCCTAGCTGCTTTCTGTTCTTCGGTCAACAGATGTGGTGTTCACCGCTGAACTAATTTTTTACACACAATTCTTTATGCAAATTTTTTTAATTGAGGTTGAAATCCCCAGTAATGCTTCAATCTGTCGATATGTCACATGTCGATCTTCGTTGATGATTTTGAGCACAGCATCGACGTTTTCCTGACTGACTGTCGTTTTTGGTGAACCTATTTTCGGAGCGTCGCTAAAACTAATCCGTCCACATTTGAATTCTCCATATCAACGAGAAATTTTTGACTAATGTGGTGCTCCAACTCGGCGAGGTATTTTTGTTGAGATAATTGTCTTCGAAAATTATAAAAAATTATTTCGCCAAAATGTTCTCGATTTAACTCAATTTTTCAATTAACTTGTCAAATTCGATAGTTCGTTATAACTGCAACACTGCACATATCGCACTGAAACTTTAGATTTATGTTATAATAATAACAATAATAATAATAATAATAATACATAATTTATTGATGTATATGTACTCGTACCTACACACTTCATTACATAATCATATATAAATAAAAACACAAAAAAGAAAACCTTTGTGGCTCACAGTGAATACTCCACCAAACACGTTAAAACTCGCAAGATCTATACAAAACACCAGAGTAACAATGAAAACATAATAACACAAAAATGGAAATGTCAAAATTTATACTTCATAAAGTCACTTACTAATAATAATAATAATAATAATAATAATAATAATAATAATAATAATAATAATAATAATAATAATAATAATAATAATAATAATAACTTTATTGCAATTAATTGTACAAAGAAAGAAAAGAAATTGCAAACGTCATGACAGATACAATATATTTCATATGTGTTAAAACATATTCTTGCACATCATATTCTTGCTGTAGAGAACCACGATTTATATATTCAAATATACTGTATGGTTCTATGTCAATTAAGAAATCACGAACTCTTTTTTTAAATATTGAAAATACCTTAATTTCTTTTAATGATTCCGGTAAACTATTAAAAAATTTAATGGAAGAGTAGCGAAGTCCACTCTCTATCAGCGTTAGTCGGTGTTACTGAATAGAAACAGTTTTCCACCAGCGCTGTTTTTATTAATCTTTTGAGACTAATCCATGGTAGGCTCCTAAACCTATAAGGCAAAGCATTGTATATCTTCACGGCCATGTAATTTGAACTTAGCTGACTTTTCCCAATGCGATGATACGGTATGACCAAACTACTCTGGTTTCGTGTTTCATATTCCATTTTTGCTGAATTTATCTGGCGACTTATGAACAAACTCCAGGCAAGCAAGTATATACAAGGATGGGAGGGTCAGTATTTTGTGTTTTCTGAATAGGTTTACACAACTTGTAGTATTAGATACACCACTAAGGGCTCTGATTGCACTCTTTTGCATCCTGAAAACCGCCTCAGCCGCGCCAGACGCGCCCCACATCAATAGGCCATACAAGACCCTTCCCTGAAAATTTGCATAGTACACAGTCCTAGCCGCCTCGGGTGTAGCCACTAGTTTCACTCTTCGTATAGAGTATATTGCTGATGCCAGATTGCGACACAAATTATAAATGTGGCACTCCCAAATCAGGTTGCTCGCAATCAGCAGGCCCAGAAACTTAATATTCACTTTCACTTAAAGATGAAGATTGATTTTTAGTACTGACATTTGATTAGTGGCTGGCTTTATGCCCCACAATGCAAAGCTTAAAAGACATCACACGCGTGTGATTTAGTATAGGTCATATCATTACTGTGCATAATTTTTGCCACTAGGTGTTTTTTATTTTTTATTTTAAACTTTTATTTAAATTTATGGTTGATATCTCGTGCACTTTTGTTTGTATGACGTGAATTCAAAACAAATTGTAAATATATATGAGACAGAACACACATTCTTTGCCGCGACTCGCGTGAATCATAATTATTGGTGTCAGTGTACTTAAATTACAAGAAATATATTGTAAAATTTTTACCTCGATATTAACACCAAATAATTTTTATAAAGCATATAAACATTCGTAATATTATTCAGCGAAATACATAACCACATATTTAATATATGTATGTACGTAGAAACGAGTTTGGTGTATGATCTATAATAAATACCGGTAGAAAAAGTACATACAATTATCCATACACTGAACTGTGTCTGCAAACAGTCTTCAACAACACTTCGACAGAGATACATACATTTATATGTTTCAGTAATAGACACAGAAATGCAGATCCGATATTCAGTTGTCTTTTTATTATTAAGTTGTAGTGTTTTGTTAATGTTGGAAGCAGCAAGTACAGGTTACGATAAAAGCTCTGTTCAGGGTATGCAACGTATTGTAAGTATACAAGAAGAAGAATAATATATTTTGACTTGTAGACGACGATATTGTAAACATAACAATCGTGGATAGATTCTTGGTTAGTGTTCCTGCCAATATTAAATGCGATGGTAACATGAGAGTCAATGGGAGATGTCTACCAGTTTGGAGCAATTGAAATAAAATTGTAAAGCTTTTAAATTTTAAATGAATTAAATGCTCTGAGTATTTTTACTTGTCCTTGTGTTATTGCTAGCAAGTAAAGAACAACAAACAGCGTATTATCTCGCGAGATAATGAGAATAATGACCTCTGACCAAGAACCGTTGATGTACGTATGTTTGTATATACACAAATAATAGACTAATGATTTGACGTTTTTAAATCCAGTCTAATTATTGATATTTTTCAAATACACTTTGTTATTTGTTCTTCTCTGTTATGATGCTTAATTCCTTTCTTTGAAAATATATTTTTTTCGAATTATGTACATAAAAAATTTCATAAGAAGGCCAGCGTATGAAAACATACCATCTGTTTACTAAATATTTTGTAAAAATTCAATTTCTGGGGCTACTTTAGTGTCTTTTTGTCTTCGGATGATTTTTTTTCGGTAAAGTGTGGCAAAATATAGATATTTTTAAAATTTTACTCTCAAAAAATTTCAATTTTCGATTTTTTCACCATGTGATGTACGTGGATCTCTTAAGTTTTGCATAGTGGAAGTTAGAGGGCGCCACTCATCAAATGTCCGTACTAAAAATTAACCTTCACCTTTAGTTAAACTAAATCCAAACTTTCAGTGCGATAGGTGTAGTGTTGTAGCTACAGCTAACTGTCAAAGTCAACAAGATAGTTGAAATATGGAATTAAATCGAGGTTTCTGTTTTCGGCAATGACGCACCACATCAGCAAACAATTTCTCGATTTTTTCAAATGTAGACGGATTAATCCGAGCGACGATCCAAAAGCGGGTTCATCAAACAACGACAGTCATTCGGGGAAACGTCGATGTTGTGCGCAAGATCATCAAGGAAGGTCGACATGTGTTATATTTTCAGATTGAAGCATTATCGGGGATTTCAAAGACCTTAACTTAAAAAATTTTTCATAAAAAATTGTGTGTAAAAAATTAGGTCAGCGTTGAATACCGCATCTATTGACCGAAGAACAGAAAGTAGTTAGCGTGAATTGGTGTCAAAAAGCTCTAGATTGTTTCAACGCCGGAAACTCTAAAAACGTGTATAACATTGTCAGTAGTGATGAGTCTTGGGTTTACTCATACTAGTCAGACAATAAATGCCAGTCGTCTGTTTGGGTGATCCAAGGTGAAGAAAAGCCGACAAAAATCTTTCGTTTTCGAAGTGTCTCTAAAATATGGTAGCGATATTTGCTTCGAAAGCAGGTCATGTAGCTACAATTCCTCTACAAGATCTGAGAACTGTTACTGTCGATTGGTATACAACTATCTGTTTGCCCCAAGTCATCGCTGAGCTTCTAAAAACTAACCCCGAACGACGAATCATCATCCACCAAGACAATGCAAGTTCGCACACAGCACACAAGACAATTCAATTTTTAACGCAACAAAACGTCGAATTGTTGGACCATCCTCTGTACTGTCGGGGCCTAAGTCCCAACGATTTCTTTACCTTTCCGAAAATCAAGAACGGATTGCGTGACCAAAAGTTCCAGTCGTCAGAATGAGCAGTCAATGCATTCAAGAACGCAAATTTGACTGTACCAACAAACGAGTGGAACAACTACTTCCAGAGTTGATTTGAGCGCATGCAAAAGAGCATTAATCTTTGTGGAGAATACTTTGAAGTCTTCAGAAGTTATCTACTGTTTTATTCCAGTTTTTTATGCAAAACTTAAAAGACAACCCACGTGTAACTAACTTTTACAGAAAGTATTGAAATATTTATTTTAATAAAAGTAGATGGCTGAGTTATCAACGACCAACCCTTTTCAACGTCCGGCAGTAATCTGCTAACATTACAGAATTCCATTTGCCCTGGTATCGTTCTTCACTCTGAAAAACGTTTTGGTGGAAAAACTCATCAATTAACGTGGTTATTGGGAAAGAGACAGTGCATTTTTGCAACACAATAACACTAGTTCACTTCTGCAAGTGTTCGTGTTCGTATCACGGGTTAATTGTATTTTTTAATAAAATCTCTATGTATTATATTACAAATATTGTCCTGTCGTACTACATATTCTGTTTGTGCTAAGTTTGTCCACGCGTTCATGATATGTTCAATTGTTTCTGATATTTTGTAACATTTTCTACATATATTTATTACGTCATTTTGTTTTATGATGTATTATAGTTTCTGTTTATTATTGTTATTATTATATTTGAAATATCACTTTGTAAACGTTATGAAAGTTTGATAATACGAGGGCTGACCTCTTTCGTACGCCTCTGACCTATTTATAAACCAAAACAATGATTTATCTTCACGTCGTTTTGTAACCCGTTTTATATAGACTAACGTTACAAACTTACAAGTCCGAACCTGTTAAAGCGTGTCTACAGCCTAGTCGCGTTTAAAAAAAGTGACCCCTCAAATTCATCAAGATTTGGTGGATACACTAGAGGCATCTGCAGTATCATATAACATAGTTAAAAGGTGGTGTCGTGAGTTTAAATGTGGTAAACAGTCTTGTACAGACGCATATGCACGTGGAGCGCCCATAACCGTCACTACCCAAGAAAATGTTAAAAAGACCTCAGATCTCGTGCTGCAAGATGGACGTGTGACTATTAGATATCTAGTTGAAGATACTGGTCTCTCATACCATGTGGTATATAAAATAATTATTGTCGAATTAAACATGAAGAAATCATCTTCAAGATGGGTACCACGAATATTAACAGATGCATACAGGGAAACTAGAAAAGACATTTGTAGTCCTCTTTTAACGCGGTACAGACATGACAAAGAAAATTTTCTTGCAAGATTTGTGACAATGGATGAGTTCTGGATTCATTATCATGATGTAGAGATCAAAATAGGGAGTTAGGAGTGGAAACATCAAGGTTCACCACCGCCGAGAAAATTCAAGATGCAACCTTCAGTAGGGAAGGTCATGCTGTCCCTATTTTGGGATGTTTGAGGCGCAATTTTAGTAGATTTCCTGCAGAAGGGAACCACAATTCCAGGTTCTTATTATGCCAATTCAATTCCCAAATTACGTGACGCGATAAAAGAAAAACAATGGAGGAAGTTGCGCGAAGGTGTTTTCTTGCATCAGGATAACGCACCCAGTCACAATTGCAATTTCAACAGCTGCAGTAGCACAGGCAGGCTTCGAATTAGTCGAACATTCGCCATATTCGCAAGATTTGGTTCCCAGTGATTACCAACTGTTTCCAACACTTAAAGAACCCTTGCCTAGTAAATGACTTTCATCAGTGGTCTACAAAGGTTGAACAATTTTTTTCGGTAAGCATTAGAAATGTTAGAATATCAATGGGAAACATGTGTTAACCTTAATGGAGGCTACGTAGAAAAATAATAGTTAAGTACTTGAAATTTTTTTATTGTGAGTAGGTCAGGGGCGGAGCAAAGGGACCCACCCTCGTATTATATTACAGATATTGTCATGTCGCATTCTATATTGCGTTTATTCTGTTTGTGGTAAGTAGAAACGTCCCTTCATGATATGTTTAATTGTCTCTGATATTTTGTGATATTTTCTGTATATGTTTTCTGCGTCATTTGGTTTTATGATGTATTTATAGTTTCTGGTTAGCGTCGTTGTTATTATTATATTTGTAATTTAACTGTTTATAAACTTTATGTAAGTACGATAATATGTAACCTTTTAAATAACCTATTCTTTACATTACACGCTAGAAAATGTCTTACTTATCAAGACTGTACCATTGACATTTCTAATCTGTATCATTTCTTTCAAAGACACGACCTCTGCTTGTATTTGCTGCTTCTTCATTCTGAAATTATCAGCACATGTGTAACTAATATTTATATATAAAAAGAAGTACGTAATTTCATAATCCTAACAGACAACAGAAATAAAGATAAAAACGCATTTCAAAACAAAATTTTCCCAGAACTTAGGACGCAAGCGATATTAAAATTAAAAATACTTATATTTCCATAGTCCTAATTTGGTTTTTTGAGAAATTCGAGGCGAAATGTTAGTACGATATTTTGTTTACTTGTTGGTGATACTCCTATGTTTTCAAGTCCGTTCTAATAATGCGTACAGGATACAATTGGATGATCATCACGTTGAGGAATATGGTTTGTTCAATAATTAATTTATCAATTGATCATTAAATAATAATGTTTTCAGATATAGTAAAGGACGGAGAAGAGGTGTTACCGGCAAATTTGGTGTCTGTACCTTGCAGAAGCAATACTTTGTCAATACAAGGAAGATGTATCTCAAGTTGGTAAAAACAATAGTCTTGTTTATATATAAACAATTAAATTGTAGAACAACTGCTTCACAATGGCAATAAGTAAATAAATATTTGAAAATATTTTCTACATTTAATTTTAATTCTATTTAAAAATGGCAAACGTATTGGTGTATGGTAGTTAAAGTTACATCTAAAACCTTTTAAATTGGGAAATTTGGTTGTAGTTACATGACTGTCGTGTTAATTTTGAACCGTATTTCAGAATACACCTTCTGGCAATCGGTAATAGCAAAAAGAATTAGGGAATAAAAAAGTGATACAAAATACATCGGCAGCATCGCCTAGAGTCACATTAACGCATGTATATACAGTGCGCGGCGAAAGTCTGAAATTAAGTTCGTAATTATAGTCTTTACCCTTTTTTATTGGAAGTTTTTGACTATTGGCTTAATAAAATATTTAATTTATATTAACGACGTTTCGGGGAATATATATACATATTATATATATAAATATATACAGTCAAATGCACGAAAATAGCAGTGGTCTTAAATTTCCTGAAATATCGATTAATTCGTACCACAAATCTCACAATTTTCCCATCGCCAGCGCACCCTTGTGTGCGGGTGCGTTGTCCTGATGAAAAATGATTTTTTTCTTCTTCAAACCAGGCCTCTTCTCGCGAATTTTGGCATCCAGCTGGTCAAGAAGGTTAGAGTAATGTGCGCCTGTAATTGTTTTGCTTCTTTCAAGGTAATCAATTAACAAGATTCATTTTGCATCCCAAAACACACTGGCCATGACTTTTCCGGCAGATGCGATCGACTTCGCTTTCTTTGGCGCTGAACCACCAGCTTCCACCCACTGCTTCGACTGCTGTTTCGTTTCTGGCGTGTAGTGGAGGACCCATGTCTCATCCATGGTGACAAATCGCCTCACAAATCGGTCGGATTCTTGTTAAATGGGTCCAAAGAATGCTCCGAAAATCGTTTGCGCATTTGCTTTTGATCGACATTCAGCAAATGCGGCACCCATCTTGCGCAGAGCTTTCTCATCTCTAATTCTTTGTACAAAATGTTTCGCACCCTTTCTTCCGATATCCCCACAGCCTCAGCTATCACACTCACTTTCACTCGCCTATCGTCCAACACAATATCATGTACTTTTCCGATGATTTCTGGTGTGGTTGCAATTTTTGGCCGTCCTTCACGTGGGTCATCTTCGAGGGGTGTACGACCACGCTTAAATTCAGCTGACCACTTTTTAACGGTTGACATCGAAGGAGCAGAGTCCCCGTACACTTTTGTCAACTTCGGATGAATTTCCATAGGGGTTAAGCCATCCAAAACAAAGAATTTTATAACAGCACGATATTCAAGGTCATCCATTTAAAAAAATAACACGCACGACGTCTACTACAAAAATTCTTGCAAACAAACTACTTGAGAGAACAAGTTAAAAGTTTTCATATGAACTAAAGACACACGCAGCCACGCAGGAAACATAAATTCCTGTTAATTGTAACGCCATCTCTGTGTCAGGCCGAGAACTTTTCACCTTGCCCACGTATGTAGTATATGCATGTAACGTGTGTTTGTGATAGTGTATGCTGGCTTTTATTTTTTGTACTACGTATTTCTCTGGGTCTCTAGGCACATTACGAAATATTTTTACAAGTTAAGGCCGCCATCTAGAATAATAAACATAATTATTATTAATATTTCAAAGACTGTGCCAATATTCTGTTCAGAGAATTTCTAATTATCCATTTTTCATGAAATGTGGTATAAATCAGCATTTAAAGAGGTTTTTCAAAAATATTATAATTTCTTTGTATTATTTTCAGCTTAAAACAGCTTGACGTAATAACAACTTCCGTAAATTAAAAAATAGAAAATAAAAACATTTCCCCGTCAAGTGGTACGTTAAAAAGTTTTATTCGGTTAATGGTTCCAAGAATTTCGAATTTCGCCGTAAGGGTATCATATCTTAAAGGATGTATTAGTTTGTCATTATACATTCAATGTCGGATGCTGTTCTTATCTAATCTGCCTCTTCCAATAACTGTAAAAATAATACCATTTATTGTACGTCATTTTAATTCATATCGAAGTCAGCGCAAATAATAATTACAGAAAAGCACTATTCGGGGTTTCCGAATAAAATTAACACAAACCCAGTTTTTTACGTTGTCTAAACTACAACAGGTGAACAAAGTGATGTGTTAAAACTCTCTCTTTATATACATATGTATACCAAAACCAATTAATGAGAAGAATGTTGCTGAAAAAATTGTTTTTTTGCTCGATATTATTGTTGTGTTTATTTTATATCAGCGAGTCAATTAGTGTAGGGTTTAGAAACAGAAATAGGGAAATAGGTAGGTATATAATTAAATAATTAATAAGTTACTGAAATATATATAGTTTCTAGGGGGAAAAATTTAAAACCTAAAAGGATTCTGATAACAGTGCCTTGCAGAGGTGGTGCATTGTTAATAAATGGAAAATGTGTGACGTTATGGTAGCTTAATGGCAGAACAATGAAAGTTAATGTATTTAATGTATTTAATATAATTTTGTACTAATAAGTACTAAGTAAATATACGATTTTTTTCATAATTGTTTTACTATACCTACATATTTTTAAATTATTAACATTATGATGGAAAAAAAGCAGTCAAACTTTGGTGTGTCGAATTATTGACAATGCTATGGTATTATAAAAGATAATAACTCATGTTAGTATACCAAATTATAGTTGGCATTAATGATAAGTAGGGTAGATGTGCTTTCAGACTAATTATGGCGTTATAGCAAAGAGAACGATTATTCACAATGAACAAATCTGTTGGGAAAGTTAGATAAATGTGAAGTGTGACGTCAATGTTTAAAACCTATAAAGAATTATCTTGAAGAGTCTGGTACGTAGACTTCCGCGGTCGTGGTCCATACTATCCTCTTCTGGGCTTCCTAGCTGGAACCATAAGCACAAGTTTCACCATGGAGATTGAATCAGAAGGATCCCTTCCTTTCCTTGACGTCTTGGTGAATCGTCGTCTGGATGGTTCACTAGGACATTCAGTTTATCGTAAAATCCTTAGTCCAAAGAGCTTTCAACATATCTGACCAACATTTTCTATCCCAGGAATTAAGTCATGTTACCAATGCTCTTATAAACAACAATTTCTCCAACCATAATATTCAACAAACCATAGGTAGGTCGACATATTAATCCCGAGGTCCCACTACTCAATACACAGTATACATCATCTCTCTAAACTATTGATATACAACGTTATGCATAAAACGACGGAGGGTAACGAAATCCCCTAAAGTAATTAAATCAGTATTTATCAAAAAAAAAAATAAAACTATAAGGAATAGGAAATATTGTTAAACAGTATTAATGTACAAGTTATACAGGCTACCATTTTTTAAAAAAGATATTTTGTGAAAATCACAACTGAGTTTTTATGTTAAAAAATTTCAATTTTAGTTTCTGATTTTGATTTTATTCGTTTGAAATACAATACTATAGTCCAATAAAAAAAGAACTACAGTTCAGGAAACAAATTTTATTCCCTGAGAACCCTAAAGAAAGACCCAGTGTAATCTCAATTTCAACGACATATCGATTGCCATCTGTAATGTACTATGGCTTTGTAATGTCCATTACTTTCTTTTCGGATGGTAGTGTAATTATGCATGCTGTTGTCATTTGTACATTGCATTCGTTATGAATATATCTTGATCAGTACGTATTGCGAAATATTTTTATATTTTAAGAACACTATTTTGGTTAAACAATAATTATCAGCCTTCTTCACATTTATCAAAGATCGTGCCCTATAGTGATATATAAAAAATATTAAGAAGTCAGGCAACAGTAACTCTTTGCCTGCCAGGTTTCTTTTATGAATTAGTTCCTCGATAGAAGAGACGTCATGTTGAAATATATGATTTTGTTCTTGTTTTTGAGTTGTCAAATAGTTTTCGGGAATGCAGATATTGTAATGCCAGAAAACGATACATCGGGTAAATCTTGTATGATAGAAATTAAGCATTAAATGTGATTAAAACTCTTTCAGCTTCGGGCAATTATAAAATTGCATTTGTGCTGCATAACATAATTGTAGCACCATGTCGATATAACTCTCTGTTTCGAAATGGAAGGTGTTTACGAAAGTGGTGATATAATGACTAAGTTGTAAGACTACCGAAATGCTTTTGTATCTGTAATAGAGTTATATCAATGTATTTTTAAAATATATGTGCGTGTATATATGTTTAATTTTCTGTACCAAAATTTTGTAAAATTATAAAAATAACAATATTTATTAATTTTACAAGAATAATAATCAAGACAGGGTAAAGAAATACAAAATAAATAAAAGATAATACGAAAAAAAATACTAAATAATTAAAAGTGTGACATAATAGCTCTACTATAAGTTACTATATAGCTGAGAAAAAAAATATGCCAAAGTAAAACTTGAACCACATAACACATGGATCAATAAGTCCCGAGACTAACAATGAAAACAACATTTTTTTTGCAAAATTTTTTTTTATTCATCAACATAATCACCTTTTAGGGTGATACAATGGTTCCAACGCTTTTCCAATTTTTCAATACCATGTTTATAAAAAAATTTATCTTTCGCTTCAAAATAAGCTTCAGTTTCAGCGATGACCTCCTCATTTGAGCCAAATCTTTTTCCCTGGAGCATTTTTTTAAGATCAGCAAAGAGCCAGTAGTCACTGGGGGCTAAATCTGGCGAATATGGGGGGTGGGGAAGCAGATCAAAACCCAATTCGTTCAATTTTGCCATTGTTTTCATCGACTTGTGGCAGGGTGCATTGTCTTGGTGAAAAAGGATTTTTTTTCTCTGCATGTGCGGTCGTTTTTTTGCGATTTCCTCCTTCAAACGCACCAGTAAGTCAATATAATAATCACTGTTGATCGATTTACCTTTTTCGAGGTAGTCAATGAAAATCACGCCATGTGTATCCCAAAAAACTGACGCCAGGACTTTGCCAGCTGACTGCTGCGTTTTCGGACGTTTCGGACGGCTTTCGTCAGCTGTGCGCCACTCAGATGACTGCCGCTTCGACTCTGGAGTGTAGTTATGTATCCATGTTTCGTCCATGGTCACGTAACGACGCAAGAAATCTTTTTTGTTACGAGTAAATAGCGATAAACAGCTTTCTGAATCATCGACTCGTTGCTGTTTTTGTTCCATCGAAAGCAATCGCGGCACCCACTTGGAAAAAACCTTTTTCATGCTCAATTTTTCATGAAGGATAGTAAATACACTTCCATATGATATCTGTGTCATCTCAGCAATCTCACGGAGCTTCACTTTACGATCTTTCATTATAATTTTTGTCACTTCACCCACATTTTCCGGTGTAACGGCTTCCACAGGTCTACCCGAGCGTTCCGCGTCATTTGTGTCGGTACGACCACGTTTAAACTCGGCAAACCACCGACAAATCGTTGCTTTTGATGGACAAGAGTAACATTTTTCAATCCATTGTTTTGCTTGCGTGGTGTTTTTACCCATTAAAAAACAATGTTTTATCAGAACACGAAACTCGGTTTTTTCCATTGTTTAAACAAACTACAAAACGACTTTACTCCAACCTCGATAACTCAGCTGTTTCTGGTCCGATCGACTTAAAATTTTGACACGTTTCAAGCAAAGGTTAGTACTCTAGACAGACGTGGTTACTGGTTTACTACGAGCGCCATCTATGGGTTATTCTCGGGACTTATTGATCCATGTGTTAAACACAAAATTAGTAAAAAGTTTTCCCTTACTATAAATATAAATAAGTAAAAAAAAGAAACAATAAATAGTATTTGAATTTTTTTTATTTATAGCTATAGTTTGATTCTGTATATTCTATATATAGTCTATTCTAATAGACTTAAATTTATGATTAGGTACACTGAAGACGCATTAAAAATGTCAAAGGTTAAGAATTATACAAAGGGTACTAGGAAAGTTTTGCAATATGACGCAACAATGAATCGTAGGAAGCTGCTTGTTATTGCATGTTGAGACATGTTCATACGTGTATAGTAGCCGCCTCATGTCGATGGGCTCAGGTATTCATTTGCAGTGAGAGTGTGAAGTGCTTGCGGTGGCATCGAGATAAGGGCAGTTTTGCGTTATAATTTCGTGCGTAGTTTAAACATAGACTAGTGCTTCGAAGAAACACTCTTGCACTAATTGATGTTTGTCCACATCGCACAACGATATGCAGGTGGTATAGAGAATTCCAAAGGGGAAATTTTACTGTGGAGGATGCTGAGAGGCCGGGAAGGCCACGAACAACGGTTACGGAGGAAAACGTTACTACTATGAGGAAAA
Organism: Dermolepida albohirtum; assembly: GCA_031893035.1. Lineage (NCBI taxonomy): Eukaryota > Metazoa > Arthropoda > Insecta > Coleoptera > Scarabaeidae > Dermolepida > Dermolepida albohirtum. The sequence goes on along the minus strand of JAVIWB010004188.1, from coordinate 247,460 downwards.
TTCTTGCCGAGGAGAGACGAGTGACCTACCAACAGATAGAGGGTACTTCAGGCCTAAATCCACCAGCAATTCGTTCGATTCTGAACGATCATTTGCATGTGAAGAAACTTTCTTCTCTCTGGGTACCGCATCGACTGACTGAAGAACAGATGACACGACGTGTGACTTGGTGCCAGGAGATGCTAAAAAAGTTTAATAAGGGACAATTTCGGTATGTGAACAACATCGTGACTGGTGACGAGACTTGGCTGTGCTATTACGATGTGCTGACCAAAACACAAAATAAAGTTTGGGTCTTTTATGATGAGAACGCACCCGTAGTTGTCAGAAAATCCCGCTCTGTAAAAAAGAAAATGATAACTGTATTTTTCAAACCGAGTGGAATTGTGAAAGGCGTCGTTTTGGACACACAGAAGACAGTCGCAGCTAAGTGGTATACTGAACAGTGCCTGCCTAAAGTCATTGGATCTACGAAGAACCTGCAGCCAAAGTCAAGAATGGACACCTGGTTCCTTCATCACGATAATGCTACAGCTCACCGTGCCAAAACCTGCAGCGAAATTTGACCACGACAGGATTGAAACTTCTCGAACACCTTCCCTACAGTCCAGATCTTGCTCCCTGCGACTTTGCACTGTTCCTGCATGTGAAAATTAAGCGGTTTTCCAGTGATGAGGACCTTCTGCGGGCTTGGGACAACGAGTGTGCTTTACTCCCTAGCGAAACTTGGCAGAACTGGTTTAAAGATTGGTTTCGGAGGATGGAGAGGTGTATTGAGTGTAGAGGAATTTACTTTGAAAAAATTAAGTAAGCAAAGCTGTATTGCAAAACTTTCCTAGTACCCTTTGTATATTACATATAAGACAACTTAAAAGTCTATATTCTGCGTTATATTATAGTATAAAATATTTAAATAAAAAATTTCAATTTTAATTTTATTCATTTGAAATAGAATATCATAATATAATCTACAGTAAAAGCAAGAAATCTTATTACCCGCAAACCCTAGAGAAAAATTCAATTCAATCTCATTGCTAGCTAAATGTCTACTGCCATGTGTATTGTTCTATGATTTGGTAATGTCTACTACTTGGATCGCCAGTCCGGTATGTGTTCGTAATAATTTGAATGGTAGTGTATGTATGCATGCTGTTGTTATTTGGACATCGCATTTCTGTGAATACATCTTGAGCAATACGCACTGACGAAAAATTTTTTCATTTTAGGAACGTCACTCTGGTTAATAAACAATAATTATCAGCCTTCCTCACATTTGCCAAAGATTGTGGCCTATAGCGATAAGCTATGTCGTTTTATATTCAGAATTATTTTAATTGAAACGAATAATATGTAATATATATATATATATATATATATATATATATATATATATATATATATATATATATAAGAAGTCAAGCAACAGTTACTCTTTGCCTGCCAGGTTTCCTTTATGAAGTAGTTATTCGATAGAAGAGACATCATGTTGAAATATTTGATTTTGTTCTTGTTTTTATATTGTCAACTCTTTTTCGGCGGTGCAGATATTGTAATGCCTGAAAATGTTACATTGGGTAAGTTTTTTACGATGGTAGTTAAGTATTAAATGTGATTAGGAAACTTTCAGATTTAAGCAATGGTGTAAATGTGGCGCAGCGCATAATTACAGTACCGTGTAAATATAACGCCATATCACGAAATGGAAGATGTATACCAATGTGGTGATATAAAGACGTAAATTGTAAGACTACCGAAATGCTTTTGTATCAATAATAGAGTTATATGTACGTATTTATAAAATATATGTACGTGTATATATGTTGATTTCAATTTTCTGTTCCAAAATTTTGTAAAATTGTAATATTAACAATATTTATTGATTACACAATAATAATGCAGACAGGGCAAAGGGAAAATATGTGATTTTAGATAGATTAATGATAGAACAATGAAAGTAAGTGATGTATTTAATATATTTTTTGACTTTCAAAGAAAAATATACAATTTTTCTTAATATTTTTATATATGAATTATTAATACGAGGGTAGCCGTTTATATTTCGGGAATAGCAAACAAAAAAAAATTTATTATCGAAAATAGTTTTGTTGCTTTCAAAATATTCTCCTTGAAAATCAATGCATTTTTACATTCGTTTAAACCAATCCGAAAAGCATTGCTGCCACTGTGAAGGCGGTATCTCCAAAATATGAGTTTTGAATGCCTCAACTGCCTCTTCCGGCGTAGACAACCGTTGACCATGAAGTTTATTCTTCACGTATGGGAACAAAAAGAAATCACAGGGTGCTAGATCAGGGCTGTACAGTGCATGGCTCATCAATTCAATGTTTTGCCCGGTCAAATATTGAATTGTTTGAATCGACCTGTAAGAGCTCGAATTGTCGTGGTGGATAATGATCTGTCGTTTTCGGTTTGTTTTCCTTATCTCTTCAAAAACTTTGGTAAACAAATAGTTGTGTATCATTCGGAATTGATCGTTCTACAATTCTCTAAAGGCGCGGTTGCAACGTGACCGGTTTTTCAGAAAAAGCTGGCGACCATTTGTTTTGCTGTGCTTCTAGGGAGAACTTTTATTGGTTTCGGCTCACCTAGGAATACCCACACAGTCGACTGCTGTTTACTATCGGGCTCATACGTATAGATCCACGATTTATCACCTGTGACGACTTTGTAAATGTTCTTTGAAGCACCGCCATTGTATTTTTTGTGCATTTTTCGGCATCAATCAACGCGAGTCCTTTTTTAAGCAGTTGTCAAATTACGTGGCACCCAACGTGAACATAGCTTCTTAAGGCTAAATGTTCATGCCGGATCTTATACAGGCTATATACACTCCGCGCAACATGAATAGGACCACCCGACTTGTTGCAAGCTTTCGGTGGTTTGAAAAACAATTCATTTACTAAAAATACAATGCAAGTTTGTAATGGTATGATATAGCAAATAATACGCATTATTGCGCAATAGTGCCTAACGTTATGCATTGGGTGACGTAAGTACCACATTATAAAATGCACCGCGCCGGTTGGATACGACCAGTCTACCGGATGAGTGTCGAGTTACAACGTGTATCCGGATAAACAAACATCTGTAATTAAGGGTATTGTGCAACGATGGGACGACATTTATATGGAAGAAATTGGAAAAATTAAAGCGTTCCATCAAGAAGGGTGTTCCTCAAGGGCTACTGCAAAGAAAATAAGTCGATCACACCAGGTTATGAACAATTTTATGAGAATTTACGAGAATTATGGAAAACGTTTTAAAGGGCGAACAACATCCGTTACAACTAAGAGAGAACGTCGAGCCATATTACGCGAAGCATCGAATTCGGCATTAACGGCAAGACAAATCGCGAATAACGTTGGAACGAATGCATCGGTAAGAACTGTACAGAAGTTACTGAAGACCTGTCCGCATTTAAAACGTTTGAAAATTAAACGACGGCCTCCTTTAAGGGAATTTCAGCGCACTGCACGTCTTCAGTTTGCTCAAGCAAAAATGGGGTGGACAAGAGAATGGCAAACTGTTATTTTCAGTGACGAGAAGAAGTTTAATTTAGATGGCCCGGATGGGTTTTCTTATTATTTCCACGATTTACGTAAAGATGAAGTGATTCAGTCACGAAGGCGAGCCGATGTTGGTTCAGTCATGGTATGGGGAGCTGTTTCCTATAACGGACCTGTTGATTTAGTAATAGTGAAGGGCAGACAGAATTCGGAAAAGTACGTCCGGCTGCTGCAACAGGTGAAAGACAAATTTTCCAACGTTATGGCAGGTGGGCCATTTATTTTCCAACAGGATAATGCCAGTATTCACACCGCGCGCATTGTTCGACGCTGGATTCAAGAACAAGGCATGGAGGTTCTCGATTGGTCATCGTTCTCATCCGACCTGAACATCATAGAAAATGTTTGGGGATGGTTGTCGCGTAAATTGTACTCCAATGCTACCCAATTCAGTTTCGCTGACGAACTAGAGCAGGCGGTGAAACGAAGTTGGGCGGAACTTCCCGTTGAACTTGAGAACCCTGTATAATTCCATTCCATCCCGACTATTTGAGGTTATAAGAAATAATGGCAAAAGTACTCATTATTGAACAATAAAGTATTTTGTTATTGCGAACGAATCTTTTATTTTGTAGATTGGTCGTATTCAAGTGGCGTTTAATTACTCTACTTATTGTCATTAGTAACGTACATTTGCACTGACTTTTACAAAAATTATATTTGGTACCTACATACATCTTTTTATCAACCCTCTTATTTTCGAAAATAACAATTCCAGCGCGCTACCATGTTTATACCAACTACAAATGTCATATATGCAGTTGGTCCTATTCATGTTGCGCGGAGTGTATCTAGAGATGCCTTAATCTCACGGTATGTTACATGAAGGTCTTGCATTATCAATTCAGACACTGCATTAATGTTTTCCGACACAACAACATTTGCGGGACGACCTTCATGAAATGCATCGTCCAAAGAACCTGTCCAAGGTTGAATTCACTATACCAACGATTTTTTCGCCGACATAAAATTTTCAAGCTACTGTCAACAATAGAAATAGCGACCGGATAATAAAACTGTCGAGGTAAATATATTGTCAAAAATGACTTCATGATGCAATCATCAGATTAGAGGCAACATTAATAGTGTTGCCAGTTCCCGAAATATGAACGGCTAGCCTCGTACTATGATGATGGAAAGAAAAAATCACAAGTTGCCGCGTTTAATTATTGATAATGCTGTGGTATATAAACGAAAATAGCCCACGTTAATTCATACTATATACTATAATTCAATGTCGTTCATCCTAGTTTAAGTAAAACAATTTTAAAAATCTTGTGAAACAAACACACTATGTACATCTCGGTTCTCAGCGGTGTGGATCGCGTACGGAGTTTGTTTTTCGTACAGGTATTTTTCGCCGTGTTTTACCAGGTGCGACACTTTGCAATTGTCTGCTGATGATGACAACTTAGTTATCGAAATGCGTATACAGAATTACAAAAGTTAATGCGGAAAGGGGTTATATAATATATCAACCTTAGTGATTAATTACTGTGTATTTAATTAACGATGGGATAGCAGAAAATAATATAATTTTCATAATGAATAGTATTTGAATTTTTTTTTATTTGTAGGTATACTTTTTAATCCTATATATTCTGTGTATAGTCTATTCTAACAGACTTAAATTTATGATTGAAGACACTGAAGACGCGTTTAAAAAATGTCCAAGGTTAAGACTTGATTAAAATACCAATAATGAATCCCTAAGTTGTAACACCCTTACTTACCCGATTTGCTAGGAATAATTTCTTTCATCTCCTTTAGTTCTAGGTACTTTGTAGATGTAATAAATGTATAAGTTCTCATTGTAATATGATTTAGTTTTACTTCAACGTCATCTTCATGCTACCCCAAGTTGAAATGCATATACAGAAGTTATTAGAAATCATACATTTTGTGAAACTAAAACAAATGTAATTTTAATTGCATTCAATAAAGTGTTTGATCAAGAATCGGCAGTATAAACAATTAATATAGTTTCATTTGTCTTTTTTCTAAGCTATTACAGTTATTTAGAAGGCAAGGAGTGTACACTCCATCACTACCATCAACATTTACGCTATTTACGCTTATATAAAGAAATCGTGGATCCTTCTTTTATTTTCATAAGTAATATTTGTGCGATTTACAAAAACATATAAGCGTCTAGGAACTATTCTCAATAGAACGAAACCCCAACCGCAGATAAAAGAGTCCTGATAAGCGAAAACTTATTAGGTGGTATTTAGAGTGCACTTTCGACAACGAAGTAAGAAAGAACTGAAATATTTTCGGTATTGTAATTGCATACTTTCAAAAAAAAACGCGGCAAAATGGTGCGAGCAAAATTTCTGTTTTGCGTAACATTATTTCTTCTTTATAACATCTTCGTCGCAGTATCCGCAACATCACCAAGAAGTCTAGAAGTTGAAGTCCCAGAAACGGGTTTGTTATTTAGATAGTTTTAGTAGGAAGTTCGTAATAATATATAACAATCAATTGCAGTGGACAACGATGCGTTAGAACCCGATGCTTCTTCATCGAATATAGAAGAAGAACCCGTCGAGGAGACTGGTATGTTTAATTAATTAGATATTGGTAAATTTTGTTAAGGAGGCTGTGATTAATAGAATAAATTAAAAAAGGCAAAAAGATCTTAATACCAAACACACTAGTGTGTGTTTAGTTTTGACGAAACGAGTGCTGAAAAGTTTCCTCTGCGAGCTTTCTTGCGAATCTAAATATGACACTGATTAATACTCTGCTCATAATGATAACTTAATTGTCGAAATACGTAAACAGAATACGAACATTGATATGCTAACGGTTTTTTTGCCTTTTTTGATTAGTTAGATGTCATGCTATCTGCTTCTGGGTTTCCGGGTTGGAACCGCGTCGCTGGTATAACTGCCGACGTTTCGTACCCACTCATATGGGACATCTTCAGGGCTCAACTACTGCTAGTGTCTGTCGCACTGAAACTGGTGTAAGTCAATGGTGTACGGGTTCCAGTCCGGAAGCCGTACCCATTTGTATGGGACATCTTCAGGACTGAACTACTGCACTGAAACTGAGTTTATGCACTGAAACTCAGTTTCAGTGCAGTAGTTCAGTCCTGAAGATGTCCCATACAAATGGGTACGAAACGTCTGCAGATATACTAGTGACGCGGATCCAGCCCGGAAACCCAGAAGCAGATAGCATGGCCACGACCGCGGAAGCCTACGTACCAAATTAATTAGATGTCATATTTATTTAAAAAAATATAATTGAATTGCAGAGGAGCCTTTTTCATTAGAATCAAAAATATTGGTTGACGTACCGTGCACAGATGGTTCTGAACTAATCAATGGAGTTTGTGTACCTGTCTGGTAGTCAGCTGTATAACGCATACTTACAAGTTCATGAAACGAAGAATTATATTTTTCATCACTGTGTTATTTTAATGCTTTAATAAAACTGTTTTAAAATGTATTTATTCAAATAATTAAATTTTTGAAAATTTTTCGTTTGTTTTCATTTAATTTATTTTTTACCCAATCAATTAGACAATAAGAAATACTTTCAGTTTCTCTGGAGCATAAAGATAGTTAAATATGGCGATTTGTGTTACAATAATCATAAACAAGGTAATTTTGATGGAGCCCGTGGTTGATTAACTTAATCACTGAACACTGACAGTGTGCGTTTTAGCTTTCGGCGGTACGGTTCGTGTGCGGAGTTTGTTTTCGTACACGTATTTTGCCGTAGTTTTCCGGGTGCGACCCTGTTTAATTATCTGCTGATGATGACAACTAAGTCGTCGAAATACGTATACAGAATACAAAAATAATGTGAAAAGGGGATATACATATATCAACTTTCAGTGATTAAATCATAAACAAGTAAATAGTTCTTCATCACTACACGTAACAATGAAAAATTAGAACTTTTTTCTTGTCCAAGCATATACATGTACGAAGCCGGGTCGTCTCGGCAAATGGGTCACTAAGTTTCCAGGATGTGTCTGTAGATGAACATAACTTGGCAATCGCCATTAGCTGAACGTTATAAGAATTATTCAAATGTTAATAACACATTGTTTACGACGCGTTTCGGGTATATTAACTCTCATCAGGAAAACTACGATGTTATTAACCAACAATTCTTTGTGGGCTTATCGTGCCTTTTCGATGCCGTAAAATGAAAGAAAAATATCCTTCGTCCTCTATTAGACGAGATGGCACGGCTTTGTTCTTTCGTTTGGATATTCGTATGTTTGGACGCGAGAAGGAATTATTGTTTTTTCATAATTTTACTGTACCGAAAGATATAATTAACCCACAAAGAATGGTTTGTTATTAACATCAGAGTTTACTAAACGAGAACTAACATTTGAATGATTCTTATAACGTTCACTTAATGCCAATTGCCAAGTTTAAAGCGTTCGTTTATACATGCATCGTGGCCACTTAGTTATCTATTTGACGAGACGACCTGGCTTCGTCCTTTCGCTCGGAAATTCATATATTTGGATGAGAGAGAAAGGCATTGTTTTTTCATCATTTCACTGTATCAAAAAAGTACGATAAACCCACGAAGAATGGTTTGTTAATAACGCCAGAATTTACCAAAAGAGAATTAACATTTGAATGATTCTTATAAAGTTCACCTAATGCCAATTGCTAAGTTTAAAGTGTTCGCCTATATATGCATCGTGGTAACTTAGTTATTTATTTGGCGAGACGACACGGCTTCGTTCTTTCGTTCGGACATTAGTATATTTCAACGAGAGAGGGAGATACTGTTTTCTCATCGTTTTAATGTATCGAAAAAGTACCATAAACCTACAAAGATTCGTTTGTTAAGAACACCAGAATTCACCTAAAGTGAATTAAGAGTCGAATAATTTTTATAACGTTCATCAAGTAGCAATTGCCAAGTTTAAAGTGTTCGTATATATGTCCGTGTATTATGGAAACTTAATTATATATTTGGCAAGACGACACGACTTCGAAGGAGGTATTGTTTTTTCATCATTTTACTGTATCGAAAAGGTGTGATAAATGCAAAGAATTGTTCGTTAATAAAACCAGAGTTAACCTGAAGAGAGTTAAAATACTCAAAACGCGTCATAAACAAGGTGTAATTAACATTTAAAGGAATCTATAGCAGCGTGTAGTTTCACTGGGAAGGTTTGATAGGTACGATTATAAATAAAATAAATAATGTATGTAATTAGGTACTTTCTTTATTTTTTACGTGGTGAAGTATCATAACGAGAAAATACGGCGTAGTATTGTATCATTGCTGTATCTTCTGCTGTTGATTCAGTTAAACGACTACGACGGGCTGAAAATATGAAAAATGACTGTTCTGCGTCTATAGTTGTCTAGTCTGTATAAGCCCCCGCTTATACATGCGAACCTTTTTTTAACGGTGGTATTTTTCCTTTCCAGGAATTCAAATATAGATGAGAATATGTTGTTGGACTCTTATCGACGTTTAAACACATGGTTTTTGTTTTTAAAAGTGTATGCCTTCATAGCTATCTATATCTATATAGCTATCTATTTGAATTCCTGGAAAGGAAAAATACCACCGTTAAAAAAGGTTCGCATGTATAAACGTTGGGGAGTGTACTTTAAGAAACGAATCTACAGTATGTTTGGCTTTTGACGATTGATGTCTACGGTACGGATTTGTTTCTGTGCGAGTTTTACTACGGACCCAGGTGCGACACTGTGATTAATTATCTACTCATGATGACAAATTAGCTGTCGAAATGCGTATACAAAATACGAACATTATTATGGATAGGTGTTTTATTTACCTTTTTTTGGTTAAAGAACTCAACGGTGAAGAGATAATTTTTGACAAGATGTATATTTCCTTTTTGTTTGCGGAATATATACAAAAATAACAAACACTTCAATAACAGAGAATTCTACAATTTCACGTAATTATAGGATGCTCTAAACATGATCTAAAATTCTCGTGTCTCCTACTTTGTAATATAATTTATATCAGCTTCTTGCGAATATTAAAATTCGTGTAAAATTTTATTGTGTTTTTGGTATTCATTCGGTGATCTACTAGGAAATGTATGAGATAAAAAATTTTGTATGTGATTTTGTAATTTTTGTCATTTTTTAATACAAACCGCAGATAAAAACGTTCAGATAAAAAACCAGCATATTAGGTCGCTGTTTATCTAGTTCACTAAAGTATATTTGTAACATTCAACCACATAAGAACAAATATATTTAAACTGTAACATTAAGAGATTAAAAAACGGCAATATGATTGGGGCAAAATCATTAATTTGCCTAACATTACTGTTTTTGCAGATTCTTTTTGTGAAAACGTTTCCTAGCGAGTTCAATTATGAAAAATACGATGAGTCTGGTATGTTTTTTATTAAAATAAGTGCTAGTACCTTGTGTAATTTATAAATTTAAAATTGCAGATGAAGATTCTTCATCAGCCATCAAACTTCCTTCGTCGGAATCCGAAGAAGATGGTGAATCAGTAGAAGATAGTATGTTCTTTATTTAAGTAATTTGTTTTATTATCTTATATTTATATTATGCATAACTTCGTAGTGTTTTTAGTTTTTGATATGAGAATGCTTTAAAAAAATCGTTAAATCGTCAGATATATATAAAAGTTAGTGTAATGTTGTATTGTTTCATTGTATATTTTCTGAATTCGTGAATTTATGCGAAGGTTATTTTATTAATTGACCGAAGAAAGTGGAAAGCCAAGTAGAAAAAAAAAGCGTCTTCGATCTATTCTTTTGCATTCGAGTTCAGCGGAAGAGTTAATGTATCGGAAACTGCTAGAACTATTTGCGTCGTTTACGGAGAAAATGTAAATGGAGATAGTACAGCACAGAAATGGTTTTCTTTTCGTTTTAAAGAGAGCTATTTTGATATAAACGCTTGTCAGTGTTCATAAAGACCATTGGACTTTCATGAAGGCAAATCTGTTCTCGCCTCCAACTTAGGAATTGGCCAATGGTTGTAATCAATCGATCATAACACATGTTCATTCTATAGGTAAAATCCAAAAATTGGGTATTTGATTGCCGCATGTTTTGAATGAAAACAAGAATTATTCTGCCAACATTTGAGCCACTTTTCTAGCTCATCATAGCTTAGTTTGTGAAGAATGTAGACGGTTTTCGTTCCCACATTGTTATTGGTGGAGAAAAATTTTGATTATTAAGAATAGAAAGGAATGACTTAGATCTAATAAAAAGGCAATTCGCCAAGCCAAAGCTGATGCGTGATGGGACACAAAAGTCTATCGTCTACTAGAAATTTTGCAGTTACAATTCAAAAGAAAAGACGTAGAAGATATTAGCAAGTTATTTGGCAGTACGATAACGCGTTATTATATTGCTAATATTACGAAGCATTTAGTTGGGAGGTCATTCTAGTTCCCTTTATTTTTCCTGATCTCACTCCGTTAGATTTCCATCTCTTTCGATTTCTATAAAATAAACTTCGAGGAATCTCTTTTAATAATAATGTAGAGCTTTAAAATTAGTTTGGCGACTTCTTGGCGTCCAAACCACCAGATTTCTTCAGAAGTGGAATTGAAAAATTGCCAGACGGTTGAGAGGTAATCGTGTAAAATCGAGGAGGAAATATTCTTAATTAGTTTATGTACTTTGCTTGTCAAAAAATTTATGTTTTGAGTTCAATAAAAACGCTACGAACTTATGCATAAATTTGATATAATATACAAAATTGAATTGCAGAAAACGACGCTGAAATAAAACCAAAAAGCTCGTCGTGGGAGGCTCAAGGCGTTGGCCAAGAAGCAGGAGTAGGTATGTACTTAACAAGATAGTTTATGCCAACACGTTGTAAACAATTCGCTAAAAGGATTATACGATTTATTTCCTGAGTTTAAAAATCAAATTCTAAAGTTACTGCACTATAATTGTGTGTCGTTTTAAAGAGTAAAATTTGCAATTATTTAAAAAAGGTTAAATGTCCAACACTAACAGTTATAAAAATGTAAACTTGGTCAGTTTCTCAAAGAATTTTTTAGGTTGAACAATTTATTAAAGTAAATTCATATATTCAACTTTGAATTTGTTATTGTTTAGATCCGTTCATTTTCACCAACACACAGAGATTTTGTTTTTTCAATGTTCATCTGCAAACCCAATTTTTCGTGTCCCTTCTTTAGTTTGCATGCTATGTATTCCAGATCATTTTTATCGTTGGCAAAACATTACTTGATGGTCTGCAAATTGAAGCGTGTAATGACAGATATCGTTATCAATTCGAGTTCCCATTATTTTAAGATTTCCTTTTCTTAAACGTTAAAGCTTTCGTGGCATATATTTTAAACATGATCGAAAAAACACAACTACTACTACCATACGAAAAATGGGGATTCGAAGGGGAACATTTGAAAACCAAAGTATCTATATATTAGTGCAGAATTTACGGATCTAAACCTAGAAAACAATGAAACGATGGGACAGACAATAGGGTAACAATATCTACGATAAATAACGCAAGAAGAATAATTAAGTCTCTAAACTGTGGAGCAAAGAATTAAGAAAACAAAGAAAAAACATATGACAGCTTAATGAAAAGTGCGTTGAAATACGAATCAGAAATATGGCGAACAAAAGAATATATAAAACGGAAAATATAAATTACAGAACTGGAACAATTAGCCTCAAAAAGAGAATGAATTATAGGTTTCATGGATGGAAAGTAATTGATCTGGTGACGTACAAAAAATGGGTGGCAAGAGACTACTAAAGAGAGATGAGATGGATACAGGTAGAGAATCGATGATGAAGATCTAAGAAAGCATGGATTGAAAACGTAAGAATCAGAATAAGTATAAATGGATTGATTAAAGGGGCTGCAACAATTAAAACGATTGGGGATTAGATATTGGACAATGTAGCAGGACGTTTTAAAATAGTTTGTTTGAGCTCGAAAACCAAGAAACCTTGATGAACGGAAAATATATATTAGAAATGCCCAATAAAACCATGAATAGTTTCATCAAGCATCTAAATAAAGTTGAAAATGGAAGTCGTTCGAAGCAATCTTTTTTAAATAAAACTCCTTTTCACTTCTGGGTTGGAACCCTGTTTCCTTGATACCCCTTGCTGCCGACATTTCATCTTCACTCACATGAGACATCTTCAGAGCTTAACTGCTGTTATTATTGTCGTTATTGCGCTGAAACTTCTTTTGTATCTCAATTAACAGTGTTCCAATCGTGTGTAATATTTACCAATAAATAGTTGCTTCAGAAATTAAATTGTAAAATCCTTTTTGGAAAACCCTGTGTAATGCACGAGGTTTAATTGTAGGTGAATATAATACCGGAGAGCCATTAGAGCCACAAAATGTTAATGGACCAATAGAAGTTTGTATGCTATTTACTAAAAATTTTAGTACTTTGTATATAAAAATTTTAATTGCAGTGAAGGAAGATGTTACACAAAAGATAGAAATCTTACCCTTAGAAACTTCAGGAATTAGTGTAGCAACAAAAAAGGGTATGCTATTTTTTAATATATCTAATACCGGTACTTATTTACATAATAAATAATATGTAATTGCTGTAGAACACGTTACAGAAGAAATAAAAGTCTCAACGTCAAAAGCTTTACAGTTTAGTGAGGTGACAGAAGTGGGTATGTTATTCTGTACGTAGTTAATGTTCATATTATGTAATATATAAAGCGGGGTTATTTAGATACCATGCATGAGCGGCAAGCGAAGCTTGTACGCATGTATTTGACAGTCTAGGTCGTCACCGATGTACTCATTATTTATATCGACCATATATCATATATCGGATGTACAAGTACATCATTACAGTATAAATAAATAGTAAGAAGCAGTATATTTTGATATCGTTATTGTTAAACACTTGCCTAGCGAGAAGTATTAACAATTTAAATATCATTAAAACAAGCGAAGTTTGTACGGATGTCTCTGACAGTCTAGGTCGTCACCAATGTACTTATATCGACCGTACGAGGATAGTTTGACAAGTAGTGAGAATGGCACATAGGTGGCGCTCTAATTGGTAAAACAAATGCACTGTAATTTAGGTTGGCTATTTATATGTTTACATTCCGATATTTAGATAAATCGGTTGATTGGTTTATTTTTGAAAGCTGATGGAAAAAGAAGCAACACGTCGTTCTGTTAAAATGGAAAAAGCAGAGCATCGTGCGGTGATTAAATACTTCGTAATTAAGGGTATGAAAGCTACCGAAATAAAAGATGAGTTACGGGAAACATTAGATGAATCTGCTCCATCATCCGCACAATAAGTAGATGGGTAAATGAATTTAAACGTGGTAGAACAAGCTGTGTTGATGAAACGCCCTCTGGAGCACCCAAAATCGTGACTTCTAAGGAAATGATTATAAAAATCCATAATATTATTACGTAAGATCGACGACTCAAAGTCAGAGAGATAGCAGACATGATAAACATTTCAACAGAACGCGTACACCACATTTTAACGAAAGAATTGAGCCTTTCCAAGCTTTCGGCAAGATGGGTGCCGCGACTGCTTACGACTGATCAAAAGCTCACTCGTTTGCGCATTTCCAATGAGTGTTTGGACTTTTATAAGCGGAATCTGGTTGATTTTTGTAGGCGATTTCTTACTTGCGATGAAACTTAGATACACTACAGTACACCCGAAACTAAACAACAGTCGAAACAATGGTTAGAATGTGGTTCTGCACTTCCAAAGAAAGCGAAAACCACTTTATCGGTAAACAAGGTGATAGCATCAATTTTTTGGGATTCAAAGGGCATTTTGCTGATTGATTATCTTCAGAAAAGTGCCGCAATAAACAGACAATATTATCAGAGCTTCTACAATAATTAAATGTTGAGATTCGTGCTAAACGGCCAGGAATAGCAAAGAAAAAGATTCTGTTTCACCAAGATAACGCTCCCTCGCATACCAGCACAGTTGCGACGTCCAAAATCCACGAGTTGCATTTCCAATTAGTACCGCATGCGCCTTATTCGCCGGATCTAGCCCCTTCCGACTTTCACCTTTTTCCAAAATTGAAAACGGCACTAGGTGGAAAGAAATTTTCGTCTAACGACGAGCTTTTGCAAGCCTTCCGGAATCGCATTTTAGAGATGACATAAGGGCATTGGAGCACCGTTGGAATAAATGTATTGCCATTTTAGGAGAACATATTGAAAAATAAAAATTATTTTGTATTTAAAAAATTCGTTTTTCCTTTCCATTTTCACTACTTGTCATACTACTCTCGTATATCGTATATCGGACGTACAATAAGTACATCGATACGGCATGAATAAATAGTAAGAAGCAGTATATTTTGACATTATTATTGTTAAACAGTTACGTAGCCATAAGTATTCACAATTTAAATTTGATTGAATCACAAAAAGCTAACTGATAACCTCTTATTACATCGATGTTTGTATTCTGTACACGTATTTAGACAATTAAGTTGTCACCGTCAGCAGATAATTATTCACAGTGTTGCACTTGGATCCGCGGCAAAACTCGTACAGCTACGAACCAACTTTAATCGCTAAACACAAAACATAAGTATGTAATGTTTTTCATACGTCTGATGACATTTTCTATGTTTGTGTTTTTGTGTGTTTACATGTTTAATGTAGTCTCTTTTCTTCCGAGAGATGACACACCAAATAAATTACTTTAGCACCATCGTATTTTGGGTTCAGAAATTATTCGATAAGTTTATTTACATTTTCCGCACACAGCAGCCTATTATTACTCCATTTCGCATTCATAATTACGTTACAATATAAGATCAAATATTAATCGTTATCAACGCAATAAAAACCCGTAAGAAGTTAAACTTATTACACTCCATACCACGCTAGATATACGTCGGTGCTGGCCTTCACTAGCCGGAGACATCCGTACCATCTTCTCTCGCCGCTCATGCATGGTGTTTAAGTATCCCCACTTTAGTAATATATACAATTTAATTTAAACAGAAGGGGCAACACTAGAGCCTGAGACTTCTTCGACAACATCTAGCGAAGGATCAGAAATATGTACGTACCTTGTCGACGTCTTACTAATTATTTATTAATACATAAAATTTAATTTTTAGTGGAAAATGTTTCAACAGGAACAAGGATATTAGTAGACGTGCCTTGCTTGGAAGGTTATTTCTTAATAAATGGGGTTTGTGTGCCGACTTGGCAGTGAATTTGTTAAATAGACATTTATAAAATGATTCAATAAAAGATATATTTTTTTTCGTCATAATTACATTTACATATGTATAAAGTAGAGTTTATAATTTGGAGACAACGCCTAAGGTACGCGTCAACTGTACACTGATTCCATCGCAATTATCTCATGTTTCCACAGTGATAATATGAATGCTACAATTCATTCACTAATATTAAAAAAATGTCCTTTAAATATACGGTAATGTGTTTGTTTTGCATCGGTTAATCGATGAGCAATTCATAGAAAGCAATTTCTATTCATTTGGGATTTTAAATTTCTTCTCAAAGAATTATTGAATTACACACAATCAAAGGTATTATCAATGGAGCGTATGTTTCTTTTTAAAAATTTAACGAAACAAAATTCAGAAATAAGCAATAATTCAAAACACGTCATTTGCTAATAAATTTAAAATATTTTTATTTAATATTTTGATAATCTTTCTTTAGTTTTAATGACTGTGCCATATGCTGTCAATGGAAGCACTTTTCCTTTGCTTATTTATTAACAATATTTATTCACCCAACATTTTTCCAATCTAGTTACAGTGCTAAGTATATAACAGAGTACTGCATGTTATAAAGGATGTTTCAAATTGCGCGGTGTTTTTTAAGAATAAATAAAATATAGATGGCGCACTGAATTTGTCTGGGTATGTGGGCATTTAAAAAGTGCAATGTACGACATTTGTAAAAATGGCTTCGTACACGGTACAACAACGCGTTCAAATTGTTGAATTATTTTATGAAAATCAGCGTTCTGTGAAAAGAGTTTTTAGAGAATTACGTGAATTTTATGGTTTACATAATCGTCCATCTGAAAGCACTGTTGGTCGAATTATTAAAAAATTTCAAGAGACCGGTTCCGTGAAAGATCAAAAAAGTGAAAAATACAATCGTAGTGGTCGTTAACAAGAAAATATTGGTTTGGTTCGTGAAAGCGTTGCTGAAGATGCTGAACTGTCCATTAGACGACGTTCACAACAACTTGGACTTAGTGGATCAACAACATGGCGTATTTTACACAAGGATTTAGCTCTGAAGGCATATAAGGTTCAAATAACACAGGAACTTAAGCCTTTAGATAATTTAAAACGTCGTGCATTTGTCAATTTCATCAATGAACAACCAGCTGATTTTTCTCAGAAAATAATGTTTTCCGATGAGGCACATTTTGAACTTGGTGGATATGTTAATAAACAAAATTGCCATATTTGGGGTGAGGAAAATCCACGAATTATTCATGAGAAACCTATGCATCCTAAACGAGTTACTGTTTGGTGTGCATTATGGTCAGGTGGTCTAATTGGACCTTAGTTCTTTGAAAATGCTGCAGGTGAAGCTGCAACTGTCAATGGTGATCGATATCGTCGGAATCGCCGAATTCTTGTGACCTGAATTAATGAATATTGATCTAGAGGACATGTGGTTTCAACAGGATGGCACTACACCTCACTTTGCACACGAATCAATTGATTTATTGAGAGAAAAATTTCCTGGACGTGTAAATCTCAAGAAACGGTGATGTTAATTGGCCACCAAGATCATGCGATTTGACACTTTTATTCATCTCACCCAATATATTATTTATATTTAATCGTTATGAATAGTTTTTAATTAATTCCATGTCAGAAGGTTTTCCATTAAATAAGAAAATTATAAATGTAGCATTTATTTATTTAATAAAAGAACAAAAGAATAATAATTTAAAAAAACAAAAGTCGATCATTTTTGGTATTTATTGAACTTAGCCATTATATAATAAAATGCAGACGATTTTTTAGCTACCACACTGGTATACACATTCCTTTTATCCGAACTGTACCAGTTAAACAAGGTACAGTAATTAAAATTTTCGATTCCAGTCTAACATCTTCGGCTGCAACACAACACAATTATTTCATTTGCATCAGTTACATCAGAAAAGAAACAAGAGACGTACCTATTGTCGTTTCACTGACCGATATTGGCGTAACGGCTGTTCTTGACACAATGACATGACAAACTAATAGGAACGCTAAAACTAGGAATTTTGCTCTGAGCATACTGTCGTTTTTTCTTTTCGATATGAACACTTCACTCTTCGTTCGCTTTCATTGATTTACTGTTTGCTACCTCATGATTTATATAAAACATTATCTGCGGTTTTTATGTGTGTACATATTTCATTAGTTGTCATTTCGAATATGATGAATAATTTTAAGTAAATATTAAATCACATCTCCTCATGTGTATTGATTACGCACTTATTTCTTCATATTTGATTATTGAACACAGTTTAAACCCTAGTTTTTTATAAAATTATCTCATTTTTAGTACTAAGTAAAGAAATGAATGTATGAAATAAAAAATGAGTAAGAATAATCACAAAAAATGGTATTTTTCACGTTCATGTTGTTGGGTATCCACAAATGCTCGCGTACTGACATTTTCGAAGATCAAAATTTGCCGAACACTTTTGGTTCAATTTTATCAAGGGCATATAATTGTAAAAATTTGTATCTTTCAACAGATATTGTACATCAACGAACACTCGCGCGCCCGATACTTTCGGAGACCCTAAAAATGATTCTGTTGCCAGAATTTACAAAGGGTACTAGGAAAGTTTTACAATATGACGCAACAATGAATCGTAGGAAGCTGCTTGTTGCTGCATGTTGAGACATGTTCATACGTGCACAGTAGCCGCCGCACCATGTCGATGGCTCAGTTATTCATTAGCAATGATAGTGTAAAGTGCTTGCGATGGCGTCGTGGTCACGAAATGAGATAAGAGTAGTTTTGCGTTATAATTTCGTGCTTGATTAAACACAGACCAGTGCTTCGAAGAAATGACTCTTGCACTAGGTGATTTTTGTCCACATCGCACATCGATATTCAGGTGGTTTAGAGAATTTCAAAGGGGAAATTTAACTGTGGAGGATGCTGAGAGGCCGGGAAGGCCACGAAAGTCAGTTTCGGAGGAAAGCGTTACTACTGTGAGGAAAATGCTTGACGATATTAGTTTGGTTCGTTAAGGCGTTACTGAAGATCCTGAAATGTCCATTAGACGACGTTCACAACAACTTGGCCTATTTTACACAAGGATTTAGCTCTGAAGGTATATAAGGTTCGAATAACACAGGAACTGAAGCCATTAGATCATTTAAAACGTCGTTCATTTGTCAATTTCATCACTGAACAACCACCTGATTTTTCTCAAAAACTAATGTTTTCCGATGAGACACATTTTGAACTTGGTGGCTATGTTAATAAATAAAATTTCCATATATAGGGTGAGGAAAATCCACGAATTATTCACGAGAAACCTATGCATCCTAAACGAGTTACTGTTGGGTGTGCATTATGGTCAGATGTTGTACTTGGACCTTACTTCTTTGAAAATGCTGCTGGTGAAGCTGTAACTATCTATGGTGATCGATATCATCGAATGATAACCGAATTTTTCTGGCTTGAATTAATGAATATTGATCTTGAGGATATGTGGTTTCAACAGGATGACGCTACACCTCACTTTGCATACGAGTCAATTGATTTATTGAGAGAAAAATTTTCTGGATGTGTAATCTCAAGAAACGGTGATGTTAATTGTCCACAACGATCATATGATTTGACACCGTTAGACTATTTTCTTTGGGGCTACCTGAAAAGTCAGGTTTATAAAAACAATCCACAATCAATTTCTGCTTTGAAAGATGAAATTATTCGTATCATTGGTGAGATAGAGCCTCAATTATGTCAAAATGTCATTGAGCATTTTAACAAAAGAGTGGACGTCTGTGGAGCTGCAAGAGGAGGATATTTGGCAGATATTATTTTTCGCATATAAATATCATAACTGCCACTTCAATTACCAATAAAAAATTTTGAAAGTGAATGCAAATTATGTGTTTTATTGTAAATTTGGAACACCTTTACACACATTTTATAAGATACAAAATTACTTAAGTAATATTATAATATTATTTTAATATATATCCAACTAATGAATGTTTAATATTTAAAGTATTTTACATCAAATTCATTAAATATTTAAATGCTGTTAAATTTTGTCTCTCTGCCATCCAAAAGTAATTATTTATTAAAATGTCAAGGTTATTATTAAGTGAGATGATGGTGAGTTCGTTTGTAAATTTATACTATGGTAAACTACGTCTTTACAAAATACAAACTAGAATTGTTGTAATTTATATTGTCAAAATAGGAATGGTATGGATTTAGTGTCTTTTATGGTACTAAATATTTTTTTGTTAAAAAAAATAAAATTTATTGGGATATAAATTTTTTTGATACGTCTACCATAATTGTGTAATTTTGATTTACATTTTTGTTTATTGCATCTCTCTTATTGCTCAAGTTTGGTAATCCGTAACTCTTTTCTAATTTTCGAATTAAAAAAAATGCTTAGAGAGATAGACTTGATGTAATACAGTAAAACCTGTCAATAACGGCCACCCAAAAAGCAAAATATATTGGCCGTTATATAAAGGTGTCCGTAATTGACAGGTTTTTTTCGTCTCACAAATAAAATACATAATTAATTTTAGGATTTGCTTTCTTTATTTTATTAATTAAAGCAAATAGTACATAAATACAAATATGTGTAAGAAAAACTAAAATTTTAATGTATCTACATATTATAGATAATATGACATCTAAAAAATTATTTATATGTACATATTATTACAATACATTCATACGAAAAAACACAATTTATTAGTATTTTTTAAAGTATGTTTCAATATTTGTTTGCTTCACATTTTTTAGCTTCGATTTAAAAACTGCAGCTTCACATGTAAGTAAAATTTTAGAAACATCCATATAAATGTCACCATTGTTATTGCACAATAAATAATTTTGTATGTCTCTTAATTTTGCACACACTTCACTCATACTAGATAAACTTGATTTTGGAGTTTCGCATTCGTCCAGGTCACTATTATCAGAGTTATGTTCTTCATCATTATTGCACAAATCTTCAACAATTTCTGGAATACTGAAGTTAGGGCTCTCTGTAGGCACATGACGATCAATAGAAACATATTCATCTAAATCCATCAAAAATTCGTTACGAACTGCAGGATATAGCTGGGCAAGGGGTATTTCGTCTTCTTCATCAAACACTGTGTCCTCCTGGATAACATCAGAGAATCCGGCCTTGGAAAAACATTTTTTAACTGTAGCAGGAGATACCTTTTTCCAAGCAGCTGTAATCCATACAAGTGCATTGGCTAAATTTATGTTTTTTTCAAAAATTTCAAAATCACATTCATTGTCAATAAACGTTAGAAGCTTTTTAATCAAAAAATTTCGGTAAATCAATTTGAAATTCTGAATTATTCCTTGATCCAAGGGCTGACAATACGAAGTGGTGTTTGGCGGCAGGAAGACTAGTTTAACATTTTCTAATGGAACTTTAGAATGTGAAGTGGCATTATCCAAGAAAAGAAGCACTATTTTGTTTTTCATTTTATTGTCAAATTTATGCAGCCATCTTGTCATAATTTCCGTTGTCATCCATGCCTTTTTGTTAGAAACCCATTCTAAGGGTAATTTGTCCACATGACTACCTTAAAACAGCGAGGATTTTTACTTTTTCCAATTATTAATGGATCTTCCTTCTCACCTTCCATATTTGCACATAGTAAAACAGTCAAACGTTGTTTTACTGCCTTCTTCCCTGCACAATTCTCACTTTTTAATGCAAATGTCTTATTTGGCATAGCGCGGTAATAAAGACCTGTTTCGTCGGCATTAAACACATCTCGAGGAGAATAATTTATTAAAATCAACGGTAACTTGGTTTTCCAGTCTTTTATATCGTCCAAATAAACCTCTGCGGAATCACCACAAATTGATTTAAGTTATACTGTGTCGCCGACAGAAACTTTCCAACCATCCATTAGATGCTGCGAAATTTTCCATCTTTAAACTGTTTGCTGTCTCCAGTGCTTTTTGTTTAAGTAGCGGCCCAGATATTGGAATTGCTTTATTTCTGGCTTTGCAAAACCAATTGTAGACGACTTGATCCACTGCCAATCCTTCCGACTTCGGAAATTTTCGTTTTAGCTCCATGTTAACACCTTCCTCGACCATCTTTTTTAATTCACCTTTATTTTTCATAATATCGTTAATTTGTGTTTTTCCAACCCCATATTTGTCGGCCAACTTTCGCGAACTTAACGCATACTTTTCACTTTCCGCGATTATATTTATTTTGTCTTTTAGCGACAAACGTTTTCTTTTTTGCGACATACTTAATTAAGAACCTTTCAACTACGGAGACAACTTTAAACTGAATTGTTTCCTTTAGAATAATAAAGTTTAAATCGAAAAGGGTGAATTACTACCAGGTAATAGGAAACCCCGGGAAACCCCGACAATTTGTATTAGGTATTTCCGTCAATAAAGATATACATACATGTCATATATAGTCCGGCCGACATTGGCAGGTAAATTTCTATGAAAATAGGCCGTAAAAGTTTGGGTTATTTGGCCGCGGCCGTTTTACAAAGGTGGCCGTAATTAACGGGTATTTGTGTATGGGAATTTCCTTATAGTCGATTCGGGTGGCCGCTTTAGTCAGGTGGCCGCTTTAGTCAGGTGGCCGTTAACACAGGTTTTACTGTAATAGTTCTTTATTGAGTCGAACAGGTGGCTTTTTACAGGACTCTAAAATAACAAAATAAACAATTATCTGCAACCAAAAAAAAATAGTAACTAAATATAATAAACAAAATAAAGTAAAATATAACAGAAATTAAAAAATAATAGGAAATAAAGACATCGTACACTATAAAAATACATCATCTACATATTCTTCGCTCGGCTCTTGTATACGTCACACTAACCGGAGATCTCATCAAATTTGTTCTAGCTATGGGTGTGGCAAAAGCGGAATTGTCTAGCTAATCGTAGCATATAAAATTGTAATTTAGATAATAAATATTCACAATAAACTTTATTATGAAGTAAACTATGCAAGACCCTAGAACAATGACCATCTAGACGAGATCCCAGTGTAACAAAACCATGTCTCGGTGATTTAAAAACTTTCGTTGAATTCTATCAGAGCACATATTGCTCCTAATATAACATATATGGGATATCATATAGGATATGCATATCTTATTTTGTTAACTATAAAGGCAAAGTACGAAGACATTAAAGCATCTATATTCATAAAGCAGCGGGAAATTGTAATAACGAAGTCCAAAAATCTACAAGCAGATGCCCCTAGTGACTTAATATGTCTGTTAAAAGTAAACGCTATATCTTTAGTAGATAGGTAATGGTTATTTATTTTGTACTGCATAGATATATGGGAAAGGGAACGACAGTTGGTAACAACACAATACTTCGACACGTTAATGTGTAATTTGAAAGTAGTACACCAATCAACCAAAACATCTAGGTTATGTTGTAAGTCTGCAGCATCGGCAGCACTATTGACGTCAGAATATAGCTGTCAGAAGCTGTACGATGGTAACTTTCTCCGACAGTCAAGTACTGTTAAAAACACTGAAGGTCTAAGTTTATATGGAATTATGTGTGGACTCTGAATGAGGTCGGTAGTCTCAAATGGGTTGCGTCTTGTGTACCACACCACGAAGGCTACAGCTATTGGAAAAACTAATGAACGTCTCTACAAACTCTGCCAATGATTTTAATAGAATAGGAGGTTTCTTGGGTCATTGCAAAACAACCATGAAAACGTGGACTGTAAAGATATTTTGGAATAGATGGAAGAACTCAAGCGAAAGGTAGATAAAACAGTTCGTTAGGAAGCGGTCGTACAAATTTACAGACGAAAAGTTGGCCAAGATGATAGTGAAACTATTATAAGAGAACTTTAAAGTCCAATATGAACTTGGAGAATCACATGAGCATTCTGCTAAGTAGAAGAAGAAGCCGCCAACAGGATTTCATAATGGGGGATGAATGTCCTGAAGAGGAAATTTATATAGAAAAACTGTATCCGTAGCTGTTATATCTAGTTTAAAAAAAAATTGACTGGTGAATGAGCTATAAGGCCCACTATAAATCCGAGAAGGTAACAGTGGAGCAGGTACTACAGCTACCTTAAAAAATTTAATTTAAACTAGACAAAGACCTATTACTCTAACTATTTATTGGGACAAACTGTCTCACTACCTAGTATTACTGACGAAATCGATTTTCGAATTTGGAATTAGAAAAATAACTTCCTTTGAGAGAAATGTAAGTGACATTTTTACGTTATACAACGCGAATATTACTGGAATTTCATGCCATAGGTGACTGTATTTTAAAACTCGTAAATCCGTGTACAAAATGCAGGTACAAAGAAAATGATCAAGCATAACCTAAAAGCCGCGCTGACACGTGTTTAAACTTTTTTTATTTGCAAATCCATGGCTTTACATGTAAGTTCATCGTTTGCATTATCTGCATAATAATTTTATTTGTTAAAATAACATTTGTATCTATCACTTCTTTGTTTTAATAACAATTACTTTGTTTGTCCTATGTAAATTCACTTCCACTTTTTCTTAGTAAAAGAATTTCAAGTTAATATATAAAAAAAATAACAACTTGGAAAAGTTTGAATTAAATTTAAGATCCAACGTTTACTCGTAGAATATAATCGTAAACAAAATAGAGTTAAACTTAGAAACAGTTTCGAAATTCAATTGATAATGTGACATTACCGACAGAAGAGTTGAATACATAGAATGTGTGTTTTCCTAAGGTGCGGAATTTTGTATTTCGTTCCAAACTTCGAATGTTTGACTACATATCGCTTGTTGTCAATAATAGAAAGAGACACGGTTGAATCCCAAACTGCTACAAGATTTTAGTACCTCTATTTTACAAAAACTTTTATTTAACATTTTTGTGAAAGCACAAGAAACTGCAATGAGTAATTGTCTTTTCAGTATATAGCGGATCTTCTCATAGTCGAATTTAAAAATACCGCTAAATATTTTCCAAGATTATGGATTAGGCATGTAGATTATATTTTCGCGGTTTCCGACACACACAAGTGTGTCTCTTTCATTAAGCAATTGAATTCAAAATTCCTGACTATCGAACTTCACGATAGAAGAAGAAAACAATGACAGCTAACGCAAAGGTCAAAGTACCGAAAATATCGCAGCCGTAAGTGCTTCAGTTCAAAATGAGCCAAATCAGTCGATTCCACGCCGTTCACAGGAATTGGAAATCTCTCAAACTACATTGCGACGAATTTTGTGTAAAAATCTTGGCTTACACCTTTACAAGATCAAATTAACTGAAGAACTAAAGTGTCTGATCATTTGAAGCGCTGAAACTTCTCCGATTGGGCTCTGCTAAAATTTAAAGAAAATCTTGTATTTCATAGAAAAATCATCTTCAATTATAAAGCTCATCTTTGGTTTAATGGCTTTGTTAATAAGCAAAATATGCAAAATAGCAACAAACCCCACTTCATTACAACCACGAAAACGTGTGGTGTGGATTTTATGCCGGAAGTGTGATTGGACTACATTTTTTTCATAGACGAAAATGATCGTCATGCTGTGGTCAATGATGTTCGCTATCGTATCATGTTCGAAGGCTATATTTGGCCAAATTGGATGGACTTGACATCAGTGATAGGTACTTCCAACAAAATGGTACCACGTGTCACACAACTGGTCAAACAGTTGATCTATTGAAGATGAAGTTCAGTAACCGTGTAATCTCGAGAAATGGTCTAGTGGATTGGCCACCTCCATGCGATTTAAGGCCGTTGGGTTTCCTTTTATGGGGGTCCGGTAAGTCGTTGGTTTATGCCAATAAGCCGGCAATGTTAGAGGAGCTCAGGGATAATATCGAACGCGAAATTTCCAACCTTTCGGCTGATATTTGCATGAAAGAGTGGTGGAAAATTGTCTCCAAAGACTCGATCGCTTCAAAGGTACTCGCGGTGGTCATATGAACGAGTTCGAATTCCATAGTTAAATGTAACAGGTGTACAGTACCTGGAATAAATTTCAACCCAGCATCTCAATTATTCGGTGTTTTATTTAAATACAAAATTGTTATGTCCTTATTGAAAAACCCAATATATTCAAACGAAATGCTAGTTGAAATAAAATATGATTTCGAATCATACACACATGTATGAAAACAAAGTGTTATTATTGTAAATTAAAATGGATCGAAACTACTATTTTAGGTGTAATAAATTAGATAAAGTACAAATAACATCGTAACATATAAAACAAAGCTTGGAACGTTCTGAATATACATACAATTTGCAATCAATTCCACGCCATTGTTCTTGTATTATCGTAAAAAAATAGACGAGGAAGTCTTCTGACAGATTACACATTACTACGCCTTCATTGTTTACAATTACGAAAAAATAAACTTGGCGATAATGAGGTCGTAACACTCAGATAATACAATATTCTTTTGAAATCAAATTTAAGATATTAGTTTTAAGCCTATTTTCGTAAAAGTGAAAGCCGAAATGTTAAAAGTGCTCTCTGTGATAATTATATTTTCCTCTTTATCTAAAGTGGTAAAAAGTAATGACAAACAGCAAAATTTTAATACCGAAAATTTGTCTCAACACATAACAACAGAAATAATCGATTTACCAGATAACACTGGAGCTTACAGAGACGTAATTGGCCAATATGGATCGTCGTATAGTGGTGATGTAATGTATCCTTGGCCTGTCCACACAATGGGGGCGAATAACAACTTTAAGATTCCGGGAAATGGAAATGGGCAAGATATCGCCAACACGAATTCGTATCCATATTACTTAAACGGGTACTCGAATCAGCAACCGTACCCATACAACCATGGTTATGTATACAGACCATTTTATCCAAGCGGTTACGTGCACCAACACTATCCATCTCTCTACCAACATTTTCCGAATGGTTTCTACATTCTTCCAGATACCCCAAACGTATTTGATACTATGAAAAAGGCAAACGTAAAACCACAAAGTGTACAAGAAAATATTGCAGATACAAGAAACATTGACACTAATCGAAATGACATTGTAATAGACACTACGGATAAACCACAAGCTCCAAACGTACTCATTACGAACTATACGCGTATTAATCAAAAGAAAACTTTCGTTAATCATGTGGAATTGAAACCCGTCTCCACTAAGATGACTAGATACGGAGGATCGGACGGTAAAATGCTCGTAAAAGTTGTTAGTTCGGATCCAGATGGGAAAGAAAAAGTCACGGAAACCGAATACACGGGTAATGTAGATTTAAAGATAACGAATGGTGTTTTGGAAACGCCGAAAAATAATTCAAATGAACGAATTAATAAAGTAGATCCGAATAGTATTACGGCACAGATCAGTACAGGAATTAATAATCAAGAAGATGAGAGAAAACAGATGGTTGAAGAGGAAGAGGAGGAAGAGGAGGAAGAGGAGGAGGAGAAGAAGGAAAGAAATGCTAAGCCCCTCGATATAACTTCATGGTTTAGATAAGGTTTTGTTGTGTATATTGGAATGATTTAAATATAATTTATTATCTTTCATTTTATATTTTTTTAATATTTTAAATTTGCTAACAAATAGAATTTAGTTTAAAAAAATTATAATTAGAAATTAACATTACCAATATATCTTTAATGTAAATGTTTGTAAATATATTTAAAAGAATATGTGTCTTTTATTAAGCAAGCACACTTAATAGTAATCTTTTAACAATAAGAAATTCTCTTAAGATTCACAAAATGAGCATACGTAAGGTAATTTAAAATTTGTATCAATCAAATGACATCAAGTTTGACAAAAATCAAAAGTACTAAGACTGAAAAGCAGTGGCGGCTGGTCAGGTGAGGCAGGTGAGGCAGTGCCTCACCATCTAAATCTTGGAATTACATATAACAAGAATAATATGTATACTTTTAAAATTCTTTATAAATTAATTATCATCTTTTATTCAGAATTTATCTTATAAACAATAAGAAAATAGTTTTAAATAAACCGGCATTACAAGCAAAGTACAAATTTATCATTTCATTTTAATTCCGTGCGAATGTACGAGCGCGTATACTTGCCCCGACCAACTTCATGCTTGATCTATGTATATCCCTACTAAACACGAATATTTGAGGCCCGGCCACTCATTGCCTCTCATTGAAAATTTATAACGCACTACAGCAGTCAAAAAAATTCTCAATTTCTATGGAAATTACAGTAAAGTATTAGCTACATATTTAAGATAACAAAGAAGAAAAAATATTCAAAAAGTTAATAGATTTTTCTAACTTTATTGTGAGATTTTTGAATTTTTTAATAATATAGAAAGCATTATTAATAGGATAAATTAAGTATTTATTTAATGATATAAAGATGTCTAAAGGTTTACATTCTTCTTGTACAGTTTCTCAATATTTCCTCCACGCAAATAATATGTTTTAAGTTTTAACAGGAGTATTTTTATTGTTTCAAGTAGATATTATTTAGATATCAATCTGAAGCCAATTTAAACTGAGCCTCTCATCGAATCACAATCGCCGAACTACCGAATATACTCGAGGCTGACATTCTCGGCCCGAATCGCAAATAACAGCAGTTAAAGTTGGGGGAATAACAAAGTTAGATTAAATATTTTAATATTTGTTTAGTGATATTTTCAGTGATTTAAAAATTGTGAATATGGATTTAGAAAATGTAAGAAATACACAAGACATTGTAGATTTTTTAATAAGAAATACGTTCGTTGTTCTATCGGTAGAAGATCAATTATATGTCAAAAACCTTCCAAGGCCAAACCCTGATTTATCAAAATCTCTTACAATACACGGTAAGTCTAACAGAAATTTCAATAATTCGTGGTATAACAAATGTAATTGGTTATGTGGTAGTATAAAAAGAAACAGATTATTTTGTTGGGCATGTATAATTTTTTCCACAAATACAGATAGTATTTGGAGTAAAACGGGTTATTTTGATCTTAAAAACTTGTCGCGATCAGTAGAAAAACATACTAAATCCAAACATCACATTTTAGCTACTTGTAAATTACATATGTTCGGAAAATATAATATCGCGGATGCGATAGATAATGTGAGGCGCAATCAAATGGAGAATTACAATAAAGAAGTTAGCCAAAATCGAGATATATTAAAGCGTTTAATTGATATTACTATATTTCTTTGTACACAGGAATTATCTTTCAGAGGACATAATGAAACAAATACTTCTGCAAACAGGGGAAATTTTAAAGAACTTGTTTTATTAACGCCAAACATGATACCATTTTACAAAAATTCTTAGATGATAGCTCTGTATTTTTTGGCACATCGAAAACAATTCAAAACGAATTAATAGAATCAATTAATTTTATTGTAAAGAAAAAATAGATTGTGAAATTTTTAATTCAGAATATTTTTCATGGCAAATAGACGAAACAACAGATATAACATGTAATTCGCAATTGTCTATTATTGTAAGATACACGATCGAGGGTAATATTGTTGAAAGGTTTTTAGGATTCTTTGATGTAAGTTCAGGTCGCACCTCTGATGATTTATTTAAATTATTAATTAATATTTTTGAAAAATTTCAGTTTAATAGTAAACTAATTGCTCAAACGTATGACGGAGCGGCAGTTATGGCTGGGCATGTGAACGATTTACAAACAAAAGTTAAAGAAATAGCTCCTCAAGCAATATTTACACACTGCCATGCACATGTCTTGAATTTAGTGTTAGGAACATCTTGTAAGTCCATAACGTCTGTAAGAATATTTTTTTTCAAATTTGTCAGGGTTTTCATCTTTTTTTTCCAAATCCACTAAGAGAACTCATGTGTTAAATTTAATCTGTCAAAAACATATACCATAAAACGCATCTACTCGTTGGAATTTCACTTCTAGGGCTGTTTTTACAATTCATGCGAACAAAAATAAGTTAATTGAAGTTTTTGATTTCATTGCAGAAAGTCCTGACTTTGATAGCATATCTATACGAGAAGCTTTTGGATTAAAAAATCTTCTTCTGGATAATGATTTTAATTTTCTTTTAGATACTTTTAAGTTAATATTTGGACAAACTGACGTTGTATTTTCAATATTACAAAACAAACTAACTGATGTTATTTATGCCAGAGATCGTTTACGTTTTTTGCTTGATAAGTTTAGAGAATTTCGGGAGTGTGATACATATTTCAGTACTGTATACGAAAATTCGGTGTCTGACGAATCTGTTGCACATAAAAGGCGTAGAATTGATGACGTTCCAGATACTAAACAAAATTATAGAAAATTATTTTTCGAAATTCTAGATACGTTTATTAGTCAAATTGAAATTAGATTTATTGATTTAGAAAAACTTGCTTTTTTTGATTTATTAACAGAAAGTAAATTTGAAGAATATTCGAAGGCATTTCCTCAGAGGCTCTTAAATAATTTGTTTGAACAATATAAATTTTTTGATCAAATTCAATTAAAAAATGAATTAGCTGTTATTTATAGTGACATGCAACTCCTTGGTAATTCTAAAACACCATGTGAAATGTAAAGATTTATGCACGAACAAAAGTTAGCCATCTGTATGCCAGAACTTTTTAAATTGCTAAGTATAGTAGTTACCATACCAGTAACTTCCGCGTCCGTTGAGTTTTTCCACATTGAAACGTATAAAATCGTATGTTAGAAATACAATTGGACAACAAAGACTTAGTAACTGTGCACTAATTGCAATCGAAAAGGAATTGGTTAAAACGATGACGAGGGATGAACGATTTTATAATGATGTAATTGATTATTTTGCTAACACAAAAAACCGGAGGATACCTTTGCTATACAAAAAGTAAAATCTATTAAATGTAATTCTACGTGCAATGCCAATAAAGGAAATTCTCTGTATTTTAAAATATTTTCATTTTGCATGTAATTTTGAAATTTTGTTATTGGATTGTTGTTGATTTATATATATACATATATATGTATATATTTGTTATATTATTAAATTTTATATTATAATAGGAATGTATTTATTTTTTATTTTTAAATCCTAGAAGATTGAGTTCTTATTTTTGATTAATGTTTTTAGAATTTGTTTGATTTTTTAGAATATTTATTTTCGTTTCACAAGGGTTTGCTTTGAAACTTCGTTTTCCCTTAAAAATCGAATGGGGCGCGATATAGGGCTCAGTTCACGTCTGGCAGCCCTGTTTGTACTGGAAGCCCTATATATGTATATATATATAAATATATATAAACTGTTTTTATATGTATTAGGTATATAGAGTTTATTAATCAATTGTAAACAATTTTGAATATTTATTATTCTATCTGCCTCACCATGTCAAATACTCACGAGCCGCCACTGCTGAAAAGAATATAAACGTCCTTAATGTATTATTTATAAGTGTGTATTCCAGGTCTTGTGTATAAAGAAAATACTGCTTAATCAGTAAATACATACGTTTCGTTATGTGGTTGTAACATCTTCAGCAAATCGACCGTATTTATGTCCGTACCATGTATGCAAAGTCTAAACGCATACGTAATTTGCTTCTGGGTTTCCGGGCTGGAATCGCGTCATTTGTATATCTGCCGACGTTTCGTACCCATTATTTCGGGGCCTGCTGATTGCGAGCAACCTGACTTGGAAGTGCCACTTTGATAACCTGTGTCGCAATCTAACATCAGCAATATACTCTATACGAAGAGTGAAACTAGTGGCCACACCCGAGGCGGCTAGGACTGTGTACTATGCAGATTTTCAGGGAAGGGCCATGTATGGCCTAATTGATGTGGGGCGCGTCTGGCGCGGCTGAGGCGGTTTTCAGGATGCAAAAGACTGCAATCAGAGCCCTTAGTGGTGTATCTAATACTACAAGTTGTGTAAACCTATTCAGAAAACACAAAATACTGATCCTCCCATCCTTGTATATACTTGCTTGCCTGGAGTCTGTTCATAAGTCGCCAAGATAAGTTCAGCAAAAATGGTGATTTTCACGAATATGAAACACGAAACCAGAGTAGTTTGGTCACACCGTATCATCGCATTGGGAAAAGTCAACTAAGTTCAAATTACATGCTCGTGAAGATATACAATGCTTTGCCTTATAGGTTTAGGAGTCTACCATGGATTCTCAAAAGATTAATAAAAACAGTGCTGGTGGAGAATTGTTTCTATTCAGTAAATGACTTTCTGATATATAAATTTTGACATTGCCATTTTTGAGTTTTTATGTTTTCATTGTTACTGTGTTTTGTATAAATCTTGCGGGTTTAAACGTGTTTGGTGGCGTATTAACTGTGAGTCACAAAGGTTTTCGTTTTTGTGTTTTTATTTATTTATATAATGTAATGACGTGTGTATGTACATATACATCAATATATTATTATTATTATTATTATTATTATTATTATTATTTGTATGAGACATCTTCAGGGCTGAAGATGTCCCATACAAATGGGCATCTTCAAATATTATTTATTATTCTAATTCTGTTTACACTATTCTCTAATTTTTATGTTCTTATCTTACGTAGTAGAGTTTTCTTCTCCACACAAAAATATTGTAATATTAAAACTTATTCTATATTAAAAGAAACATTTTAAGAAATGCTCGACTTCGAGAAGTGGAAGTTTTTTTTCTATTTTAAAAGTTCTGTACACATATTTTCGAACAGTTTATTTATTTTGACGTACTCTTATATCGCCTTCTTATCTAAGTTCACGTTAATTAAATATCCACACGTATATCTCACCTTAACTTAAATAGATAAGCTGTTTCTATCTATTTGTAAAAAATAGCAATGTTGTTTCATCGCTTTCTGTTAATTTTTATAATTTTCCTGTTAATTATTCCATCCAAAGAATTGCCTTTTAATATGACCAAATGGCTCGAAGAATTTTCGAGTAATCCCCAAAAAGAAGGATTACAAAATGTCGATTTACACGTTGAAAATAGTTCGGATGAAGAACGGCCTAGATCTCTAGATGCACGTGTTATTGTTATTGTTCCGTGTCGCGTTGGTTACTTGAGAGATAGAAAAGGAAGATGTAGGAAGATATTGTTAAGGTAAGTTAATTTATTTCTTTATTGCTTCCTTTGTGTTACGCTAAAATTGTAATTGAAAGAAATTTAGACGAATTTAAATAAATTTTTTACACATATGTAAGTAATTTCAAAATGTTTTTGTTCAAAAGAGATCTATTTTAATAATTTAAGAAATCGCTGCATTTCTCAGATATTAACTTTTAATTTATGATTTTTTTAAACACAATTATGAAGAAAGTGGAAATTCTTTATTGATTTTTTTAAGAGAAATCAATTGAATAACAGCAGCAAATACAAAATATACTAAAAACAAATCTGACGATGTCATTTTTCGAACTGTAAACTTCGCAGAAATACAATATATTTACACATGGAGTACAAAAATATAGAGAAAAGTTCTCACATTAACCCAGTTTCTTTTCTGTTGTTTGTCCTATTGATTCTGCCTTTGGAATTTCACTGTGCTTTTTTTATTCCACAAGAGAAAAAGTACGTTTTCCGTCTTTAAACTTTATATGGTGTGCTTAGTGTAATACATATATAGGGTATTTTTTAAGAGCTTGAGAATTTAAAATGACAATACAAGACAGAAATATTATTGGAATGAATTTTTTTTTATTATAATCTGGTAGATAATTTCATGTCATTTATTTTTTAAATATGATTTCCGGCATATGTTCGCCGCGGCTACGAGTTACATGGTCAATTCGATCAGTCCAATTTTTGACTACTTTTTCCAATAAATCTGGTCGTATGGCGTCAATGGTAGCTTGAATACTGGCTTCCAATGCTTCAAGAGTTGCTAGTTTGTCGGTATAAACCAATGACTTAACAGAGCCCCATAAAAATTAATCCAGAGGCGTTAAATCGCACGAACGAGGGGCCATTGAAC
The DNA here is from genome assembly GCA_031893035.1 of Dermolepida albohirtum. Classification (NCBI taxonomy): domain Eukaryota; kingdom Metazoa; phylum Arthropoda; class Insecta; order Coleoptera; family Scarabaeidae; genus Dermolepida; species Dermolepida albohirtum. The sequence goes on along the minus strand of JAVIWB010004188.1, from coordinate 213,732 downwards.
AGGACCAGTTCTGGAAATAAAGTTGTCACCAAATTGATTTTGCAATAAATCGATTGTTAAGTGCGGTGTATGGCAAGTTGCGCCGTCTTGTTGGAACCAAATGTCGTCGATGTTTAGCTGATTAATTTTTGGAAACAAAAATTCAGTCAGCATGGCTCGATAGCTCTCGCCATTTACCGTAACGGCAGCTCCTTTCTCATTTCAAAAGAAGTAAGGACCGATGATGCCGCCAGCGTGTAAACCGCACCATATAGTCAATTTTAATGGATGTAATAGTGATTCGTTAACGGCTTGAGAATTGTCTACGCTCCAAATATGGCAATTTTGCTTATTGACGTAGCCATTTAACCAGAAATGAGCTTCATTACTAAACACAATTCTTTGATAAAAATGAGCCCACGAGCTGTATTTTATAGGCAAGTAACCCAAGAGCCTTACGTAAAATTTTCAACATAGTCGAAAGACAAAGGCCAAGAAGTTGAGAACCACGACGAATCGACATTTCGGCGTCTTCTTCAATACTTTGCGCTACAGCAGCAATATTCTCTTCGGTACCTACATTTCCTTGTCTTGTTGATGGTTTTGAATCGAGAATAGTAAAATTAGTGCGAGAACGATCAGCTTGTTGCTGCATGTTGAGACAAGTTCATACGTGCATAGTAGCCGCCGCGCCATGTCGATGGGTTCAGTTATTTATTAGCAGTGAGAGTGTAAAGTGCTTGCGATGGCATCGTGGTCACGAAATGAGATAAGGGCAGTTTTGCGTTATAATTTCGTGCGTGATTTAAACATAGACCAGTGCTTTGAAGAAATGACTCTTGTACTAGGTGATGTTTGCTCAAATTGCACAACGATATTCAGATGGTATAGAGAATTCCAAAGGGGAAATTTAACTGTGGTGAACGCTGGGAGGCCGGGAAGGCCACGAACATCAGTTACCGCGGAAAACGTTAGTACTGTGAGGAAAATGCTTGGCGAGGACAGGCGAGTGACCTTTCCAGCAGATAGAGGGTACTTCAGGCCTAAATGCACCAGCAATTCGTTCGATTCTGCATGATCATTTGCACGTGAAGAAGCTTTGTTCTTTCTGGGTGCTGCATCGACTGACTGAAGAGTAGATGACACGATGTGTGATTGGTGCCGGGAGATGCTAAAAAAGTTTAATAAGGGACAATCTCGGTATGTGAACAACATCGTGACAGGTGACGAGATTTGGCTGTACTACTACGATGTACCGACCAAAACTCAAAACAAAGTTTGGGACTTGGATGATGAGGATACACTCGTAGTTGTCAGAAAATCCCGGTCTGTAAAGAAGAAAATGATAGCTGTATTTTTCAAATCGAGTGGAATTGTGGACCCCGTCGTTTTGGATACACAGAAGACAGTCACAGCTAAGCGGTATACGGAACAGTGCCTGCCTAAATTCATTCGATCTATGAAGAACCTGCGGCCAAAGTCAAGAATAGACACATAGTTCCTCCATCACGATGATGCTCCAGCTCACCGCGCCCAAGCCTGTACCGAATATTTGACCACGAGCACCCTCCTTACAGTTGAAAGTACAGTACGAAAATGAAGCTAAAAGGGGGGCGGTTTTCCAGTGACGAGGACCTTCTGCGGGCTTGGGACAACGAGTATGTTTTACTCCCTAGTGAAACTTGGCAGAAATGATTTAAAGATTGGTTTCGGTGGATGGAAAATTGTATTGTGTGTAGAGGAAATTACTTTGAAAAAATTAAATAAACAAAGCTGTATTGCAAAACTTTCCTAGTACCTTTTGTATACTCTGATAATAAATTACGTACCTTTAAATCTGAACTATATATTTTAATACTATCATACCCAATAAAAGATAAAGATTGCGAAAAATTGGTACGTGGTAGAAGAAAACTGATTGGAAATTTGAATTCAGCACACCAAAATATTTTACATAGGAAACAGGTTGAACTTTGAAAAACGTTTTAAAAAAATATTTATTGGTTGGCCTGTGTTATAGAAAATACGTGTCAAAGTTTCGTCTCTACAAATATACTCGTAATTTACGTTTCATTTTTTTGCTGTTTCACTTTCATATTGTATAAAATGAACAAAAATCTGAATATCATCTTAACGTTGGACTTTTCATTTATTTAAGGAATTGTACGTAATATATTCATAACTACATATGAGACTATTTATTTGTCTTGCAGTGACGCAATTGCTTCAAATACCTTATTCTTATCTAAATTAATGTCAATAAGATGTCAGTATATCTATTGTGTTGTAATTAAGTAAACGCATTCATTTCACAAGTTTGCGAAAAAAATGTGGTTTTATCGCGTTCCGGTTATTTTTCTAATTTTCCTGTTAATTGTTCCGTCACAACCATTACCTTTTAATATGACCGCGTGGATTAACAAATTCCTAAGAAATGTTGAGGGACAGGACTTACAAAATGTGCAGCCGATCGTCGAACATGATTTAAATGAGTTATTTGAATCTGTGAATCCGCCTGTGTTAAACGATTTACATGAATTACCTCAAACAGGAAACACTCGTAATATTGTACGTGTCCCATGTCTCACAGGTTATGGGCAAGATTTAAACGGCAACTGTAGAGAAGCTATAAAACCAAAGTAAGAATTCATTTGCTGTTTTGTATCTGTTCACGTGTTTCACATTTTTTAATTTAAAAGGTCTAATGAATTACTAGGTTGTTTAATAAGTTCTGTCGTTCAATAAGAGGTGGCGCTATTAGCTTCGTCGTTTTATTTTTCTAAAAATTCTGTTACTTTTTTATGAACGCGTGTCAAATTTTCTCATTTTATATTTTCACATTCGAATACTATATTTGTAGATGTTCAAAGTTGACGTGTCACAGTATTTTTTTATAATGAAAAAAATTGAACATCGTGAAGTGATAAAATTCTTATTTTTGGAAGGCGTAACACCAAATTCATGAACGATTGTTAAAAGTGTAGAAGGACTCTTCACCTTCAATTAGAACAGTAGAAAGATGGGTTGCTAAATTTAAACGTGGCCGTACAGGTCTTAAGGAGAAGCGCCATACAATGAATAAAATTGCAATTTAAGGAAGTACTCTATGCGTAGGTTTATTGAGTTTTTTATTGTTTTTTTGAGATGTTCTACTATTCCCCATCGAGTATTTAAGCTGCTCGAAAACAGTTCACGTAAAGACCATTCCAAAAGTGCATCACCAAAAATCGTAACAAAAATACAGGACAAGTTTTGGAAGATCGTCGATTAACCGAGATTTAGCAGAAGTCCTAGGCATTTCATTAAGCAGTGTGAGCAATATTTTGGCTGAAGTTTTGGGTTTCAGAAAGCTGTGTGCAAAATGGGTGCCACATTTGTTAACAATGGAACAGAAACACATAGGAATGCGTCTTTCTCAGCAACATTTGAAGCATTTTAGAAAGAATAAAATCGATTTTGTGCGTCGCTTCATCACTATGGATGAGATTTGGGTCTATCACCACGTTCTTCGATCAAAATTAAAGGCTAGGGAGTAACGTGAATCCGGTACTTCGGTAACTGACAAAAGAATTGCGAGCTCGTACTAAAAGTATTTAAAGCATATTGTTTGATAATCATTTTTTTTTCCTATTTTCAGGTAGACGCCACTAGCTAAGAAATTACCATGAATTGACGGGCATATACCAAGCTTACGGCATAGAAATATGTACACATTTTTGTAAATGATATAACATCTTTATGTAATACATAACTATTATACACAATTGTTTTATAATTGTTAAACAAATACAAATTATACGATTCTAAATAGATATGTACATAGTTAATCTCCTTATTCAACTTAAGCTTTCTATTTTGATTAATTAAGAATTATATTAGGTACAATTAATTAGATTTTAAACTTAATACGACGATAGTTTAACAAGTAGTGAGAATGACACATAGGTGGCGCTCTAATTGGTAAAACAAATGCACTGTAATTTAGGCTGCCTATTTATATGTTTACATTCCGATATTTAGATAAATCGGTTGATTGGTTTATTTTTAAAAGCTGATTGAAATAGAAGCAACACGTCGTTCTGTTAAAATGGAAAAAGCAGAGTATCGTGCGGTGATAAAATACTTCGTAAAAGCTACTGAAATAAAAGATGAGTTACGGGAAACATTAGGTGAATCTGCTCCATCATCCGCCACAATAAGTAGATAGGTAAACGAATTTAAACGTGGTAGAACAAGCTGTGTTTATGAAGCGCGCTCTGGAGTACCCAAAATCGTGACTTCTAAGGAAATGATTATAAAAATTCATAATATTATTACGCAACATCGACGACTCAAAGTGAGGGAGATAGCAGACATGGTAAACATTTCAACAGAACGCGTACACCACATTTTAATGAAAGAATTGGGCCTTTCCAAGCTTTCGGCAAGATGGGTGCCGCGATTGCTTACGACCTATCAAAAGTTCACTCGTTTGCGCATTTCCAATGACTGTTTGGACCTTTATAAGCGGAATCCGGTTGATTTTTGTAGGCGATTTGTTACTTGCGATGAAACTTGGGTACACTACAGTACATCCGAAACTAAACAACAGTCGAAACAATTGTTAGAACGTGGTTCTGCACCTTCAAAGAAAGCGAAAACCACTTTATCGGCAAACAGGGTGATGGAATCCATTTTTTGGAATTCAAAGGGCATTTTGCTCATTGATTACCTTCAGAAAGGTGCCTCAATAAACGGACAATATTATGCAGAACTTCTACAAAAATTAGATGTTGAGATTCGTACTAAACGGCCAGGAATGGCAAAGAAAAAGATTCTGTTTCACCAAGACAACGCTCCCTCGCATAACAGCACAGTTGCGATGTCCAAAATCCACGAGTTGCATTTCCAATTAATACCGCATGCGTTTTATTAGCCGGATCTAGCCCCTTCCGACTTCCACCTTTTTCCAAAATTGAAAAGGGCACTACGTGGAAAGAAATTTTCGTCTAACGACAAGCTTATCATCTTCGTAAATGAGTATTTTGCAAGCCTTCCGGAATCGCATTTTAGAGATGGCATAAGGGCATTGCAGCACCGTTGGAATAAATGTATTGAAAAATAAAAATTATTTTGTATTTAGAAAATTCGTTTTCCTTTCCCATGCTAACTACTTGTCAAACTACCCTCGTAGAATAGCATTCGTTTTTGATGGATCACTAGAAAAAACAATTTCGAAAACGCTATTGAATTCGTTGAACAAACTTTTGTTGAACATATGCAACCCAAATTACCTCAAACCTTGAAATGTAATTGACAAAGTGATAGGTCAAAGAATTAAAGATTGTAAACTAAAAGATGGGGAAAGTTTAGTGTCATTCGACGTAACGTCATTGTTTCATTCGGTACCGACTCTAGAAACTTTGAAATATTTAGATTTTATTCAAAAAAATAAGTTTAAAGCCGAAAATGTAAATTAATATGTGCGATTGACAATTCTATGTACGAGTATCTCCCAAAATTATTTCCAATTTGAAGGTAAGTTCTATGAACAGAAACAACAGCAATGGATAATGGTCTTCTTCCATTTATAGCGGATTTACTCATGAGTGATTTTGAAATTAAATTAAGGCATTACGCCAAATATTTTCCAAAGAGTTTGGATTAGGTATGTAGATGACATTTTCGCGATTTTCGACAATCATAAATGTAACTTAACCGATTTCGTCAAGCAATTGAATTCACAGTTTCTGACGAATAAATTTATGGTAGGAAAAGGAAACAATGACATTTTGACCTTGTTAGATACCCTGGGAATTAGAAATAATCATAAGATAGGAATTCATATTTTCTGAAAAGAAACTAGTGTTAATAAAGGGTGTTTCAAATTGCGCGATTTTTTTAAGAATAAATAAAATATAGATGGCGCACTGAATTTATCTGGGTATGTGGGCATTTAAAAAGTATGATGTATGACATTTATAAAAATGGCTTCGTGCACGATACAACAACGCGTTCAAACTGTTGAATTATTTGATGAAAATCAGCCTTCTGTGAAAAGGATTTTTAGAAAATTACATGAATTTTATGGTTTACATAATCGTCCATCTGAAAGCATTATTGGTCGAATTATTAAAAAATTTCAAGAGACCGGTGCCGCGAAAGGTCAAAAAATTGAAAAATACAGTCGTAGTGGTCGTTCACAAGAAAATATTGGTGTGGTTCGTGAAACTATTGCTGAACATCCTGAAATGTCCATTAGACGACGGCCACAACAACCTGAACTTAGTGGATCAACAACATAGCATACTTTACACAAGGATTTAGCTCTGAAGGCATATAAGGTTCAAATAACACAGGAACTGAAGCCATTAGATCATTTAATTTCATCAATGAACAACCGGCTGATTTTTCTCAAAAAGTAATGTTTTCCGATGAGGCACATTTTGAACTTGGTAGCTATGTTGATAAACAAAATTGCCGTATCTGGGGTGAGGAAAATCGACGAATTATTCATGAGAAACTTATGCATCCTAAACGAATTACTCTTTGATGTGCATTATTGTCAGGTGGTGTAATTGGACCTTACTTCTGTGAAAATACTGCTGGCGAAGCTGTAACTGTCAACGGTGAGCGACATCATCGGATGATAACCGAGTTTTTGTGGCTTGAATTAATGAATATTAATCTAGAGGATATGTAGTTTCAACAGGGTGGCGCTACACCTCGCTTGGTACACGAATCAATTGATTTATTGAGATAAAAATTTCCTGGACGTGTAATCTCAAGAAACGGTGATGTTAATTGGTCACCAAGATCATATGATTTGACACCGTTAGACTATTTTCTTTGGGGTTATGTGAAAAGTCAGGTTTATAAAAACAATCCACAATCAATTCCTGCTTTGAAAGATGAAATTATCCGTGTCATTGATGATATAGAGCTTCAATTATGTCAAAATGTCATTGAAAATTTTAACAAAAGAGTGGACGTCTGTGGAGCTGCAAGAGGAGGCCATTTGGCAGATATTATTTTTCGCATATAAATGTTATAACTTCAATTACCAATAAAAAGTTTTTGAAAGTGAACGCAAATTATGTGTTTTATTTATTCTTTAAAAAAACCGCGAAATTTGAAACACTCTTTATATTTGATGACTTTAATAAATCTATGTATTTGATTAGTGAAAATCAATTTCTAGGGACGGTCGACAAACCTGAAAAAAACGATTAATAAAGATTATTTTCGCATCGAACCTCGTAGACAAGTTACGTCATGTGTTTACGTAAAAGCGTCTAAAGTATTCGTTTATAATCGCTTTAGGAACTTAATCAAAAGAACTGATTAATGCAGATAAGAGAATAGAAAATATCATATCGATGTCCGATAATATGAAAATCGTGCGATTAACGTTAGAACTGTTACCTAATATTACACGTTTTCCATGATTGGAACGTTTACGATTTCGCGAATCATCTTAAAAATCTATTTACCAGAATGTTAGGACTCGTTAGATTTCTGGTGGTGTTGTGTTTGCTTTTGAATATGGACGATAGTGATTGTGAATGGACGACATTCGGTGAATACATCGAAACCTTCCCACAAAACTCTTTAATAAATAAAGCAAATATTATAAAAGCCATATGCCTGAAGGGATTTCTACGGGACCCGAATGGTGGGTGTCGAGCTGAGTATTAGAATTCACGATGCGGAGTTAACCTATCTTAGTAGGTAAGATCTGTTTGTTGAACCTTGGTAAATTTAAAAAAAAATATTTGAACTAGTAATGTAAATAATTGCAAATCGCGTGTTGCGCGTGTACTTGTTAAAACATCTGCAATACATATACATAATGCAGGCGAAGAGTACGGCTAAACACTTTGACAAATATTGCTGCAAACTGTGTAAACAATTCTAATGTATATATGCATTGTTGTGAACACAGAAATATACTACCGGTCATAGATGTTTGCCCACCCAGGAAATAATATAGAAAAACAAGCGACTACTGCAAAATTAAAATGTTAAATAAATAATAATACAAAATGTTTTAAAATCTTAAAAATATATTACTTCAGGCAGTTTTAACGAATATTCTTTTAAATTTGTTTAAATTTTTGTTTCATCGATGTTACTACCTTTACGTTTTATTACTCCCTATCATCATCTTGTCATCCTCTCTAAGAATTTGACCAGAGTTACTAGTTTTTGACCATGCATCATGTAGTTGAGTTCATAGTGTTTTTGTGGAGGTTGGGACCGATTTTCGCACTTGTCTGTCTAACTCATTCCATAACAGATTTATAAGATTCAAGTCGGTGCTTTGATGGAGTCGTTTCACAATAACAATTATTCTTTTTGATCAAAATTCTTCTAATTACTCCGGATACAATTTGAACGTGTCTTTGAGACTGTTGTCTTGCTGTATTACAGAGTTTTCAGGGGCATTCTGTTCTAAAATTTCTCTGTATCACTCTTTTTTTGGAATATCGTATATTTTAATAAGATCGCGGCAAAACAACCCCAAACCATTACTGATTCTCCTCCATACATGGTACCAGCTGTATCGGAAAGTCGTTACAGGTTGTTTCGTAAAAAAACTACATAATTTTCAAAAAAATGGAAAAATTTTTTTATTCAAAGTATCGGCCATTTGATTCTACACATCTTGCCCACCTTTCAGGCAATTTAAGAATGCTATCTCAAAAAACTATTGTGTTCTTTGTGTGTTCTTTGAGCAAAACCCATTCATCGAGCCATTTTCTAATTTCTTCCAAGCTGGTGAAATGCTGCTTTGAAAGCGCGTATCCCATTGATGTGAAAAGGTGATAGTCGACAGAGCAAGGTCTGGAGAACACGACGAGTGTGATATGTCCCATCCGAGTGCTTTCAGCGCTTCCTTGACCGGCTTTGCTATATGATACGGCGCGTTATCGTGCTGTGAAATCACTTTATCGTGGCTTCATGTCCATTCTGGACGTTTTTCTATCAATGCATGGTTCGAATTGATAATTTGTTGTTGGTAGATATCAGTATTGACTGCTTCAGCAAGTATACCAGTTCGTAATACACCACGCCACACTGGTGCTACTAAACACAGAGCGTTGTCTTGCGATTAAAACGATTTGGCCTTGGAGTCGATAGGCCGGCTTCGCCATGTTATAACCATGATTTTTTGCGTTTAAGGTTTTCGAAATAAATCCATTTTTCATCACCCATAACTATTCGATGCAGAAATGACATACGATCATACCTTTGAAGCAGCATTCCACAGTCGATTTGTCGATTTTCTATTTTCCTGTCATTCAATTGATGTGGAACCCATTTTTCCATCTTTTGGATTTTTCCCATTGCTCGTAATCGGTCGCTAATCGCTTCTTGGGCCACAGTTAACGCTTCTGCAAATTGTTTTTTAGTTTAAGGTTGGATCTTCATCCAATAACCCATGCAGTTTCACATTTTCAAACTTTTTCGGTCACCCAGAACGTTCTTTGCCTTACACATCGAAATCACCACTTTTGAATTGACGAAAGCACGCCTTACATCTTTTTATGGTTGGAGCATGCTCACCTTAAGATTCTACCAACAAACGATGACTTTCAGCGGCTTTTTTGTTTGATTAAATAAGAAAAGTAATACGTGTCGCAAATACACTTCTTCAGGCACGAAACTCGACATTTTCAAAGCGGTATAAATCTATGACAGTGTTACTTTCGCTAATATAACATGTATGGCTTTGAAGCTTGATATCAGTAGAATAAAATGACATACGTGTCAAATCGTAATATTGCATACTTAAGCCTAGCGTCATCTGTTAATAAAAGCTGGTATGTATACAATGCATGCTTCGAGAATTCATTCCCCCGCTGTCCTTTGGACAAACGTTCTTCTTTTTGAATTTGTATTCGTCGGTCTAGAGCACTTCTTTCTATTCTTCTAACATCCAATTATTGTGTTGTCTAGCCCAAACTAAGCGATTTATTTTATTCTTGTTTGCGAAATAGCGGTTTTTCCACAATAACTATTTGCGTAAACACCTTTTCATTGTTGTGACGTTAACTCGTTTATTTCGATTAATGTTTGTCTCTGTTGCAATTTCCAGTGCAGTTTTATTTCTTTTACTTAACAAAACTGTTGCTCGATTCTCTGCTGGTGTTATTATTTTTGGTGAGGCTGGCCGCTTTTTATTCAATAAATTACCAGTTTTTTTTTCATATTATTAATATTACAGTCCAAAACTCTCACGGTTTGTCTATTCCTTTTCAACTTTTTAAATTTACTTTTTATGTATTTTAGTTTAATTTTAACACTGCGTTATTATTGTATTGACCTATGAATGGAGCAATCTGTTAGACAATAAAGACAATTATTATTGTTATTAGTATTATTAAAAGACTTACTTACTTACCTTTATTACTCATTTACTTATTTTGTAAACTACTGAACTTCATTCCTATTTGGTTTTCTACTTCCAGCAGTTGATGGAACATGAATCATACATAAAACACCGAATGGGTTTAACACGCATGCATTGGCTTTTGTTTATCATTTGAACACGTTATTCTACAATGGTTTGGATAAGTTGGACGTAAATACGATCTGCAAACTAGATCAAAAGTCCCAGCCTAAAATTAATTAAGCTTCAGTTTAACTCGCATCTGTATAATTACCCCTTTTTAGCATAGTTTATCATTTTTGAGAGTGAGCATAGTTCACCTCATTTTTGTTGAAACAGAAGTGTTCATAGTTCCTGTTCAGAACCAGATACTATCCATTAATGTCTACAGGAAAGATTCGTTTCTATCGTTTCCTTCTATATTAGTTTGGTTTGGAATTTTCGATGTAAGCCATGTGTATAACTCTAATCATATGAATCATCTACTAGGTATAGACTATAACTATATGAGTTATAGATAGAATATTTGGAAGTGTTAGCAATAGCAAACACAGGCTTTAAAACAAACATACACAAGTATGTATTCAAATAGAGATTAAAAGAAATTCCTATTAATTATGATCGTGCATGCCGACATTTTATAATTTAAAATGGTGGTATTTCCTATTACGTCAATGCAGCAATAATGTGAACTGTTCAAAATCCTTTATACTCTAGAAAATAATTTTCTTTTTCAAACTACGTTGACAGTATAACTGGTAATACCGTTTTTAGATTATGTTGTTCTGACGTGCAACTAAATAATTTATTATTGTAAATATCAAAATGGTACACAGTCTGTCTTAGAGAAAACGGAACTTTTTTAAAATAAAAACAAAAGCTTACTATTTCGGTAAAAATTATTTATTTTATTGAAAGTAGTCGCTTTCGGCTTCAATACAACGTTTCGCTCGGTCTACTAGTGTGTCAAATGAATTTTTAAGTTAATCTTTAGAGATGTGCTTCAAGACCGCTGACGACGCCTTTTTAATGGCTTCGGTGTCGGCGTAACGCCGTCATTTCATCGGCAAATGTAGTTTGGAGAATAAACAGAAATCACAGGCGGCCAAATCCGGTGAATTCGGTGAATGGTTGATGGTTAAAATGCCATTTGTAGTTAGAAAATCAGTGATAAGCGTCGAGCGATGAGATGGTGCATGATCATGTAACAAACGCCAGCTACTATTTTCACGATATTGAGGGCACACACGTCGAATACGCGCCAAAAGACGCTTCATAACACCAAGATAATATACAGCATTAACCGTTAAGAAATCAACATTGCCTTCACTTTTAACTTCTCCAAACGGCTTTTTTGGTCTTTCTTCGCTAGGATGCTTCCATTTAGAGTTTCGAAGCTTGGTCTCTAGATCATATTGAAAACACCACGTCTCATCGTCAGTTACAATAGAATACTTGAGGTTTTTTATCCTTTTTTGAGTTTTTAATCAAGTCTGTACTATGTTGAAATTGGAGCAATTTTTGATCATTAGCCTGTGTGGTAGAAACCTTTCACAAATTTTTTCAGTCCCAAATGCTGTGTTATTTTCAATAAAGTTGGATTTAATATATCTGTCGTCGTTGAACAAAAGGAGATAAACCTTCTCAATACTGAATTCCCAACGCGAAGCCCTATTAAAATTCTTAAAAATGTACAGGCACTTAAAATGAAAAATTACTGGTTAAGCGCGAAGTTTGATTCAAATTATAATATGTTCATCTAACTGCTTACTTGCATTTATTTAAACGTGAAAAACAACGAAGACGAATCAGAGACAATCAGATAGATCTTCCATATTGAAAAATTCTAATTTTAACCGCTTTTTGCATCGTATAAACAACATAAAAATTTTTTGAAAAATTTTTATTCTTCGTGCGGAACTCGAATCGATTTCATTCTCTCCGGAAATGGGCCAACATCATTAGACCTCGGAGACACTGAATTCGAGTCCTTCTAATGTGGGTTATTAATTGCATGTAACTGTGCGCTTTTACGATGCCAAACTGAAAAAGTCTAGTTTCAATCACTTTCTATGTCGTATCTGTAATGCAGAAATTTTTTAAAAAAAAGTTACTATTTTCCGCGCGGGACTCGAACCCGCGATTTCACTCTATCCGGGAATGTGTCATCACCATTACTTATCAGTTTTTATTTTTAAATTTCTGCATTACATATTCGATACAAAAAGCGATTGAAATTAGAATTTTTAGTTTATAACCGTAAAAGCGTTAAGTATATGTAGATCATCAATACATTTGCCCCACCCTGTATACAGAGTATCTCAAAATTTCCGGTGCGCTTTATATACGTAATAAAAATGACGTAATATTGCGAAATATATCAAGCATCAAGTGTCGCTTATTAACCAAACAGTACTAGTTTTAATTTTCATATTCGTTAAAATTTCTAAAAATAATTCCAGCAAAAGTAATTAACACACATAATTACAATATAAAATGGCACCAATAAAATTATATACAGTCGTTTGTTGAGTGACATTCGAACTAGTTTATCTTCTTAATAAGCGTTGATAGATATCTGCAAGATGTTTATAATATTTAATTTGTTTTTTTCCTGTACTATAACAATGAAAGGTATCAGTTTGATCTTGTAAGAGTGACGAAATACTTCGCAAGGCATTTCTTGAATAAAAAAGACATGACCCGGCATATTTAATTGAGTTATAGAATATTTCTGGGAATACTCTACGCGTATATATTATAATTAGCGACTATTATGTTTATAAAAAGAGTTATTACACGGGGATCCTATATATAGTATAAGAAGGTATCACGCATTGCTAGCAGCAGTTTAATCTACACCAACAGTAATTCCTAACCGTTGTATAAGTACATTTCGTATATACCTCCCTGATTTGACATCTGATAATACAATTATCTCCAGGGATATTATCTAGCCGTGATTATATATATAATATACATGCATATATGTATATATGTATGTGTTTTGAACCTCGGTACAACTGGCTGAGCTGTGTATATACCGGGCCACATGTAAGAAGCGAATTATGAAGTTAATCATATCGTTAACAGTGTTGTGTTTGTTGTTAACAAATTTGAACTTATGCGAATGCACTTGGGTGACGTACAGTGAATATTTTGAAAACTATGTTGATCATGTGAGCCGGGCGCATATTATTAAAGTCGGGTGCAAAGAAAATCTGACGAAAGATCCGAATGGTCGATGTCGGGAACTGTATTAATTGTAAGTAAATTTGATTCAATACAAATATCGTGTTGGGAAGTAGATGTATAAAAATAAATTTCTTTTTTGATTCATTTATTAAATTAATTCGTGTACACGGTGTCTCACAAAACGTACCATATAATAGGTAATTTATTTACAAATTATAGCAAAAAAAATCCAGCTGGTGAACATGGTAATCAGGAACTATTCATCTAATAAGAATTCCCCAAGACAACAAATGTAATTCGTTTATTTTTTTTTAAAAAATAAGTAAAAAATTGTGATCTTTCATAGCTATGTTTTGTTTATCAAGTTAATCATATACATGGTGTTTTGTAATTCGTACTCTATAATAGACAATTTATTTTCAATTGCAGCTAGAATGTCCAGTTAATGAACAAGGTGATCAGAAATAATCCATGTAATAAGATTCTTCCAGCAAACTAAACGCAATTCGTTTGTTTTTTCTTTAAAAAGCAGTTTGAAAAGTATGTTTTGTTTATTAAATTGACTCATAAACAAGGTGTTTCGTAAATCGTATCCTATAATAGATAATTTATTTTTAATTGCATCTAAAATATCCAGTTAATAAACAAGGTGGACAGAAATAATTTCTTTTTTCTTTAAAAAAAATAAAATACACAAAATTAGGTTATAAATATAGTCTAGTATCTAATTTTGTATGTAATTAAAAATTTTAACAAAAAATTATTCATTGTAGAGCATGCTGTATGTAACACCATGTATATACTTACCTGAATATTTAGAAGGATGGTTAATAGCACTGGCTAACCAATAAATATTTTTTTAAAACTTTTTCAAAGTTCAACCTGTTTCTTATGTATTTTGGTGTGCTGAATCCAAATTTTCAATCAGTTTTTTTCTACCACGTACCAATTGTTCGTAATCTTTATCTTTTGTTGGATATGAAAGTATTAAAATACGAGGGAGCGTTTTTATATTCGCGGAATGGGGGACAAGGGGTGGAAATAAAAAAACCAAATTAATTTCCTTTTTCAATATATTCACCTGCAAGACGGATACATTTTTCACATCTTTCAATTAATTTATTTATACCCTCATAAAAAAATGATTTCTCTTTATCTGCAAAATACGCCGAAACTGCCTCCTTGACTTCATCATCGGCAGTAAATTTTTTACCCCGCAGCTCTTTTTTCATTTTCGGAAACAGGTAATAATCACTCGGGGCCAGGTCTGGGCTGTAGGGTGGGTGATTCACAATTTCGAAGCCCACCTTATTCAGGGCAGCTAACGCAACGCGGCTCTTGTGGACGGGCGCGTTGTCGTGCAAAAGCAGAACACCTTTTGTCAATTTTCCCCGTCTTTTCTCTTTAATGGCTTCTTTTAGTCGCTCTAATATTGAAGCGTAATATTCTCCGGTTATAGAAACACCTTTATCTTTATAATCAATCAACAATAGTCCTTCCGAGTCCCAAAATACCGTTGCCATGAGTTTCCCAGCTGATTGTGACACTTTAAATTTCTTGGGAGGTGCTGTGCCCTTTTTATGCTACTGCATGGAGTCTTGTTTGGACTCAGGTTCATAATGATGAACCCAAGTTTCGTCTCCAGTAACAATTCCACTCAATACACCATCCTTGTCTTCATTACAGAGGTCCAAAAATGCACGCGAACACTCTACGCGCTGTTGTTTTTGCGGCGGCGTGAGCATTCTCGGCACCCATCTTGCGCTGACCTTAGACATGCCGAGATGATCGTGTAGGATTTTAAAAATTGTTGTATCGGATACTCCAACCATTTCTGCGAGTTGTTTCTTCTTTAGTCGAGCATCTTCGAGTACAATTTGTTCAACTTTTTGGATAAGTGCTGTCGTGGTAACCTCAATGCTCCTGCCCGGCCTCGGGTCGTCTTCAAGGGATTCCCTTCCTTGTTTAAATAAACTATGCCACTTGTACACCATGGTTTTTCCTGGACAAGAGTCGCCGTAAACCAATGACATCTCATTCATTATGGTCGCGACTGATTTTCCTTGCCTGGTAAGGAACTTTATAACGGCACGATATTCGATTTCTTCCATATTTCACTTTTCACTCCTGATTATGTTACTTGATTGACGATAGCTCAAAGACTAACTGTCTAATAACAATGAAACTTCGTATTTATACTAATCATGAGTCGCTGCACGGCCACGCCCCCAATGCGCCTACTCACCCCTCTACAACCCGCTCATTCCGCGAATATAAAAACGCTCCCTTGTATATAGTTAAAATTTAAAGGTACGTAATTTATTGTGAGAGTACAATTGAAAAATTTAACATTTTATTATTACAAAGTGTAGTGTAAGTTTGAATATGAACACTTTTTTACTTATTAATCTAAAGTTTTGTATTTCCTCAATTTCTTCACGGTAAAAATTCGAGTGTAGCTTTTCCTTTTATATGATGCTTCTGGAGTTGCTCCTAGAAGGATCCAAAAAGTAATCTCCCATCATGTTGACATTCCAACGACCCTGATATCGTTTCTCCATCTCCTTCATATCTTAGTGGAGACGCTCCCCTTGTTGCTCACTTACAGCTCCAAGATTTCCAGGGAAAAAATTTAAATGTGAGTGTAAAAATGTATCTGCAGATTAGCAAGTATATGCCTTCGTGATTTTCTTTGTATTAGTCACGCAGATACTCAAAAGTGCACTTTGAGCATTTACTACTAATTAAGTGTGGAGACCAAGGTATTATTATACGCTTACAATGCATAAATAACGTAAATTAAACATGCGAGGAAATTTTACGTCCTGTGGCATTTTAAAGTTCATTTTCGGAACGAAAATGCGATGATGACAATTTAGTTGTCGAAATACGTATACAGACTACGAAAATTGATGTGGAAAGGGGTTATATATCAACCTTCAGTGATTAAATTTAAATACATAGTTGTGTACAATATGTATCTATTCAAGTTATCAATGTAAAATCCTAATTCATCCAAATGCCTTTATAAAAGTGTTTCGTTTAAAAGTACTGTTTGCATAATATTTAACTAATATCTATTTATATTGTACACAATTTATCTCCCATAAGATATATAATTTTCATTCTTGTGCATTTTTAAAACATGCAACGACTCGAAGGCTAATAATTAATCCAAACTATGAAGTGAAATATCATTCCGTATCAGATCAAAGCCACAAGGTGACTTCTACATTTAGAAAAGACGGTATGTTTCTAACGCTCAATGTCCTCACTTGTTATCGTCCGAATTGAATGTGTTTTATTTAAAAACTTCTCATATGAATATCTTAATAAAATTAGCGATTATTCCTAAGAATAAAAGAAAGAGTATAAGCGCTATTTAAAGCTTTATTGCTTATTATAATTTTAATAAACTGTTTTTAAAAAATCGTACTTATTTTATGTTGAACGTAACAGTTATGCTGCTTCGGTAGTTTAATTGGTTAGAGGGACCGTCCGAAGAACGCTAGATAGAGGTTTAAGCCTTGTCTTATTTTATATTGAACGTAGCAGTTATGCTATTTCGGTAGTTTAATTTGTTAGAGCGCCCGTCCGGAGAACGGAAGATGCAGGTTCAAATCTTGTAAAAATTTTTTTTTATATTTTTTGTAGTTGACATGATGTAAGAATAGGAGAAAGTTTATTTTCATGAATCGAACAATTGTGTTTTCATCGGAACCCCTAGCCTACTACAGAACATCCTTTTATGTAAGCAAATTATAGGTTTTCTCAAATTCTAATTTGAATTGCAAACATGAAAGTTTCCGCAACACGTCTTATCCTCACCATAAAAGTGTGCTTATTTTCGTCTCGTAATAAATGAGAATTATAACGTTTTACAATACTAACTTGTGATTGCTTTACGACAAGTAAATAACGGTGTTTAAGCGGTGCCTTTCATAAATTTGTAGGTTATCTATTTAGAATCATTGAGAAATGTAATGTAAATAAGAAAAACGTTTTTCTTGGAAAATCGAGGCAAAAAATATTTATTGTCATCTAATTTTTCGATCCATTATCGTTTTATTTTATAGCAGTGCTACAAATTTGTTTATTTAAGGTATAAGTATCAGGTGTGTGACAATATAATTCCTTGAATGATTGCGTAATATCGGCGATGACGTAATTTTGTTGGAACTACATGATCGATCATGTTCCAGCGTGATTGAACTAATAGTTGCGCGAACTTCAGGCTGGTAGTATCTAATACACATCTGCAACAAATGCGCTACTGAAATGTTATAAATTTTGTATGTTGTTATGTCGAAAATGATAAAATATTCAGGTGTGTTTAAGCTGCATAAGTTACATAGGAAGAAGTGTTGGATGCCCCCAGAAACGGGCGACCAAATAGAGCAATGGAGACGTATGTTTTATCTGAATACGAGATACAATAAGGTCAGATTAATAGAGAAACAATTCTAAATTCTCTCAAATTCAACTAAAGAAGAATATAAGAAAGACTGTTGCTAGGTTTAAATGCTTTAGACCGCGACGAATGAGTTGTAGTATTCAGTTGGTGTTGGTATTAATTTTTCGTTAATGCGCACTTGCTTCAGCAATTACAGATGATGGAAGTTGGTGGTGTAAAAAGCACATGTCATTTGTACTTCAAGACCATGCTGGTGTGTTTCTTCATTTACAAAGGAAATAATCCAGTAAAAATGTGTAACCATGAACCAGGACAAAGAGTCGACCAAGAGAGTATTGAAAAGGTTACGAAATTTTGTTTGAAGAAAAAGATCCGAATTGTGAGCCGGCCAAGGGATTACTCTACACTAATATGTACTTTAAATCTCTATAAGAAAGTTGTGACCGAAGTCTATTCTTCTGACTTAGCTCTCTAAAATTCTTAATTTTGAAACTTTTACTATCTGAGGAACGGAGGAAGGTTTTCAGATGTAAATGAAATACAATAAGTACAATAAGTCGTGAGGTAGTTGCTTAGTAATGTTTTAGAAAAGAAATTCCAAATTTGCTTCCAGAAATGGCAATGCCTTTTAATTGAGAGTGAAGATATACATAATCCATAGAAAATTCTTCCTCTTTTGCGTCTAGGTCAATGTTGCGTTTTACGAGGATCTTATGAATTGTTTTGTAGTGGGTGGCCAATTGGGTTGCAAGTTTTTTCGACTTGTCATGACAACGGGAAAGATAGTGTGTGTGTAGAGGGTTCTATGGTTTTGTTACTAACCTCGCTATAAGAAGGGTTCTTGTCTTGAAAATGGTAGATACCCCTTCTGGTATCATTCAGTGTTGAGGTCAAATAACCAAGACTTACGGCGATGAGGAAAAGTGTTGATTATTTACTCTAAACACTGAAGCGCACCGAACGAGGTACCGACCATTTCTAAGGCAAAAAATGATTGCTTAATAATCGCACAGTTCGAAAAGAGATTCGAACAGTCGACTTCTCTCAATAAATATCTGAAATACAGAGCTCTTACCGTGTGCACTATCTTGTCATAATTAATACAAATTAAAAGAATAAGGATAATGTTTTGTCAAACGAAGGACTAATGTTCTGAATTATTCAATTATCTTCGGGCAAATATTTTTGGTCACGAAATTCGTTCGATCACGTACCCACTACGTTCGTCAAATTTAGCTTCAACTGAATATTCCCAACACTCAAAGTTTGCCTCAACGGAGTATGTTTTGAGGATATTGAAGCGGCCTTAAACCCGATTCCGACAGACAACTTTTTCCCGATTGTCTATACACTTTTGAATAGTCCTGATTGTGTACAAGACGTAGTCACTAGTATGTTAAAAACCAGATTTTATTCTTTTTTTAACGTTAATCCGGTTTATTTTTGAGCAGACTGTATGTATCTATATTTATAGATGTTCTTATAGCTTATGAATAAGGACATTTATAAATAAAATAATCTAAAAATCTTTATGATAGTAATGAGTTTGTGTATGCATCAATCATAAGTTAATCGAAACCAATCAAATGTCACGAAGTAAGCTGGATCTGAATCATTATCCAAATCTGAATGAATCGCTTCTGATTCATTCGGGTTTGCTATAAAATGAATAACCTCGAATAAATTTAAGTTTTCTTAAGAAAGTCTGTTTTTTAACGATATTTATCTGAGATCGTAACATGACAGGCCTGTCATTCTCTAACCTTACGATATAATTAGGATCCCGTAATTTATGCGCCCTACATTTTGAGTTCATAATACTCGTCTTCGTTAGCCTAACTATAGTTGGAGATTGAAAAATCGTCGTACAGGTTTGAAATAATCACAGTAGTAAATATACGAAGTGTTTAAAACCATTTTGCGTCTTGGTGCTAATGGATATGAACATGAATTTTTTTTTAAAGTAAAGGCCGAATAAATTCAATAGATTCTGTATTATTATAATAGATCCAGCTGTGGTAATCTAGTAAACTACGAAGTGAATTTATTCGGAAAAGTGTGCATAAATTATTCATGGTCTCTTCATTAACTGGGTTAATACAGAAAGTATGGAGATTTG
Organism: Dermolepida albohirtum; assembly: GCA_031893035.1. Classification (NCBI taxonomy): domain Eukaryota; kingdom Metazoa; phylum Arthropoda; class Insecta; order Coleoptera; family Scarabaeidae; genus Dermolepida; species Dermolepida albohirtum. The sequence goes on along the minus strand of JAVIWB010004188.1, from coordinate 193,650 downwards.
TAGTTATGAGAGGGCACAAGGCGCATCTCGAAAAAATAATGTCCAAATGAACCAACAATGTCCTGCGGATTATCTAGTTCTCTTGAGTCATCGCACATTACAGTGTGTTCGTGAAGTGCCCTGCTTTTAGTGAAGAAAAGAGCATAGATGATAAGATTTTCTTTAAAAGAGTGCTTAAATGCTATGTTGAGCACTCTCACCTTGAAACGAGCAGAAACTAAATATTTAATTAAACTGCGAAGTCTTGTAAATAAATAAATAAATAAATAGAACAGAAAAGTTTAAATACTCAAAAAAAAAAAATCATCTCCAGGCACGGATAAATGGCCAATGAAATCACGGATAGAACACCTAGCATAAATAGCATAAAAAAGTTTTCTCTAGGAAACAAAGACATGAGTTGATATAATAATTAATAAATGAAATTAATTTTTTAATTTCTAGTTTTTGCAGTTTGCATTTTATTTTTGTTTTTACAGAAGTGACATTACCCATGAACTGCTAAAAATAAGTGTAGGTTTTTGAAAAAATCCTTTAAAAGTTCTATTCAAAACTAGCATAAAAAATATACCATTCCATTGAAAAGAGATTATGCGACGTTATAACTGAAAACCAGCTGAGTGTACTCAAAAATTAATGTTCTCCGATGAGGCACGTTTTGAACTTGGTGATTATGTTAATAAACAGAATTGCCGTATCTGGGTGAGGAAAAAATTATTCATGAGAAACCTATGCATCCTGAACGAGTTACTGCTTGGTGGGAATTATGGTCAGGTGGTGTAATTGGACCTTACTTCTTTGAAAATGCTGCTGGTGAAGCTGTAACTGTTAATGGTGATCGATATCATCGGATGATAACCGAATACTTGTGGCCTGAATTAATGAATATTGATCTAGAGGATATGCGGTTTCAACAGGATGGCGCTTCACCTCACTTTGCGCACGAATCAATTGATTTATTGAGAGAAAAATTTCCTGGATGTGTAATCTCGAGAAACGTTGATGTTAATTGGCCACCAAGATCATGTGATTTGACACCGTTAGACTATTTTCTTTGGGGTATGTGAAAAGTCAGGTTTATAAAAACAATCCACAATCAATTCCTGCTTTGAAACATGCAATTATTCGTGTCATTGGTGAGATAGAGCCTCAATTATGTCATAATATCATTGAAAATTTTAACGAAAGAGGGGACGTCTGTGGAGCTGCAAGAGGAGGCCATTTGGCAGATATTATTTTTCGCATATAAATGTCATAACTGATACTTCAATTACCAATAAAAACTTTTTGAAAGTGAATTCAAAATACGTGTTTTATTTATTCTTTGAAAAAACCGCGAAATTTGAAACACCTTTATATATCTATTCCTAAACTTCTTCTTTTACTAAATTTTTTTGTCTTGGGTGTTGTATGCTTTTTTTAAATGCTCATTCGTGATATTGTCATTCTATATTTTACTGTGACTATTTCGTTTTACTTTTTATAGGCCGTGTTTATCATCTAGATCGGTTTAGAACTACTTTCACTTTAGCTAATGTAGTTACCTATCTTGTCACCCTATCGTATGTTTAATTTTCGATATTTAATGTAGTGTTCATTGTTCAATGTTCAGTTTTTAAATATATATTTGATTTTCCATTTTAATATTTAAGTAATATGTGTGACGTAAAGTTTTTTTTGGTGCTCCGTGATTTCTTTAAGCAACTTGACATTATTACTTATTCTTATATATATTGTATGTCCTTGACCTGTTCCATACCTTTGATGGGTTATGTAAGTCGTTTTTAGAAACAGGCGTAAATATTGCATCGTCAGCATAGCATTCACGTTTCTTGGAAATTCTCAAATTTGTATGTATATAATTAAATTGAAATTTTAGTTGTGCAAAATTGTATAAGACATTACTACAAATTGTAATCAAATATTCATTAGCGTCTTGAATACAATAAATATCAAATAAGCCTGGCCTTATATTATGTACTTTCCAGTTACTGCTTTTTTTCAATTTTAAAAATAGATCTCTGCGCTCAAAATAAACTTAGGAGTATTTTTATTTTATAATATCATAATTATTGTTATTTTCTCTCAATTTTAAAAACGTTTCTGTTTAAAACAATATTTTATTGTATATGCAAGAAAATAATATGTACTAGACAGTATAACATTTATATCAGGGGTATAAAATAAATTTTGAAGCATTTTTATTGTATAATATCATGCACTGCTCAAAACAATTAGGGGATATTTGGAGAAATGATAAAAGAATAAACAAATAAAGAATATAGCACCTCGCAAATATTTTTATATTTAACTACAACGTTTTTAAATAAGAAACCAGACGCATTGACACGTTTGAACTTGTTTGTGCACATTATAAAGCTTCTAAGGCACTAGACTAAATAAATATCATTAAATTACTTCACAATTATGAGACTTTATAAGAAGTTTTATTGTTAAAATGACGAAAAATTAATTGTTAATAATGTGTATGATCTCCACGAACGGCAATAAAGGTTTGACATCTCATCGGCATTGATTGAATCAGGACATCAAAAAATTCTTGTGGAATATTATTCCATTCCTCTATCAGAGCAATTTGAAGGAGAATTTGCTGGCTATTGATTCCTAATTGTTCAATCCAGTTCTCGATGTTTGTTCGATATCGACGAGCATTGTGTCATCCATTAAAATGAATCTTCCACCCATAGCGCCAGCGTACGGAAGAACAATGGATCTAAAAATTTCATCCAGATACCTCTGAGCAATCAGGTTGTCATTCTGTATCACATAAAGGTCTGTATGACCTCCTTCGCTTATCCCAGTCCATACCATTACACCTCCACCTTCACATTGCGGCCTTTCTCAAACAAATTGTGGCTGGCGTGTTCTAGGCTCACGCCGAATTAAAATACGCCTATTCTCCGGATTTAAAGCGAATCTGGGTTCGGCACAAAACAATAGTTGGGCCCAGTCATCGTGATTCCAATTTCTATTCTGCTCAGCCTATATTCTTCGGGACCTTTTATGAAGAGCAGTTAGTGGAACGAACACTAGGGGTCTTCGAGCATACATGCCCACATTATGAAGACGATTTCTTATTGTTTAGGTTGATACTTACTCTTCCCGTAACAGCAACAAGCTCACTTCTAAGTTACGCTGCGTTATGAGTGCGGTTTCTACGTGCAAATTTGGGTATCGATCATCTCTTGGGGTTGTAGATGTTGGGCGTCCTTGTTTTCGTCATCTCTAAAAACCTCCAGTTTCTAAAAACCGATTCCGCAAATGCGAAATCACACTTTGGCTAACTATAAAAACGTCAGCAACAGCTTGCTGTCTCCGTCCACCTTCCAATTGACCTACGGCTCTCCAAGCCTGTGCATGAGTCAAATCACATTACCTTTCCATTATTATCCGTAAGTACATTTAAAAAATTAGCTATGATACAGAAAATGGTAAAATCTAACTGTAGTCGAGATCGCTCGCATACGCATTTTACGTTATACTCTCAAAGAGTGGCGGTTCGCGCAGGCGCTGCACCGAAGCACTGTACAAGTTGAAACTTGTCAATGCATTCTGTTTCTTGTTTAAAAGCGTTATAGTTGCAATATAAAAATACTTGCGTGTCTTACATTATTTATTTATTTTGTAATAATTTTTTCAAATATCCTCTAATTGTGTAGTTACTATTACTGTCACTCAATTTTAAAAATGCCACTGTTTCAAACAATATTTTCTGTGCAGAAAATAAAACTTGAAAGTATAACATTTAACTTGGTACGTAGACTTCCGCGGTCGTGGTCCATGCTATCTGCTTCTGGGTTTCCGGGCTGGAACCGCGTCACTAGTATATCTGCCGACGTTTCGTACCCATTTGTATGGGACATGTTCAGGGCTGAACTACTGCACTGAAACAGTTTCAGTGCATTAGTACAGCCCTGAAGATGTCCCCCCATAACATTTAACATTTATATCAGTGGTATGAAATATTTTTATTACTTATTTTTATTACATTTGTAACAGAATCAATTTTCAATAGATTAAAAAATATGATTTTATCTAATATTCTGCTCTATAATATTTTTTCAATCTTATTTTAATTCTTCTGTATATTCATAACAAACCTAATAATGAATGTCTTTTTCAGATTACGAATGGAAGAAGATTCTGAAGTCTCTACTCGATAGGATGCTTTTATTATTAAGTACTTAATTTATTGTATTTAGATGTTATTTTTATATTGTTAGAAGTATTAGAGAATTATGAATAAATTTCATTTTACTAGAAGAAACTTTATTTTTTCTTTCTCAAATTTTTTATTCGAACCTACTATGAGTTACAAACATAGGAAAGTAAATATGAAATCTGGAAGGTAATGAAGCCAGGAAACTATTTAGAAGGCGTTTTAAACATATCTAATAGAATAACAGAGCTTATGTTTAACTTTGATGGGATACTAAATATTCTTCTTTTTGCGATTAAGTTTCCATTCAAAATATGTAGAAATGCAGGACGTTGGATCAGGTTGTTACATATGAAATGTCCGATTTTGTAAGGAATAAAAAAAGTCTAAATTTAAAAAAATATAAATATTTATTCTGCAAAATAGTCTCCATTTACATCAATAGTTTCTTGCCAACGGCCTGGAAGCTGAAAAATTCCCTTTGAAAAGAAATCTAGGTTTTGACGGCTCACATATTGCTCAAACACTGCTATTACAGACTCCCGGTCAGGGAAGTCCCTATTTTTTAAGTGATTGTCTAAACTTCGGAAAAAATGAAAATCAGTTGGCGAAAGGTCAGGTGAATAAGGTAGGTGAGGGAGAATTTCGTAACCAAATTCCGAAAGTTTTTGGATTGTCTGTCGTGCAACATGAGGTCTTGCATTATCATGAAGAAGTATGGCTCCATGTCTATTGACTAGTGAGGGCTGCAAGCCGCTCAATTTTCCATAATAGTTTCCAGTTCGGCACAATAGGACGCTGCCGTGATGATTTCACCAGGTTGCAAAAATGAATAGTGAATAATACCCTTACTGGTCCACCATATAGTCACCATAATCTTTCGCGGGTGAAGTGATGCTCGTGCATGCTGTCTTGGTGCTTCACCTCGATCTAACCATTGTCCTGACCGTCTCCGATTATCATAAAGTATCCACTTTTCGTCACACGTTACCTCTCGATGAAGAAACGGTTCAACTTTCTGTCGATTAGCCAGAGAGGTAGCCACCTCTAATCGACGGAGCTTATTGGCTTCCGTTAATTGGTGCGGCACCCATCGATCGAGTGTCTTCACTTTGCCAATCGAAGAAAGGTGACGACTAATGGTTGCAATGGACACTTGAAATGTTTCTGCAAGGCTACGCACTGTTGTCGACGGATTACTTTCAACTTCTACACGCAGCTGGTCGTCATTAACGGTGCTACGCGCATATCCGCGAGACTCATTTTCCAAATCAAAATTTCCCTCGCTGAATTTTTTAAACTATCGCCGTAATGTGCGTTCATTACACGTGGTTTCACCGAACGTCTGATTAATTTCTCGCGTTGCTGCAGCTGCATTTAATCCCTTTTTAAATTGAAAGAGGTAAATTGCCCGAATATCTCTTGCCGACAGCATTTCCATAGGCGAGAAAAGGACAGGTGTATTAATCTTTCCAAGAAATGGAACAGGTACACACTTCAAAATAAATACCCTTTTCTACAAATACAACAATAATTTTCACCAAAAACATACACGTCTTCACACAGGTGCGATTCAGTTCAGACTGAAGGAAAAAACGGACATTACATTTGTAACAACTTGATATTAAAAAAATATATTGTGCTACTACATACGTAAATATCTTGAAAATATAACTTTCAATTCATTCTTTAACTTCATTATTATGGGTAAATATTGTTTGAGAGGTAGAAAATTAAGCTGTGTCAGGCAGGGCAGAGTCAGCAGATTTAGGAAGGAAAATTGTGGCTAATGCGTTAACAATAGCAAGAATGTGAGGAAATGAATTCAAGTGTCTAGTCTGTCATTAATTGAACTGTTTTACCGAATTCATAATGCGCAAAAGTTCAGAGTTTGTTAATCGAAAGGTAGTAATATTTTATAACTACAATGCGAGTCCACACACAAGTTTGATCGTCCCTCAAAATTTATTGAGTGACATACTCACTGGACCTTGCGCCTGCAACTACCACTTGTTTGTTTCTTTCCAAAACTCCTTGCGCACGTTAAATAAAAGGCTGTGACTCAGCACCTTGTAAAGCTTTCAACTGATAAAGATTGGTCTTTCCATAAACGAGGAATTGTGAAGTGATGACGGTAAAAGATTGTCGAAGATTCTGTGCAATATATAATGGATTGATCTTTTTTTTATATTAATAAATGATAAAAACAACGAAAAAATATGTCAAGGCAAGCATAATAAACGAAAATAATTTGTGACGAAATCTAATTTTTTAAAATGCGTTTAGCTTTTTCTAAAAAAAAAACCTTCAAGCAGTGTTTTGCGAACATATCACAGGCTCTGTATAATTTCGCATTCATATGCAAGATAAAGAAAGATATTTTATTTATTACGCTAATGTAAATTAACTATACTGTTTTTTAAACTTTAGTTTCACTGCATGCGGTAAAAACACGATATTTTTTTGTTGTCAGTTCTTTTATGCCTGAGATTAGATAAAAGAAAAACCTAATATTGCACAATTTTCTAATTTATATCCTACTTATACTTATGTCTGCCATATATGTGGTAATTGTTAATTAAACAAAATATTTTACTACATGATAAGAAGCGGCGTTATTAAATTTGTTTTTGACCTATGCTATTAATAGAAATAAACATTTGGGGAACACAGATATATAGAAAAACAATACAGCGTGTAAATTATAACCTTGACAATTACTCGATAGTCGGTTCTACAAATACGAGGTGCGGCTGTTAAATAACGGGACCGACGCTGTAAAACATTTTATTTTGGCTTCATACATATTTACTTATTATCACCTTCAATATACACCTCTACTCTATCCCTACAACGTTCCATGTGAATCTTCCATTGTTCGAAAGAGTGCTGGAAGTGTTCCTCTGTCAGCTCCTTCAGTACGCGTGCTGCTTTCGCTTTCACAGCTTTAACGGACTCAAATTTTGTTCCCTTTAATTCAGATTTCACCTTAGGAAACAGATAGAAGTCGCACGACGCAAGAGCGGGCGAATAAGCCGGATGGTCTAACACTGGGATGCTGTGCTTGGCTAGAAACCTCTTGACTGACAATGCGGAATGAGCCGGTGCATTGTCTTGGTGGAGAACCCATTGCTTGTCCTTCCACAATTCGGGTCATTTTTTCCTTATTCTTTCACATAGTTGAGCAAGAACATGAAGGTAGTAACGTTGATTAATAGTTTGACTTTCAGGAACCCAGTGAAGGTACACAATCCCATGAATATCGAAAAAAACAACCATCATTGCTTTCAATTTGGATTTGCTCATTCGAGCTTTTTTGGCTCTCGGTGAAGATGGGCTCTTCCAGTGCAACTTTCAGTAGCGGTTTTTCCAAGTTTCTTGTGAAATTTCACAACAATTCGTTGTTCTATTGTTACACTTAACATTTTTCCTGTGAAACAAAAAACAACTCTTATGCGAACGAAGGCTACGGCTATACTGATTTGTTTACAGAGGCGAGAGGAACTGTATTCGGAAGAGAAGGCTTCACGATAAACAGCTGTCAGTCATTGCTGTTGATGCATGCGCACTTCTTCTGTACCAGCGTCAGTCTCGTTATTTAATAGCCACACCTCGTATAGTGTTACAAACTATATAAAATGCTTATGGTCCTGATTTATATTTAGTAAATATAATTACGACATTATGAGGCAAAAGAAAATTATTTTTAAATCAATTGATATAACTGAACTTTATGCAAAGGTGACATTACATTTTTATAAAAGAAAAATCTAACACTACTTCTTGGTGGCTTGAATTATGAGCGATTTTAAATGCGATTTATTTTTGGATACCTACTCGTTTATAAAAATAGTTACGGTAGAAGTAATCAATGTAATCATATACAATTTTTCATTATTTTGAAATATTTCTTTTGTAAAATAATTATATGAGTTTATTATATTCTAAGGTGCTGCAAATTGAAGAAGTAGTTATACATATATATATATATATATATATATATATATATACTGGTTTATAATTTGTTTATTAATCGAAAATTTGAATAGTTGGCACTGTTTACGTTCGGTCAGAAGCGCGCGCTTCGAAGGAGTGCAAGAGGTTTAGCAGATAGTACGAGGTGTGGCAATTAAATAACGAGACTGTCGTGAGAAATGTTATTTATTGCAAATAAATTTATATTTATCTTTTATTCCCTCCAACGTACTCTCCTACCTTATCTATACACCGCTGTATATGTATCTTCCATTGTTCAAAACGATGCCATAGTTCATCAATTGTCAGCCTCCTCAGCAACTCTGCCGTTTTTGCTTTTTCATGTTCAAGAGACTGAAAATGTGTTTCCTTTAATGCGATTTTCACCCCAGCTTTATTAGGACTTCTCTGTAGTATTTCTGATTAACGGTTTAACCCCTCAGGCATTCAGTCAGTCATGATAACATCCTTGATATCGAAGAAAACGATCACCATTGTCTTCAATTTCGACTTGGTAATTCGTGCTTTTTTCTGTCTTGGTGATCCGGCGGCTTTCCAGTGCATCGATTTACGCTTTGTTTCCGGTTCATACTGGAAAATCCAAGTTTCAAGTTTCACATGTGATGAGTTTTGTGAGCAAGTCTGGTTCTTCTGTGAGTCGTTCCATGATGTCAGAACACATGTTCATCCGATGTCTTTTGTTCCTGAGTATCTTACTGTTTCTTTGTTAGTGTTTTCGGTATCGACATCCGAATGATCAGACGTCGATCTTTCCGCACAATTTCATTAAATTTCTTCCTTTCATTTCTTTTCCCTTCCTTTTCCCGACCTTCGGAAAACCGTTCGTGCCATTCAAAAACTTGCGGACGTGACATAACATTTCCACTAAACACCTTCAACATTTGTAAACATTCTGTTGACGATTTTTTTAATTTGACAAGGAATTTCAAGTTAATTCGCTGCTCGATTTTTATGTCAACCATTACCATGGCACTACTAAGTAACAGTGTACTCTACAATCAACGCTCGAAAGCAAACTGAAGCAGACAGAGAGACAAAACTACGGATTGTTGCTTGGGAAGTATCAAGGTTAACGACATTTCAATTACAGCCTCAATCGATGCGGTTGCGCCATGAAAAGAGCGTAATCTCGTTATTTAATTGCCATGCCTCGTATTCTTGATTAGTTTATGTATCGTGTGCGTTAAAAAAATTAAAAATTCTGAGTTCAACGACAATGCTACGAATTTATGCATCAGCCTAGGACTTTACTAAATGTTGGTGTGTTAAAATTTTCGAATAACAACAGACTTTGTTACTACTGACAACAGTATTTAAAAATAGTAGTTTTCAGTTTCAGTGCAGTAGTTCAGCCCTGAAGATGTCCCATAAAAATGGATATGAAACGTCGGCAGATATACAAGTGACGCAGTTCCAGCCCGGAAGCCGAGAATCAGATAGAACTACTGCTATCGCAATGTTTCAAAAATGTTACAAAATGCGCTCTGATCTTATTTTATATCCCATTTATTCATCTTCCATATGTGGTGTTAAGGTACTCATAAGAGAGAGTATTATTTATTTACGATAGAAAAACAAAGACTTGCAATTTAAGAAATTAGTTGATGACCTGATACTGCCCAAGTTAGTGGGAGAAGAAATTATTTTTCATCAGTAATAGATCTGCGATAATAATAAAAATATGAATTAAGAAAATATGAATTTTATTCAAGACTTTTGCCGGGTTTGGTAACTCCCAAAATTATATATTTCAAAAAAAATATTTAAAAAAAGTTCAGAACCGTATATCATTAGTAACTAACAACGTAAGACTTCGCAGACAAGTTTTCTAGAAATAAATGTAAATTGAAACTGCGTGATATTAAACTGCAACGACGTATTAAAAATCTCAATTAGACATTGTGTTAGTATGATGCAATGAAACATCTGAGTAGGTGATGAAGCAGTTTGTATGTTTACTAGGTACATACTTGTCGAACATTGGCAATTATAAAAACTGCGGATTAACCATGAAATGTTATTTTAAATTTTCGGAAATCCATAATTTCTTCTCTGACGTAAACAACGACAGACTTTTTTAAATGGCGATAACTGAAGTTAATTCCAAATGTTTATAAATTTTCTGAATACGTAACATGAAATAATAATTTCATAATTCTTCTAATTGGTGAGATATTAGTTCAAATATTTATATATAGATGATTTATTCTCCTTACTAAAGATTCTATTACTTGAATTTTATGTATTACGTTTTAATATTTGTTTTATCACTCATGTTTGAGGAATTATTTCGCCGAGTTATTATTAAATTCTCCCAATCAGTTACCTGAATGATTAAAAATGAAAAATGACGACGAAACAAATTACTTATTTGCCAACATTTTATTTTTGAATCTATTGAAAGTGGACTTCAAGTCGATTCCGTTTACACGGACTTTAGCATGACTTTTGACCGAGTTGACCATGTAAATTGAAAGCTTATGGAAGTATTGGTCGTGGTTCATGTGTTATTTGATTAATAATAATAATAATAATAATAATAATAATAATAATAATAATAGTTTATTTACAAAAACAAAAGAAAGAAATATGCAAATTTATCCCTACAGTAAATCAAAATACAATTTCCATAATGTTTTCCCCTCTTCCCCCCCCCTGGAAATCACAGGGTGCATATCAACTTCAAACAAAATTGTTCTTCCTATGCACCCTGAGACTAACAAACAAATTGACAAAAAAATGCCTAAAAACTAACTTAACCTAAAATTCTGTATGTAAATACATAAAAAAATAAAAAAAAACTTTTTTCAATGATACACAACAAGTTGAATTGAAATAATCAGGTAAGATGAAGAGAAGACAACACACAGCTATCTGGACAACAACTCTTGTTTCAAGAGAAATCTAAAACGTGGAAGGGAGAAGCACTTAAATTTACTAGGCACAGCATTGTAGACTTTAGCAATCTGGTATGAATACGAGCGCTCATACAATGCCGTTCGATGAACAGGCGGTATGAGTGTGCCCCCAAATCTCAAATTTAATGTGTGTACATCTGTTCCACGATTCTATGAAACAGAGTGGCCATCTGCAAAGTTCGTCTGTCTCTCATATTTAACCATCCGGCCACACTCAATTTGTGTGTGATGTGGTCAAATTTCTTTACACCGAATATCAATCTAAGACAAGAATTCTGGACTCTCTGAATACGTGAGACAGCATTAGCACTTAAACATGGACCATACAACTCACAGCCAAACGAAAAATGCGACAACACCAACGAGTCGCACAGGCTACGCTTGGGGTCAATCGCAAGACAGTGCCTATGGGGGAATATTAACTTTAAATTGACGTAAGCACGTCTAACGCATTGAAGAACATGCGTATCAAATCTCAGTTGAGTGTCCATAGTGTTTTTCGACTCAGATTGAACAGGTAGATCTACACCTGCAATATTAAGAATAACATTACTTTGAGTGCAGATTGTGCGTGTGAGTTTTCCAGTTATTTTCACCTTTAATTAGCTACCTCAGGTATTCCGTAGGGTAGTCATTTTGGTTCGATATTATTCTTACTTTCAATAAATCAACTTTCGTTTCTTTGGTAACGATCTGAAACTCTATACATCGGTTTCCACTGCATTTGACTGCTTATTGTTTCAATCCAATGTTCGTGCAGTTTCTGCCTGGTGCAAAGATAATAACTAATGCTTAAATATAAAAAAAAAATGTAAAACTGTATAGCATATAGCGACTGAAATGCTAAAAATTAATATACAAGTGGCAGCCATTTACTTGGTGGTGCTTATAAATTATTGAAAGGACGATGCGAAATCACTTTTAATGTTGTAGGAGGCGTTGAACATAATTTGATGGAGAGCTGGTGGAGTTTAGTTAAATTACAATTTTTTTAACTTCCTTCTCTTTGTTGACGATCTAAAACTAAATCTACGCATCGGTTTCCTCTGCATTTGACTGCTTCAGTTGGATGTTGATGAAGCTTCTATGTAAAAAAAATGTGAAACTACCTCTTTCAGTAAGAGGAAAAAAGAATGTGTAGATTATTCATATTCTATTGAAGATTATTTGTTTTCTTAAGTAGGGCGTTATTCTCCTACACGGTAACGCTTGCCTACATACAGTTAGATGGCTCTATGTGGCACGAAAACAAACAATACATTGTGGTGTGGATTGGGAAGTATTGCATTATCTCCCATGCAGTCTGGAGTTCGGCACGTGTGACTATCATCTCCTTGGGAACCTCAAAAATTCTTGGGAGACAAAGGATTTGCCACCAATAAGGAAGTGAAGGATTCGGTGCAAAATTAGCTACGTTGTCAACCGAAAGAATTTTTTTCGGCGGAAATACAGAAGCTACTGGACCGACGGCAGGGTATTTTAAAGGGGATTTATTACTTAGTCAAATGTATATTAGTAATGTATAAAAATAAAACGCAGGTTAAATTTGAATCATCCTCGTATAATTTTCTAGAAGTCACGATTTTTATTTATTATTTCGAAATATTGTCTAATACATATTGGCTTGTTCAAAGTCTTCATCAATCGTTTGTTAGTTTTGTGTTTGTAAAACAAATACAAAACTAATTTTCCAATCATAACTTTGCGTAATATGAGAAAAATTCTTGGAAAATGAAACTAAAGATACGATGAAAAGGATGCGGTCTCTTAAGCGGGGGGTTATTCTCCTACATGATAAAGCTTGCAAACATACAGCCATCCAACGAACAATATATTGTTTAAAGTGGATCGGGAAGTCCTGCCTTACCCCTCATGCAGTCCGGAGTTTGTCCCAAGTAACTATCATCTCTTTGGACCCCTCGAAAAGTTCTTGGGAGGACTGGGTTTACTTCTAGTATGGAAGGGAAGAATTCGGTGCAAAATTAGCTACGTCGCCAACTGACAGAATTTTTTCGTAGAGAATACTGAAGCTACCGGACCGATGGTAGTATTTATATTTTAAAGGAGGTTTGTTATTTAGATAAATGATGTATGTATACATAATAAATAAAAATAGAACTGAGGTTAAGTTTGAATCACTCTCGTATAACTTTCTAGAAGTCACGATTTTTATTTATTATTTCGAAATATTTTTAAATTTCTAGTTTTATTGAAATATTCAATACACATTGGTCGGTTCAACATCTTTATCAAACGTCTGTTAGTTTGGTATTTCTTAAACAAATAAACACTCATTTTTCAATCATGACTTTGCGTAATATGAGAAAAACAAATGCGTTCTACGTACACGATATTTAATTAATTTATCTTTCTACACGTCACCTACTATCTTATCTTGTTGGCAGTATTAGGCGATTTCCGTTAAAGGGGATAATAGAAGGTGTGTTAGGTGGGTTATGAGGTAGATATCTGTCCTTTTTGAAGTTGAGTTGGATTAGAGAGTACAGGATGTTGATATTACTTATAGAATTGATAAGAAATGTGGTATATGCGTATTTCCTATCTAAAGGAAACGTCGGTTTTGCAGAAACCAAAATAAATGCGAGGTTCTCTAAACTTCAAATTGTAAGCAAATGAACAATGTACAATCGAATGCTAAATTAATGACCCCCACGCCTGTTAATTATGTAACCAACAATGATGCTCCGAAGGAAGGAGCGACTTATGCTAACGCATATAGTCGTAAGTATGAGCGAAGCAACACGTATGTTATAAGTTGAATAGAGACGATGATAACTGACCTAATTTATAGCCCCTTATTTATGTATATGAACGAGGATTATAAACCATTTCTGTCATGCGTTTGTTTTCTCATTTCTTGGATTTACTTAGCCAGGGATATGTGTATATGGTATATTTGTGTTTATTTTTATCTTCGGTTTGTAAATTTTTAGCAGGGCACTACCCTGATATTTAAGACGTAAACATCTGTTTACTTAATCCATTTAGTACCACCGTTTTTTATGTAGTCAATTTGATTTTTTAAATAATTTTCTTGTTATTTATTATCTCTTTATCTTCGATTATAGTTGAAACGCTTCGATTTGAGTATAATTGTTTCGTCTTTCTTTTATTCATAATGCATACATAGATATTACATAGCAATAATATCAATAGTCAATAATATATCAACAGCAATCTGTAAGTATCATTGTATTCACTCATTTCAATTTTAATGAATCAAAATTCTAAGTTAAGAGAGTCTTTTAGAACCCGAAAGTTATATTTCCCTTATACAGAATGTTTCAAAAAGAATATACGTATTTCGAATGCATATATTTATTAAACTTTAAGACATACGAATATGAAACTTTACACACATATTTACGAACCTCTCAAGTTCAGATTACAGATTTTCAATATGTCCTCCATCATCGACACGAACGATATCACATCGATGCCCAAATTCCTCCCATAGTAGGGCAAGCATGTCCTTTGTTACTGATGTTATGGTAGTACGGATCCGGTTCTTCAACTCTTCCAGTTTCTGTGGGAGTGGTGGTACAATAAGCGTTGTCTTTAACGAAACCCAACAGGAAGAAGTCACAGGGTGTCAAATCCGGTGACTGTGGAACCCAGCTGATACATGCTATGTCGCCAGCTCCTTGACGACCAATCCAACAGTTCGGTAGAGTTTCATTCAGATATTCACGCACTTGGCGGCTCCAGTGAGGGTGTGCCCAGTCTTGTTGAAAAATGAAGTTGGCTTCGTACAGCCTCGGAAACAATCAGTTTTGTAACATAGCGAGATACTGCTGACCGTTAACCGTGTTTCCATCAAAGAAGAAGATTTTAAGCGAATCTCGTACATGTTCGATGGTTGCATGTGGGTTCTGTAGACACCAAATTCGATCATTGTGTTTGTTTACCAGACTACTAGATAGAAAATCGCTTCATCACACGATGCGTTGTGCGAAAGTATTATCATTGTCAATACCATCATGAATATCGTTATAAAATGCCAAGCATTTACGTTTGTCATCAAGAAGCAGAGCTTGTAACAAAACCGTAACTTGTACGGCTTCATAACCAATCGACGTCTCGAAAAACGTCAAATTGTTGTTGTAGGCAGTTGTAACTGCCTATTGGCACGACGAGTTGATTTTGAAGAATTACGTTCGAAAGCAGTTTGAATTCGTGCAACATTTTCTTCAGAAACACGAGGGCGGTCAGGACTCTTTCCCTTACACACACATCCTGTATCTACAAACTGTTGATACCATCTGCAAACGTACTACCCACTCGGAGGATCAATTTGGTAGCTCAACTTGAAACTTCTTTGCACTGTAATCACGGAATTGCACTTCGTAAACTCGAGAACACAAAATTATTTCTGCTGCGGAGTAGCCATTTTAAACATATGACGGTTACCAAGAGAAACAGAAGACAACTGATGTCTAGCGGCTATTAAATAAACTAGACTATGTATTCGTTTCTCCAATAGCCGAGCCGAGGCTCGGCGATCGATAGTTTGGACAAAATAATACTTGGTAATACGTATATTTTTTTTGAAACACACTGTAATAATAATAATAATAACAATAATGTGCGAATAATTTCAAATTAATTCTTGGAAACTCCGAATTTATTTACGATATATATAGATACATATTTGCATAAGCGTATTATACATAAACATGAAAACAGAAATTCCGTTAATACTGATAGGTTATCAAAAGATGTTTTTCAAAATAACGAGCGGGAAGTCTTTTTGTTAATTATTTAGCATTTAACTACAGGCAAATACGTATAAATAGCGATTGTTATTGCTAATAAACTCGTTGTGATGTGAATTCTGTAAGTTTCGCTACTCAAAAGGCATAGAAAAATTGGTTAAAAAGTAGGGTAAACATTGCTAAGTCATCGCGGAACATAAGTTTCAAGAAAATAGGTAAGTCACGCTAATATCTAATTTACTTTTAACTAGATGACAAATTATTATTTCGTAATAGATTACCTTCTATATGACGGATACTTTTTTAATGAATTACCGGATATTTTTGCGAAAACTGTAGACCTATATCCTGGAAGAGTGTTTTGGGAAATGTTTTTTTTAGTGCTTTTAGGTTTAGTTTCGCTGCCAGTAAAATTACTCGAAATGTCGTGATTTAGTAAAATATATCGATAATACATTCTTTTCTTTTCTAGCACTTAAATTTTTCACAATTTTTTCATTTAAATCTGGGTATTTGAGTAATCTAAGAAAATTTTAACATATGTTCATTAAAATTGCAATAATTATTATTGTAAATCGTACATTTTATATAAATTTCCAGAAATTCAATATAAATAGTATTTGTGTTGTCTTTTAGTATGATAATTAGTGGAGCAGCTTGCTTTATGTAACGAAACTTTACAGAAATTGCATATACAATAGATACATATATCGTGTTTCTCTACTAACGTCATGCGTCACAAACTATACGAGGTTAGCCATTTGTATTTCGTGAATAGCAAACAAAAACAAATTTTTTTATTATCGAAAATAGTTTTATTGCTTTTCAAGTTATTCTCCTTGAAAATCAATGCACTTTTGCATTTGTTTAAACCAGTCCGAAAAGCATTGCTGCCACTGTGAAGGCGGTATCTCCAAAATATCAGTTTTGAATGCCTTAACTGCCTCTTCCGGCGTAGACAATCGTTGAACATAAAGTTTATTCTTCACGTATGGGAACAAAATGAAATTACAGGGTGCTAGATCAGGACTGTACAGCGCATGGCTCATCAATTCAATGTTTTGCCCAGTCAAACATTCAATTGTTTGAACCGACCTATGAGAACTCGCATTATCATAGTGGAGAATGATCTACATTCGCATATGTAGATTGCTACAGCCTGGAGAAACTAAACCCGACAAGAAATAAAGTGTATCCCACAAGAATATGTGTGAGGGTAGCCGTTTATATTTCAGGAACTGGCAATACTGTTAGTGTTGCCTCCGATCTGATTATTGCATTGTGAAGTTTGTCATTTTTGACAATATATTTACCTCGACAGTTTTATTATTCGGTCGCTATTTCTATTGTTGACAGTAACTTGAAAATTTTATGTCAGCAAAAAATGGAATTTTCGTGCAATTATTTTTCATAACATTTGACGTGGATTATCTCAATAAGAATGTATGGACGAGCTGAATTCTTTATATGGTGATGAAGCACCATCGAAAACTACAATATATCGTTAGTATAGTGAATTAAAACTTGGACGGCGTTCTTTGGACGATGAATTTCGTGAAAATCGTCCCACAAATTTGTTGTTGTGTGTGTCGAAAAACATTAATGCAGTGTCTGAATTGATAATGCAAGACCATCATGTGACGTACTGTGAGATCTAGGCATTTCTAGGTATTAGCAATGCCAGCATGCATAAGATCCTGTATGAATATTTAGCCGTTAAGAATCTATGTTCCCGTTGGGTACCAATAAATGCACAAAAAATACAATAACGGTGCTTCAAAGAACATTTATAAAGTCGTTACAGGTGATGAATCTTGGATCTATACGTATGAGCCCGATAGTAAACACCAGTCGACTGTGTGGGTATTTCAAAATGAGCCAAAACCAACAAAAGTTGTTCGCTTTCGAAGCTATGTTCACGTTGGGTAACACATAATTTAATAACCGTTCAAAAAGGGACTCGAGTCGATTGGTGCCAAGAAATCCACAAAAAATACAATAGCGGTGCTTCAAATAAAGTCGTCACAGGTGATGAATCTTGAATCTATACGTATGAGCCCGATAGTAAACAGCAGTCCTCTGTGTGGGTATTTCAAGATGAGCCAAAACCAACAAAAGTTGTTCGCTCTCGAAGCACATCAAAACAAATGGCCGCTTGTTTTTTCGGAAAAACCGGTCACGTTGCAACCGTACCTTTAGAGAGTTGTAGAACGATCAATTCCGAATGGTACACAACTATTTGTTTGCCAAAAGCTTTTGAAGAGATGAGGAACACAAACCAAAAACGATCATTCTCCAGCATGACAATGCGAGCTCTCACAGGTCGGTTCAAAGGATTGAATATTTGACCGGGCAAAACATTGAATTCTTTTTGTTCCTACAGATGAAGAATAAACTTCTTGATCAACGGTTTTCTACGCCGGAAGAGGCAGTCGGGGAATTCGGAATTCATATTTGGAGATACCGCCTTCACAGTGGCAGCAATGCTTTTCGGATTGGTTTAAACGAATCCAAAAGTGCATTGGCTTTCAAGGAGAATATTTTGAAAAGCCATAAAACTATTTTTGATAATAAAATTTTTTTTTATTTGCTATTCCCGAAATATAAACCGCTACCCTCGTATAAAAATTATCCAGGGAAATAAAATCTATGGAAAATTATTGTTTAATAAAAAATTATATAAGTTACTTTGGGACATAGGGGCTTGCACATTAGAAGAATATCGTAATTATTTAATGGTCGAGTAGATTTAGATTTTGTAACTTTGTTCTGACCTATTTTTATTTAATGAAGAATTAGATGATTGTATTGTTGGTCCACTGAAAATGAGTAAATGGCTGTACCTATTGCTATTTTTCTTTTTTTTCAGTTTCTTAATACAAGGAAGTGTTTCATCATTTAAGCATTTACCTATGTTATTATCAAGTCGATCCAATAACATCTTGATTTATCAATTATAGCTAGTCATTTAAAGGCTAACATTTATCGAGATCTGCGATTACATCACGTAGACAGGTTAGTCAATACATTACTTGAGTTTTTAGTTTGAAGTTTTATTTATTTATTGACAAGAATATATTGGAAAAATGATTTATTTTATAGAAATAAGATTTGAAATATTGTTCAGCTTTTGTCCATCATAAGAATATATTTCTACGCCTACTACACACTTAGAAAACCTTTACAATTTTAACCTGTAATTTAGAACTTGATATTTACCAAGCTTTTGTTGCCATTTCGTATCAATTGACGTAAATGTTAAGGAAGTTCAAACATTGTTAACAGATCTAGGTAAGAATGTTGTAAATAATTTGTATAGAATTTGGAATAGGCCAGTACATTGATAATATTTTTCAGATTTCTGTAGAACATCAGAAGATATTTCTGAGCTACATTCACTCAACTATTACTGTAACTAAACTAGTCTAAAAACCAGCTGAAAAAACACTTAAATTCAGATTATTGTAGTGGATAATGGCGAACAGGATTAATGAATTGCTGATATTAATGGTATATATTTTGAACTTGTGTTGTTGTATCAGCAATGAATTTCGGAAACTCTGGCCGTTAACATGTCCTAGTGGTAGTATTATGATAAATGGATTATGTGTTTCAGGATCAGGGATAATGTTTAATAAAGTTCCGAGTTTGTACAACCTCACTGAGAAGACTGGATAGGCGCTACTTATGTATATTCTAATGTAGAAAAATTTATTTATTCATCGCAGTTAGCAATTCATCTTTGCAAGGCATCTTGACGTCGCTGACACGATGCAAGCTGTCTACAGTACCTGTAAACGTTCGCCTGCCCTCGGTTTCTGTCCTGTTCCATCCTTATTTATGACACATTGTTTGTTATTGCTATAAGTAAAATTTCAAGTATTTTTTTTTAAATATGTTTAAGAACTTAAGAGCCAATAATATTCTAAATATTTTCTGTTATTTTATATAGTAGAGATTAATGCTAATATTAATTATTTCGCCAAAAATGCACTGCCAAGCTTTATTATTATATATTACTTTTGTTATGTGTCTATTGTTATCTAAAAAAATAATTCTAAAATAAAGGTACAAACAATCAATCAGAAGTTCTTTTTTGCTTGAACTGAGCAACCAAAATATCAATATTGTATTTAATAAAATTAATGTCTATTAGCCAAAGTGATATACTTGAAATCGGTACAGTCGGATTGGTTAATCTACTGAAATCTATTTTTATTTAATCTCAAATTTTTGGCCCCATAATGTTGGAATATTAATTTCATTTTGTAGATGCTATAATTTTAAAAAAACTGGATTAGCAATTTGAGGTTGAACAAGAAAATTTCAACTGTTAGGCAAAATATTATTTTATTTTTGACCATACTTTCTTTGTAACCTATTACATTCAGTTTACTAATATACAATTTATTATATTCTTTCGGAAAACCTATGCTTTTTCTTGAGGATAATGCACGTGTTCACGCTTCTGCTATTTCATTGGCAAAAATTCAGAAAATTACGTTTGGAACTACTTCCGCATCAAGCTTATTCACAAGATTTAACTCCCTTAAACTTTTTTCCTTTTTCCAATCTGAAGATATGGCGGAGTCTAAAGGGATTTGAACCAAATGAAGAGGAAATCACCTCATTTGGCTCAAATCCCTTTAGACTATGCCATGTCCTCAGATTGGAAAAAGAAGAAAGGTTAAGGGAGTCAAATCTTGTGCATAAGCTAGCTGCGGAAGTAGTTCCGAACGTAATTTGCCACAAAATAACCCCTCGCCCACCTTGAATAGACCGGTTTCTTTTCTGCTCTCTCGCAGGATTAGGGGACACTACATAAACATTTCACCACCCTCTCTGGTCTCGTAATACGTGTTCAGCTCAGAGGGTATAATTTTGATCATACGTACGGACCCTTAATTTCAACATAAACAAATAAAGAAAAGACTACAATAGTCAGATTGTAGTAAGATGATCACCTCATTTGGTCGATCACTGCGTTGCTCGTGTTGACAGCTCGTACGGCCTCATTTAAACTTTACTACCCAATATTTCACTCTTGTAAATGAAGGAGCAGACTCACCCAGAGTAGAATCCAGTTCAGCTTTTATATCGATTGGGCTGAGGCCATTCAAATAAAAGTATTGTATCACGTAACGATGATTAATTTTCTCCATTTTTACAAATTCACTGAAAACGTTTACTATTGACGGCTACTAAACAAATACTAAACAACGTGGCGTCTGCAAACTTGAAACATATGCTTTATAGATTGTGTACTTTCTAATACACTGACATTTCTCAAATAACTACCGCCATCTCTAGGTCAGGTCGGGTACTTATGGGCTCACCCTCGTAATGTACAATATTAAACAGCTGATAAAAGTAATCATGTAACAATTCTGCCAACAATGTCATATCAAAACTTGTTCAAAACAAATTGAAATATAGTGTGTTCCGATACTTCGTCACAAATGTACTGAAACCAAGAAATAAATTTAAATCGATTTTTTAAAATCCTATTACCATTTCTACGAAATATCCAATAATTTTTTAAGCACTTAACTGAATATTATTTATATCTAAATCAAATACACGATCTTCATATAAATAATACACAGTAAAATATCGGTTTACTCTTTAAATATTCATTTCATTGACGATATGAACGGATATTGGCTAACCCGATAGTGCAAATACACGAATTATAGACAGATTTATGAATTACAAAAAAATTTAGTTATAATTGTCGACGAGGTATGTGATTATTATGAAGGTAAACTACTATTTAAATACAATAGTAAAGACAAACGTTTTATTCTCGCTAACGCGTACATATACATCTACTTGTGCATATATACATATGTATATACGTATATCTAATTGGTGTAAATAATATATTTACAAAGACAGATACGTCCACGAATGTAGATATTCTGTTATCGCTTTTATAAAATTTCTCAAAATATCCGGTTGGGATCATTTACTATCAACTAATACGTGAACAATGTTATACAAAAAAATTATCATATTTTTAATGTACATTATTGTATGTTTCTGTTTGGTTTCGGCTGGTAACAATGCACCTAAAAGTGGTGGTAAACCAATAATTCATGGAAACGTTGCTACAGCACCGTGCAACAAAGGCTATAAGAAAATTGGTGGAATTTGTCGAGAGGTTGTTTCTTTTTAAGTGAGTAACCATTTTAACTTTAATTTAAAAAAATTATTTGTATTTAAAACTGTATTTATCTGTCAAGTTAAAAAAGGTGTTGAAATAACATTTTAGACATTAAAATTAATGACGAGGAGTCACCATTTGACGTCACTTCTAAATGTATAGGGTATTCCAAAAAATCGAGATGTATTAAAATTATACTTTTTTAAGCGCAATATTCTGTACTTTGTTTATAAAGGCGTTTTACATTTCGCGGTCTTTTTAAAGAATAAATAAAACACATAATTTGCATTCACTTTCAAAAACTTTTTATTGGTAATTGAAGTATCAGTTATGACATTTATTTGCGAAAAACAATATCTGCCAAATGGCCTCCTCTTGCAGCTCCACAGACGTCCACTTTTTGTTAAAATTTTCAATGACATTTTGATATAATAGAGACTGTCTCGCCAATGACACGAATAATTTCATCTATCAAAGCAGAAATTGATTGTGGATTGTTTCCATAAACCTGACTTTTCACATAACCCCAAAGAAAATAGTCTAACGGTGTCAAATCACATGATCTTGGTGGCCAATTAACATCGCCGTTTTGAGATTACACGTTCAGGAAATTTTTCCCTCAATAAATCAATTGATTCGTGTGCAAAGTGAGGTGTAGCGCCATCTTGTTGAAACCACATATCCTCTAGATCAATATTCATTAATTCATGTCATAAAAATTCGGTTATCATCCGACGATATCGATCACCATTGACAGTTACAGCTTCACCAGCAGCATTTTCAAAGAAATCCAATTACACCACCTGATCATAATGCACACCAACAGTAACTCGTTTAGGATGCATAGGTTTCTCATGAATAATTCGTGGATTTTCCTCACCCCCAGATACGGCAATTTTGTTTATTAACACAGCCACCAAGTTCAAAATGTGCCTCATCGGAAAACATTATTTTTTGAGAAAAATCAGCTGGTTGCAGTTATTGCATAAGAGATTTCTGGATCATCTCATGTAATGGAAACCAAAATTAAGCAACGAAATTGTGTAATCGTACGCCACGAGATTGTTTTGTTAAGTCGTACGTACATTTCGACCATCCAATGACAGCTGATAAGCTTAAGAATGTAATTTGATGCGGCAGTGGTGAAACTCATGTATTCATGAATTCAGATGTATTCAGATTTTGCCGAAACAAGAGTCTATTAACGAGTCGTACTGATCATTTGTTGGATGATCTATTCGTTTATACTTAATTGGAGCTTACTAAAGAATTAAATGTTGCATTTTTACTGGGCTATTCTTTACTGTTACCTAGAGATAACTACTCTTTGATGTAATTAAATTACTATTTTGGCGGCAAATTCAAAATCAATTTGACGTATAAAATTTGTTCTGCAAACAATTTTATGTTCGATACAGCCTTCACATTTTTGCTGTGTAATTTATGCAATGATCAACATGTCTACTATTATAAGAAAGATCCCGAAGGAGGTAGCAATATGAGCAGCAAAACGCTGACTGTTATAATGATCGCAGAGTGAAATACACA
This sequence comes from Dermolepida albohirtum, assembly GCA_031893035.1. Lineage (NCBI taxonomy): Eukaryota > Metazoa > Arthropoda > Insecta > Coleoptera > Scarabaeidae > Dermolepida > Dermolepida albohirtum. The sequence continues at coordinate 170,106 of JAVIWB010004188.1, read as the reverse complement.
AGAAGATTGTATCATTCAATACACACGCTAGAAAAGCCTACGAATTTTCAATCTTGTTGGAAATCTCAGTTGAAAATACCAGTTTAAAAAACTATATATTAATATAACATAATATTCTACTATATTCTAATGCATACCAGCGTATCCTTTATTGCAATGTGTTTTGTTCCTTCAATATTTGCATAGTTACCAAGCCCGTAATTTTCTTTTGAAATTACATCAAATTTGTATTTATGTAAATTGTGTGAATGTTAGTTATACATATATCTTTGTTTCAGTATTCAATATGAAAGAAGTACTTCTATCCTAATGAAACACTCCGCTGCGTGATCTACTAGCTTATTCTTCTCTAAATAAAAACTATACATATTTTACTTATATCTTAAGATATTATATATCTTTTTAACTAATAGTCCAGTGTTGATTTTGGAATAAATAATGACAAAAGAAATTAGTGTAATATTCTTCGGGATAATCTTAATTTTTATGTTACAATCGTCTGCTACTGCTGCACCAATAAACATTCCTGATGGTGTTAGATTTCCTATGCTGTCATGTTCTACTGGTTCGATTAGAGTTGATGGGATATGTGTTACAGAAGTCACACGACTTCCATCTAAACATACAAAATTAATAACTCACAAAGTAGCCGCCAAATCGGTTTAATATGTTTATATTTGTCTATTTCATCAAGTAATTTATAGGGTAGCTATGCAGGCAAGACATTGTGTAAAATTATTTTAGCATTTTAAAAATTAGAATTTACCAAGCGTTTTTAGGCTTCATGATCTGTAATTTTTATACATTTCAGAAAATAAACTTTTGAAAACTTATAATATGGAGTTTATTATTTGTGGTTTCACATTATCTTTACATTGAACGATCAAGTTGTTACATGCTCATTTTGTCATCAGTGCAAATTTAGTGTACATCACTGTATGTGGTAATATAATAACCTTTTGTGAATGTAACACAGGTTGAATTGTCATCATTTATAAATACACACTCTGGTGCAGAGAAAACGGAACTTTTTTAAAATAGAAATTCTCAGAAGCGCCATCTATTAAAAAAATATGCGTCGATATGGTAGATCTTTGACCTATGTTACGTTAAAATATGATATTTGAATCAGTGTGTATGAGTGGTATAAACAATTTAGAGACGGTCGTACGGACATAAATGACGACGAACATTCTGGTGCAAAAAAACCTGTGGTTACAGAAGGTAAAATCGAACTTGAATGCGTGAATTTATCAGAAATGAGTCGAAATCCTCATTGCGATACGTGGGAATGGAATTAAATGTTTCCGAAGATCCAATTCATCGCATTTTGATACAACATTTTGGACTCAGAAAGATTAATACAAGGTTTGTACTACACAGGCTAACTGAATTCAACATTATATAGACTTGATTAAAGACTCAAAAAACGTTGAAAGGTATTCTATTGTAACTGGCGATGAGATGTAGTGTTCTCAATATGATCCAGACACCAAGCGTCAAAGCTGAATGGAAGCATCCAATCCAAGAAAGATCGAAAAAAAGCCATTCGGAGAAGTCAAAAGTGAAGACAATGTTGATTTGTTTTTATGATTCGAAAAGCATAGTGCACAAAGAGTTTGTATCAACTAGTCAAACAGTCTATGCTGTATATTATCTTGGTGTTACGAATGGTAGCTGGCGTTTGTTACATGATAATGCACCATCTCATAGCACGACGCTTGTCACTGATTTTCTAACTACAAACGACCTTTTAACCATCAACCATTCACCGTATTCACTGGATTTGGCCCTCTGTGATTTCCATGGAAGCCATTAACAAGGCGTGGACAGCGATCTTGAAGGACATCTCTAAAGATGAACTCAAAAATTCATTTGACATTTTAATAGACCATGAAAAACGTTGTATTGAAGCCGAAGGTGACCGATTTCAATAAAATAAATGAATTTTGCCAAAATAGTAAGCTTTTATTTGTATTTAAAAAAAAATTCCATTTTCTCTAAGATAGACTGTATACACTTCAATTTTTAGAAGCAGAATTGGTATCGTTTCGGTTCTATATCGGTTTTCATAATTAACTATCTTTTAAGGAAGAATGATTTTGTACTAGTTGTTTTTGTGGCCGGACATAAGTAATTGACGTCTGCTCAGGAAGATTGAAACGCCCTTATAACAGAGTGAAAATTTCTAAATGTTCGTGAAAAAATAGTTGATACTCTTTTTAAATTTGAAAATGGGTCTCTTTCGCCGAAATTATTCACTCATACTCTGGTGAAATGTGATGGACCTCCAAGAACAACGAGGAGACAATATAAGAATCGCCATCGTCCCATAGCTGAGTATAAAGGAAGGGTAAATGCCATCAACAAGACCAAAAGAGTCACAACTTATTACCCAGACTGTAAAAGTAGACCAATACTTTTTATCCAATATTTTGCAAAAGTTCATGAGTTATGTTTCAATTATAATCATTGTTTATTTTGACTATTTTTTTGGACGAATTTTTTTTATACTAAAAACAATTGTGAAAGATTTTTTTTCAATTGTCAATGTATATTGTCATCTATCCTATTCCCAGATATCGATTTTAAAGTACGCCCTTTTAAGTATAATTAGAAACATATGTGAACCACCGGTGATGCACGCCGCTAGATGAAAGCGATGTCTATGAATCACGGGTGATACAAGCTGGGTTGAACGTGTTAATTACCAGGTATTGTATTTTTGTATTTTTTGTGGTCTTAATTTAATGACCCATACCTGTATATTTTTCAATACTATAGGAGATACACTGTATATTCAATTTATGATATTTTGTTACATATTCTACACAACAACATTCAATGAATAAAATCACGTTTCCTGCTTATTAACATTCGAACAGTAACTTTTATTAATATCCTTCTTAGAAAATAAAAAAAAGACTCTTTTGACAGCGAAAACACGTTCTAGAAATATTGAGAGATATTTAAATATTAGTTGTATACTTAAGTTGCTAGTTACACGAATAATTTTGTGTGTTAACATATGGTTATCCACATTCTTATCGAGGTGATAGCTTATCTAATTCGCAAGTAAAAGACATCCTCGCTCATCCATATAAGTATATATGTATATAAGTAATACGTGCATACCAGAAATGTTAGGTAAAAAACTACTGATCTTAATACTGTACGTCCTTGTCCTATATTGTCTCATAAGTGTTGCTGGTCAAGAGGAAGCGGAAAAAGACGATGCTGAAGTAAAAATCGCTAATATAATTACTGTAAAGTGCAAACGGGGTTTTATCAAAGTAAAAGGGCGGTGTAGACAGATTTACTTCACTTGAGTGAGTAAGTAATATCTTTCTAAATGTTAAAATACCAAATTATTATTTATGATTTATTTTCAGCGAGGGAATAACAAAAACGCTCGTAGAGAAAGAAAAACGCTCACACACGTAACTTTTAAAAATGTTTTCTGTTTTAAAAACAATGTTGCTTATAACTATCTTCGCTATAGCTTTGGGATGTAATGCTACAGTTATAAATAGACATAATTCTAAAGAAATAAAATTAGCCCATATAGCTCCCCCAGAATGTTCAACAGGATATATCAAAATTGGTAAAAGATGTCGCCCAATTATGTATTTTTAAGGTAGTGTATTGGATTTTTAATTATTAATGTTAAAGATGACTTTTGCCCCTCCTATATACTCTATAGGGGGGCGCGGTAAACAAATAAGAGGACTGTTATTTACAAATACAAAATACTAATTAAATAGTGTAATGAAGTTAAGATTATATGTGCCTTCTTGAAGACGAAACGTTATATTAAGAAAAAATGTAATTTTAATTAGGAATTTTAAAAATAAAATCGGTCTGGTACGTAGATTTCCGTGGTCGTGGTCCCTACTATCTGCTTCTGGGCTTCCGGGCTGGAACCGCGTTACTGGTATAACTGCCGACGTTATGTGGGTAAGAAACGCCGGCAGGTATACCAGTGACGCATTTCCAGCCCAGAAGCCCAGAAGCAGATAATAAAATGTAACGTATTGAATATACAAGTTCCATTTAAATAAATAGAAGATATTATAAATGACTATTTGATTCTTTTAAGCAAACTGATTTTTTTCTGGAACTTATTCAACTCATAAATAATTGAATTTTGAAAATTAATGCATTCTTTTCTTTTTTAATATGCTGGTTGTTTTGTTTCAAATATAATCTTTACTCTTTTTTATTGGGAGTTTCGACTATTGGGTTAGTAAATTAATTTATGTTAACGACGTTTTATTAGAGTCCCACAAAAAATTTCTTAAGTTTGTTTTACGTCAAAGTGGATGATGTTTATCTTATGGTATAATAATGATAGTATGACTTCGTTGTTTTCCCGACGAAATCTATTCTGTGTGAGGTTTTTGATGAACATCGTTAATAACATTGTGAATGGCTCTGCAAAAAATATCTTTTAATACGAGGGTAGTCCCAGAAATACGCGACCTAACAAAGAAAACACAAAAATTTTGCGAAGAAATATATTTATCCCTCCACATAATCTCGTTTCAGCTCTATACACTTTTTCCAGCGATGTTCAATAAGTTTGATATCCTTTTTATAACAAGAACAGCCTTGCTCCTCAAAATAGCTATTAACTACCGACATTACTTCTTCATCGTTGGAAAATCTTTAACCACTGAGCCGTTTTTTGAAGTTTGGGAACAAAATAATCCGTTGGGGCTAAATTTGGTGAATATGGTGCATGAGGTAGCAATTCAAATTTTAATTCAGTAATTTTGGCTATTGCAATAACTGATTTGTGAGCTGGTGTATCTTCTTGATGAAACAAAACATTCTTCTTAGCCAAATTTGGCCGTTTTTACTTGATTTCTACCCTCAAATGTTGCAATAAATTCCCATAATACTCGCCGTTGATAGTTTTTCCTTTTTCAAGATAATCAATGAAAATTATTCCACGCGCAACCCAGAAAACCAATGCCATGCCCTTCTCTACAGATATAACGGCCTTCACCTTCTTTGGAGCTGGTTCTCCCTTTTGAGTCCATTGTTGTAATTGTTCTTTTGTCTCGGGTTTGAAGTGATGATCCATGTTCCACGCAAAAATTCTGCTTAGTTACTGTGAAACTTCGCTAAACACTCAATTGAAACATCTTCGCGACACTGTTTTTGCTCGAGTGTGAGCAAACCCTGCACCCATCCTACACACAGCCTTCTCATGTCCAAATTTTCAGATAATATGCGATGTACGGCATTTTTGAAACGCCTACTATATCTGCTACCTCGCGCACTTTTAGTGGACGATCATCCAGTACCACCTTGTGGATTTTCTTCACCATTTCAGGAGTCGTCACCTCATTTAGTAGACCACTGCGATGCTCGTCTTGGCAGCTCGTACGACCTCGTTTAAACTCTGCTACACAATATTTCGCTATTGTAAACGAAGGAGCAGACTCACCCAGAGTAGAATCCAGTTCAGCTTTTATATCGGTTGGACTGAGGCCTTTCAAATAGAAGTACTGTATCACGTAACGATGACTAATTTTCTCCATTTTTACAAATTCATTGAAACGTTCAATATTGATATCTGTCAAACAAATACCAAATAACGTGGCGTCTTCAAACTTGAAAGGTATGCTTTATAGATCGTGCGCTTTCTAATACATTGATATTTTTCAAACAACTACCACAATCTCTAGGTCAGGCCGGGTACTTATGGGACCACTCTCGTACAATCCGGAAGATATTTTAAGCACAGTCGCGCTTTTAAAATATCAGCACATAGGACAAGATTACGGAGAACGCCCATCAACGTGGTATGTGATATGACCAACAAAATCAAGAGGATAATATTCAATTAACTATATTTAATTAACGATTTTACTATTTGAAAGTAAACAAAACCTACACAGAGTCACACAGGAACGTAAACTGAAATACTGTCGATGCTGAATTATTACGATAACCTTAAAGACAAGGAGTGAATATTTAATTAATTGTATTTATTTAACTATTTTTTTCAGCAATGAGTTTAACTATTTCCGTTAAAAGAAATACTTCTTTTAATTTTTTTTTATTTTGTATATATTATCATTTGTCTTATAATTAGGTTTCGACGTATCGGGAAATAAAGTTTCTGTTATTATTGTTAGACAATAAAAGATTATTATATATTCTTGTATACATGTTAAATAATATTTATAAAAGTGTTAATAATAATAATAAGTTTTTTGTTGCAGATTTTCTATTTCGTCAGACTTAAAAATGTCCAGTGATCACATACTAACATAAAACATTTATTTATTAATTCCCTCATCCAATAGAATAATATTTATGGTTATGTATTTCATTCTCAGATTATACCAGTTATTCAAATTAGTTTAAGATATTGAAGACACTTTAACAACTAATTATCATATAATTAATCATGTTCATCGAATTAGTATTATAATCATTCTTGTAATAAATATAATATAAAATACGTTTGATGTGGTTATTTTATTTAATATTAGTCAGTATTTTAGTTTTGTACAACTGGAGGAAACGATAAAATTATTTAAATGTAAACAAAGAATATTTTAGAAAATACTTCTATGTAGAATAAGTAAACACATTCTTTTGGCCTTGATTGAGTTGGTTTAGCTTTATGAGGCGATTTAAAATACTATATTTACATTGATACGCATTTTGAATGAATCTAAAATTAGAAATTAGGACAAAATGGATTAAAGGTTATTAAAATTAAATTCGTCTTATTATAAATGTTAAATTGGAACTTTTGCAAGACGTCCTCAGTCGTATTTTAACACGTGTAATTTCTGGAAAAAGATTGCCTACTCTTAATCACTCTTAAATATCAATACTTCCCTCTAAGGCTTCCACAAACGATACGATTTAGGAAATAGTAAATTTTTTAAAATGATTAGTTAGAAATAGATAAGCAGATATTATATCAGCTCAATAAAGGACAAACTAAACTGATAATGCTGACGATGTTTACATTTTTTATTTAGGCCAAAGAAAAACATATTTTATCCAAACTTATCCGAATGAAACCATACGAGGGTGATTCCAGAGGTACCCGACCCAACAAAGAAGACACAAAAATTTTGGAAAGAAATATATTTTACAACATAATCTCCTTTCAGCTCTATACATTTTTTCCAGCAATTTTCATTAAGTTCGATACCTTTTTTATAATAAAAACTGTCTTGCTCCTCAAAATAGCCATTAACTGCTTACATCACTTCTTCGTCGTTGGAAAATCTTTGACAACTGAGTCATTTTTTCAAGTTTGGGAAAAGAAAATAATCCAAGGGGGCTAAATCTGGCGAATATGGTGCATGAGGTAGCAATTCAAATTTTAATTCACTAATTTTGGCCATTGCAATAACTGATTTGTGAGCTGGTGCATTGCTTTGATGAAATAAAACTTTCTCCTTAGCCAAATGTCGCCGTTTTTTCTTGATTTCTTCGCTCAAATGTTGCAATAAGTTCGCATAATACTCGCCGTTGATAGTTTTTCCTTTTTCAAGATAGTCAATGAAACTTATTCGGCGCATCCCAGAAAACCGATGCCATCACCTTGCCTACAGATGAAACGGTCTTCGCCTTCTTTGGCGCCAGTTCTCCCTTTTGAGTCCATTATTTTGATTATTTTTTTGTATCGGGTATGAAGAGATGGACCCATGTTTCATCCATGGTTATGATACGGCGCAAAAATTTTGTTTCGTTGCTGTGAAACTTCGTTAAACACTCAATTGAAACATCTTCACGACATAGTTTTTGCTCGAGTGTGAGCAAACGCGGCACCCATCTTGCACACAGCTTTCTCATGCTCAAATTTTCAGATAATATGCGCTGTACCGCACTTTTTGAAATGTCTGCTATTTCGCGCAGTTTCAGCCGACGATTATCCAGTACCGCTTTGTGGATTTTCTTCACCATTTCAGGAGTTGTCAACTCGTACAGTCTCGTTTAAATTCTGCTACCTAATATTTCACTGTTGTAAACGAAGGAACAGACTTACCCAGAGTAGAATCCAGTTCAGCTTTTATATTGGTTTTGCTGAGGCCTTTCAAATAAAAGTATTTTATCACGTAACGATGACCGATTTTCTCCATTTTTACGAATTCACTGAAAACGTTCACTATTGATGGCTGCCAAACAAATACTAAACAACGTGGCGTCTTAAAACTTATGCTTGACACATATGCTTTAGAAATTGTGTACTTTCTAATGCAGAGATATTTTTCAAACAACTGCCGCCGTCTCTAGGTCAGGCCGGGTACGTATGGGACCACTCTCGTAAACAATGAGCATTTACTTTTCTGGTGTTACACTTTATATATGGTACATAACAATTTGTTATCATGTTTTTAAAATATTTATTTTGATTTAAATAGAATTCGATTTAAAATTTCATTAAATAAAAAATAAATAAATTAATTTTTTGTTCGAACACATGTATAGACGCTGTAGAAAATTTAAAGTCTCTATATGTGTCTAATTGCTGTGTAATGCATTTAAAACGTTTCTATCAACTTCTTACCATTATAAGAATCTGACGAAATACGCGCCTTTGACAACCTAGCGAGTTTAACAGAGAATGGGTTACTAGACTGCAAGAAGAAGTGGTCTTTTCGGAAAATTTTCGATAGATTTATAGCCATGCTATTTTGTGATGGCACATTGTTTCAAGGCGACCAGATTTCCACTTTAGGTTGCTGGTTTTAAGAGACCGACTAGTCCTTGAAAGATTTCAAATCAATACTTTTGAAAGTAAACTTTAATTGAAACTGTCGTTGTTTAAATTAATCAATTAAGGTTAATTAAATTGAATAAATCTACAGTGTGTGTTCGACTTTCGACGGCGTAAGTCTAGTACCGACTTTGTTTTTGTGCGCCTTTTGCCGTGGTTCCAGTTTCGTCACTGCGATTAATTATCTACTGATGATGACAACTTCCTTGTCGAAATACGTATATGGAATATGAGAATTATGGTGGAAAGCTGTTATATTAACCTCGATTAAGCAATAGTTTGTAGAATGTGGAAGGTCCATTAAGATTCGTACCATTCATCGCCGAATAAGGATCTCTGATGTTCTGATGTTTCTCATATCACTTTTTTCTGATGCTATCTTCCACTCCTAGGCATTAACGTAATCAACATCAGTTGTGTAGATATAATTCCAGCGCAACGAATAATAGAATGCAACACTCCTTGATCATCAATTCTGTTTTTGTTTTGATCTACATGATGGTCAATATTGGATAAGAAGGCGATGTTTTTCGGATTCAAATAAAAACGATTTTTTAGCTATAGTGAGTTTATAGATCTATTAATTATTGATCAAGATTATTTGAATTATGCAAATATTTTGCCATTAGATGTCGAACAGTCGTTTTCCGCATATAAGAACATTTATTTCTCACGGCACACACGCTTACAAGAAGAAATAGTTGAAACATACACGATGCTGCAAATATTTAACGGATCCTATCCACTTTGTGCATTTGCATTCTGAAACGTATCGAAACACGTATTACTGACCGAACGCTTGCCTTGCCAACTCTACGCATGTATAATATATATAATAATTTTAAATCTTGTTTCAATATTATATTAAAACAAAAGCTTAAATGCTACAAATTGTTATTAAAAATAAATTTTTTTGACTGGATCATATTAAAATACTTATTACAACATTCGGCTTCTCAATTCTTAGATGTGACCGTAGTTCCCGTATGATTTCTCTTCGTAAACAACACATAAATATTTATATTATTGAATTGATATACGAAATGAAAGATTAATGTTTATATGACCTTGTGTTTTGATAAAAATTAGAACACGAACTCAATTATAAGATTAATTCGTTTTTAGTTTCTTTAGTATTGAATGTACATCATCATGTCTTCCAAAGTATTGATATTATTCATATCGCTTTGTTTACTGGTTGCGAATATATCCTGCCAAGACGAAAATGGCGAAGAAAACGTCGAGGAAAACGTTGAAGAAAACGTCGAGGAAAACGTTGCAGAAAATGTAGATGAAAATGCTGGAGAAAACGTACAGCAAGGAACTGAATCATCGGCGAAAATCAGGAAAATTATAAAAGTACCGTGTTCGAGTGGATATGGTCAATTTGTTGGAAGTTGCAGAGCGCAATGGTAGAAGTTAGGTAATTTTTTTGGGAATAAGCTTTTTCTATCATTTTCAAAGTATGTTTTTAACTTTGTAGTTATCAAGTTGTTTTTTGTTTGCAATAGTTGTGCAATATTTAATAAAAATTGACTTTACAACACTAGTGCTGCGAAAATTTTCAAATGAATAGATAGTTAGAAAAGAATGGTGTACCAAATAAATTTATGCTTTGTATACATTATTGTTTTCTCCATATACATATAACAGGTTTTCCAATAAGATTGATATGATTTCTTTAAAAAAAAACACACTTATTTTTAAGACAATTTAAAAGTTTTTTTATTTAATGTGAAGTACAATCGATACAATTAAGTTCTAAATAAAACGTCATTCAAATGGCCTCCACGACTTCTTCTGCAGGAACGAATTCGATGAACTCAATTTTCGAGCACTTTTTCCACTAAATCTAGTCGTATGTCATGAATGGCACGTTCAATATTGACTTGTAAAGCTTGAAGAGAGTCTGGTTTATTTCGATAGACCAATGACTTCAAATAACCCCACAAGATCAATAAGGTTGATATATAACCCCTTTCCACATTAACTTTGTAAATTCTGTATACGCATTTCGACAACCAAGTTGTCATCATCAGCAGATAATTTCAAAGTGTCGCACCTGGTAAAACACGGCGAAAAACACAGTGTACATCTTGGTTTTGAACGGTGTGGATCGCGTACGGAGTTTGATTTTCGTGCGGTTGTTTTTCGCCGTGTTTTACCAGGTGCGACACTTTGAAATTATCTGCTGATGATGACAACTTGGTTGTCGAAATGCGTATACAGAATTTACAAAGTTAATGTGGAAAGGGGTTATATATCAACCTTATTGATCAAGTCAATCAACCACAGGCTCCATCAAATTCAACCCCACAAGAAATAGTCTAATGGTGTTAAATCACAACTTCTTGGAGGCCATTCAATATCACAATTTCTTGAAATAATCGAATCTCCAAACTTTTCTCGCAATAATTCTACTGTTGCATTTGCTGTGTGGCACGTAGCCCCGTCTTGTTGGAACCAAATGTTGTCAAGATCAACTTCTTCCAATGTCGGCCATAAAAAGTTGGTTATCATCAATCTATACCGCTCTCCATTGACAGTAACGGTGTTGCCAGCTTCATTTTGAAAGAAGTAAGGACCGATGATTCCACCATACCAAAAACCACACCAAACTGTCAATTTAGGTGAATGTAATGGTTTTTCATAAATAATTTGTGGATTTTCTTCGCACCAGAATCGACAGTTTTGTTTATTTACCACACCATCCAGATGAAAGTGAGCCTCGTCAGAGAAGATGATTTTCTAAAAAAAATCGTTATCGTTTTCAAGTTGTTCTAAAGCAAAATCAGCAAATTTGCGATATTTAAGGTGGTCCAATGACTTCAGTTTTTGAATGAGAACAATTTTATAGGGATGCAAACCCTGTTTGTACAATCACTTTCCAAAAATAATCATTTTTGAGAAAGAGAGTCATCCCCCATCAAGATAATGCAAGTTCGCACGCAGCACGTAAAAAAATTAAATTTTTAACGCAACGAAACGGCGGACCTAAGTCGCAACGATTTCTATAACTCCGAAAATCAAGAACGGACTGCGTGGTCAAAGGTTCCAGTCGTCAGAAGGAGCAGTCGATGCCTTCAAAAATGCAATTTTGACTGTATCAACAAACGAGTGGAACAACTGCTTCCAGAGTCGGTTCGAGCGCATGCAAAAGTGCATTAATCATCGTGAAGAATACTTCGAAAAACAATGAAGTCTTTAAAAGCTATCTACTGTTTTATTTCAGTTTTATATGCAAAACTTAAAAGACAACCCACGTACGAAGTAATAAAAATCAAATCTTGTTCATCTAGATTATTAAAGAATTATAAAAATGTATCTTTATTTCTTTTTGTTATTGTATTATTTTTATTTCATATCGAATAATATGTAATTAAGCCAGAAATTAATAAATGATATATCCGGAAATGCAATTAATTGTGAATATACATGTATATATATGCAATTGCAGATGCATTTTATATTAATAATGTGAATGTGCTTTTTTACAGGTAGAATATATATTGGAACATTTCGGAATAGATAAAGAAAAGGCTCGAGCTGAATTTTTACTGCAAATATCCTTGTAACATGTACTCCTAGATATATATACACATATAAAAATAAAATTCAATAAATATTAAAAAGTTCGTATTTATTTTGTTCAATTTTCCCGAAACATAAAATTAGTACAAGCACATTCTCTTTATTTACATTTTTTACTTGTATTAGAAACAGCTAAATTATATTAGACCAAAATCTGGTGAAATTCAGGTTTTCTTCTGAACGTATAGAAATAAATAATCTCTGCATATACTAACATCTCTATTCTTCTTGTGACAAGTATTAGAAAACCACTGCTCTGTACACATTCTTACGGAACGAACAGCAAGCAAGCTGGTCAACCGAACTATGTAATGTTTTCAAGGCATGTTAGTTAGCCAAACCATCAACATACGTGACTGAATTTTCGACTTATACCACCGCGGTTTACTAAAGGTACATTCCATGATTATTCCCCTGCAATTTTCTCCACACGCGTACCTACTGTTATCCCAAAAATCATTCGTCTGACCTATTTGAGTAAAGCAGCTTCTATACCAGTATCCATTTTATAATTTTCAATTTCATTGGTGATATTACCTCCTTCAATAGTAACATTTCTCAAATCGCCGTCTTTAATTTTCTGAGAGCAATCACCACTTTGTTTTCTTATATTAAATGAACGCTTTACGATAACTCACAATACTGGCTATAATTTCATAACAACTTTATATATCTTCATTCAGACACGCCTCTATCATTTTAAACCTCCTTGGCTCAGCCGATTATAGAACCTCCCCATTGACTTAACACTGAAATGCCTTTGACATTGAAATGTCATTGGAATCTGCTCGGGTTCAGTCGATTCTAAAACCTCCTCATTGCCCTTGAGTATTCCAACATGTATTGTGGTCAAGGTTAATGAGGAGGTACGATAGGCGACTGAGTCTCTTTACTTACGTATATAGCTGCTTTCTTCAATCGCACAAAAGAAGAAATTGTTTTTAATAGAAACATAACGTTTCCTTTGGATTTTTTAAAATAAATCCTGAAATAGAATAATCCTTGTAGTGCAAAAAAGATCAAAAAGAAAGCGATGCTTACTTAATGCATATTCTATTCGACAAATGACCACCTTACATCTTTCAATATATTTTTGTATTCAAATCTGCATGTAAAATAAAGTTTATATGCTGCAGTTGGCCTACACCATTACTAGATAAGTACCACTTTATCATCACATTTCCATCTAAGTGCTTTATACTTTTCTAGCAATATTTTAGATAAAATCTTTTCCTAAAAGCGAAATCTCTGATTTGAAACAACGAAGGTTTTTGCAGCAATTTTCCACGAAAATTCTTTTCACTTAAAACAAATACTAAAATTTGATATTGCTGAAAAACTACTATATTCACAACTGTTTACGTTTAATTTTTATAATGGGTGTCCCAAAATTAACGCAAGATTTGAACTCGCCATTTGTGCGGTAAAGTGTTGGCAACCCTAAACAAAAACAATTCGACAGCTGACAGTTTAGGGTTAGTAAAAAATGGAGCGTTACACGATAGAACAACGTGCCTATATTATTGAACAATATTTCAAAAATAATGAAAGCTTGGCGGCGACAGTTCGAAAATTTCATACAAAATATGGTCGCAATAGTGTTTTAACTTCGTCAACTGTGAAGAGATTAATTGAAAAATTCAGGGAGAGTGGATCCGCTAAACACACAGGTCGTCCAAAAACAAGCCGTTCAAATGTCAATATCGAAGCAGTTCGTGAGAGTGTCGGTGATAATTCAGGAACCTCAATTCGGCGTCGTGGACAAGAATTGCATATTTCAAGAAGCTTTCTACAGCGTACACTCACTAAAGATCTGTGTCTCCGTCCTTACAAAATTCAATTAACACAACAACTGAAGTCTAATGACCATGTACGGTGAAGAGAGTTCGACGAATGGATTATTGAACATCAACAAATGGATGCTGATTTTTCGAGCAAAATTATCCTAAGCGATGAAGCACATTTTCACATTGATGGCTTTATTAATCGCCAAAATTGTCGCTTTTGGGGTTCTGAGAAGCCACATGTGATTGTCGAAAAACAAATGCATCCACAACGTGTTAGTGTTTGGTGTGGAGGCATAATTGGACCATACTTTTTTGAAAATGAGGCTGGTCAAGCAGTGACTGTGCTCGATTGATGCTCGATATCGCGACATGATAACACAGTTCTTTCTGTCGAAATTGGATGATATTGATGTGGCCAATATGTAGTTTCAACAAGACGGTGCCACATGCCATACATTCCGTGAAACAATTCAATTACTGCATGAGACATTTCCAGGTCGTGTACTCTCTCCTTTCGGTGATCAGAATTGGCCCTCTAGATCGTGTGATTTAACACCATTAGATTTCTAAATATGGAGTTATTTGAAATCACAGGTCTATATCAACAAGCCCACAACCACCCGTGCAATAAAAGAGGAGATTCAACGCTGCATCGACGAAATTCAGCCACATTTATGCATAATGGTCATGGAAAATTTCGACAAACGAGTGCGTATGTGCATGCAAAGCCGTGGAGGCCATTTGCCCGATGTGTTATTCCATAAATAACCCTATCCTATGTACTTTATAATTCAATAAAAAAATAACAATCAAAAGACTAAAAACTGTGTTTTCTATTTAATTCAAATCTTGCGTTAATTTCGGGACACTTTAGTAAGTTTTAAACTGAATTTAAGTGGGATATTTGAATCACTCATCATTCTGAGACAAGATACACGATTTAAATAAAATATATTGCGTTTTTACTGAACTTTTGCAATATTTTCAATTTACTTTATAAACATTTTGCTATGAAATTTCTAAGCGCTTATCTATGTATACCATACAATGTTTACATTAGATTGGAACACGATGTGAGATAACTGATAATCAATATCTTCATTAACGTATTTACAGAGTAACTGCAAAGATGTTTCTTCCTCGAATTCTTAGTTTGTTTCTTTTATTGTTATTTTCATATATAGTAACAAGTTCAACAATTACGAATTCATCTCAAAATGCTGCTGTTCCAATAAATGTTGTTGTTGCACCCTGTGCAGAAGGATATGTATTAGTAAACAATGTGTGCAAGAAGGAGTTTTAGGTAAATATTCTCTTTATTTAACATAATTAGTTACTGATTTTCATCTTTTCAGATTCCATATATTCAAAGATTGCTGTATTTATATTATACAAGGGCTTACGTTTATAATTAAATTTAATTATATTCAAATTCAATAAATATTTTATGAACTATTACTCGTATTATTACTTACTAATTTTTACAATTGGATATCTATTAAATATAATTTTCAGCAATTTTATTTTTAATTAATGTACACTGGGGTGCAAAATTAATGATCCTCTACCCCTGTTAATTATGTAACCAGCAATAACGTTACGAAGTAAGAAACGATTTACACTAATGCCTTTAGACGACATAGAGACACGACAACGACAGCATACTTCTAAAGAAAAGTACGCGTGAAGTTTATTTAACAGGGGGGGGGGGGGTACGAATTTGTTACACTTTTTTAGGGTGATTCTTTATAACAAATATACATTCCGTACAACAGTATTTTTGTTAACGTTTCTTTGTTTCGCAGACAAAATTAATAATTTACGTGTAAGATATAAGTTGTATACACAAACTTTTTGGATCGATTCTAGGCATCGATTCTTTTTTTAAATAAAAATTGAAGAAATTATATTTGATATAAAGCTAGTTACCAAACAAAAACTTGTAAAATGTTTTGTTTTTCTGTTCCTTTGCAGTTTAGGAATACATTTATTATAGAAACATATAAAAAAAAGAGTTTGTTTGCATCTAGTGTAAAATTAGCGTTCTGTGAAAAGTTTTTAGAAAATTACGTGAATTTTTTGGTTTACATAATCGTCCACCTGAAAGCACTATCGGCCGAATTATTAAACAATTTTAAGAGACCGGTTCCGTAGAAGATCAAAAAAGTGAAAAATACAGTCGTAGTGGTCGTTCATAACAAAATATTGGTTTGGTTCGTGAAAATGTTGCTGATGATCCTGAAATGTCCATTAGACGACGTTCACAACAACTTGGACTTAGTGGATCAACAACATGCGTATTTTACACAAGGATTTAACTCTGAAAGCATATAAGGTTCAAGTAACACAGGAACTGAAGCCATTAGATCATTTAAAACGTCGTTCGTTTATCAATTTCATCAATAAACAGCTGATTTTTCTCAAAAAATAATGTTTTCCGATGAGGAGGCACATTTTGAACTTGGTGGCTATGTTAATAAATAAAATTGCCATATCTGTGGTGTACAAAATCCACGAATTATTCATGAGAAACCTATACATCCTAAACGACTTACTGTTTAGTGTGCATCATGGTCAGGTGGTGTAATTGGACCTTACATCTTTGAAAATGCTGCTGGTAACGCTGTAACTGTCAACGGCGATCGATTCGTCGGATGATAACCGAATTTCTGTCTCCTGGATTTATGAATATTGATCTAGAGGATGTGGTTTCAACAGGATAGCGCCACGCCTCACTTTACATACGAATCAATTGATTTATTGAGAGAAAAATTTCCTGGACATGTAATCTCAAGAAACGGTGATGTTAATTGGCCACGAAGATCATGTGATTTGGCACCGTTAGACTATTTTCTTTGGGATTATGTGAAAAGTCAGGTTTATAAGAACAATCCACAATCAATTCCTGCTTTGAAAGATGAAATTATTCTATTTAACAAAAGAGTGGACGTCTGTGGAGCTGCAAGAGGAGGCCATTTGGCAGATATTATTTTTCGCATATAAATGTCATAACTAATACTTCAATTACCAATAAAAAGCTTTTGAAAGTGAATGCAAATTATGTGTTTTATATATTCTTTAAAAAAACCGCGAAATTTGAAACAACCTTTACATTTTTCGAAGAGGTGTTACTCGAGTTGTATTGTTTATCCTTTAATTTATTAAAGGGTTTATCTACGAGCTTCAAATTGGATATTTTTTAAACACAGAAATTTAGTCGATCCTCCTTTATTGCAATACTAGAATTTGTATGAACAAAAATTATTTAGAATAATTGTACAAAATATTTTACGTCATATATATGCGTAGATGACAGGGACGAGAGTAATTCTTAAGTACATAAGATAAGTCTTAATAACAATGGGTGTCCTACTAAGAATTTAACTTTAAAGAAAAAGTCCTCTGAATAAGCACATTTAAGTGTGTGTACATATAACAAACTGACACAAATAAACAAATAAAATACTTACGTAAGCTGTCTTTGATGCAAGAGGCTTCCTAGTAAGAAGTTTAAGCGTTTGCAATTTCCGTTTTCCTGATAGTGCGTCGATAAGCAAAGCCGCAATGTCTTATTTAAATCATCATCCGTGCTTAATGCAATTAGTTATAAAATAAACGTAGGTCCGTTACATTAACGTCTCTTCAAGATGCATATCAAGCACTACATTGCTCTACTTTTGGTGTTCTTATTCTCTATTGCTGTTCAAGCGACGCCCATGTATATTCCTCATAATAGGGCGCCGTGCAAGCCTGGATATTTTAGGCCAACTATGAGGGCACCGTGTAAGAAGAAGTGGTGAAATCGAAAAGGTATGTTTGGCATTTTAATTAAAGTAGATTTTTAGTTATTAAAAGAGAAAAGCTGGTATTACGTTAGATTATTTAAAATAAAATTGAAAAGATTGATGTTACATAGTGTCTATAATCTATTTTCGAGCTAAAAGGAGTAAATTTAAAGCCACATTTACACTGTAAAAGTTACCAAATAAACTACTACATAATTATGGTGTTAAATTATAATATAATTATTCATTTTAGATTTCCTGTGCAGTAGGCGGTGTGACCTATTTATTAATTTTTTATATTATTGGTATTATCAGCTTTCTTTTTTTCCATTAAACCCAAATCGTTTAATATAACAGAATATATTACTTCCCTTTTAATAATAAATAAATGCTATGATTAAATTTAAAATCATTTATACAGAAAGTTATATGTATAACTTAAAGGTAATCAGTAATGATCTGCAAATGCCTGGCACAGTTTCGTCATTTTATATGTCGCCAGTTTCAAAGGCTGATATTATCGCTGTAATTAATAGCTTGGGTACTCAGTCATCCACTGGGTGTGATAGTATTCCGTCGTTTATTGTAAAATGCGTTCCTTCAGTAATTGCACCGGTACTGGCATATCTAATAAATTCCTCTTTTGAAAAAGGAATTCTTCCTTCAAACCTTAAACTATCTACAATTCATCCAATATATAAAAAAGGATATAAATGCCATCTAGAGAATTATAGGCTACTAACCTAGAGTATACAACTTCAAAAATCTTTGAGTTTTGTTCCACTCGCACCTTAGCTTCTCTAAGCATATAAGTGACATAACTACATCAGCTTCCAGAAGTCTAGGGTTCCTTATTCAGTTCTGCGAGGGTTTTAGTAACCTGCTCACTTTGAAGATTCTCTACTGTTCTCTGGAATACGCTTCAGTAGTGTGGTATCTGCATTATCATTGCCAGCAGTTACTCCTGGAATGTGTTCAGAAAAGATTTATGAAATATTTATCTTATAGGATTGATAGACATTATCCTGTCTTTGGTACGGCATATGAAGGTCTACTTGCTAGACATAATTTCAAATCCCTTTGTATACGCAGAGAGAAAGGTAGTGGTGGTTTTCTTTTTAAAGTAATTAACAATTTTATTCATACGTATTTCATTTACCAACAATCTTCTCCAAGATATACGAAAGTATTGTCAATAAGAGAATTATTTAATCCACTTTAATTTACTTTCTTCTAACCATCATGGTTTTCGCAGGGAAAGTGGTAACGATACGACGCTCTTCGAGTACTTGAACACCATGTATCACACATTAGACAATAGCCCACATTGTCTTGGGATATTCATTGATCTCTCAAGAGCGTTTGACCTGGTCCATCATGATATCTTAGTGTACAAACTATCTCAATACGGTGTCAGAGGCACTGCTAATAAATGGTTCGAATCTTATCTTACTAAGTGTCAAGATCGGTAACTGTCAGTCTAGCTACATTGGTGTTAACAGAGGTGTACCTCAGGGATCTAGCTTGGGACCCACACTATTTTTGGTTTACGTAAATGACCTACAGAATATTCTACGAAATGTAGAACGAGTCGTTTTTTATGCGGACGACATTAGTGTAGTTGTCACATCTTCAAATATAGATGATATTTGTGATTTGACCAATGAAATGATTGGATGGTGTGCAACAAGTTAATTCTAAATAATATTTCACAATAGATTTAAGCATATTTCCCATGTACAAATAAACAATGAGACCTTCGACTGCGATTCTTCTTCAAAAATCCTTGGTCTAGTCATTAACGAAAACCTTAAGTGGTCTACACATATAGATGAAGTATGCAGTACATTGGCTAAGCTGTGTTTTACCCTTAAGTAGCTCCGCGAAACCTGTAATTTGAGTACCTTGCTTACTTTCTACCACGCTAATTTAGTTTCTTGCATGAGATATGGTGTGATACACTGGGGAGTGTGTCCGGGGGTGGGCAAGGTGTTTGTTATGCAGAAACGGGCCCTGAGAATTATCTTTGTGTTGGGTTATAGGGATTCCCGCAGGGAACACTTTCAAAATAACTCGCTACTAACTTTTTATGACAATTATATAATAGATTTTCTCTACTTCGTTTTTAAGAACAACGGTTTTTCGTGTAGCATGTAACTCATAAATATGATACACGAACTAACAATTATTTATTGCCTGCTTCCTATCCAAAAACTATGTTCCAAAAAGGAACATATTTTATGGTTTGTAAATTACGCAACTTATCACGTACTGTTAGAAATATCACCAACTTCTGTATTTTTAAAAGCAACCTTAAACGGTACTTGCTTACAATAAATTGTTATTGCATAAATGACTTTCTATGTCCAAATTTAAATTCTTTTTCTTTTGTAGACGTGTTTCTGGCATATGGGTGTGTATGTAATTTGTATGGATTGCTATTTTTGTATGTTCTGACATGTATTGTATATGCTTTGCTTTAGAAATAAAACTTATTATTATTATTATTATTAATGATAATCAATCAATAAATTTATGTATAAAATAGCGAACGAATATATATTTTTAATACGTGATTGATTTGTCAAGATAAAGTAAAATGTATAAGTTTCACCCTTACAAATTTACAAATAAGTAGCTTCATAAAGTGTCACACATAAATAAAGACATTAAAGGGTGTTTTAGGCAGAATTACTTACATCGAGTAAAGTAAATAAACAATACCTAATCTAAAAATATCACTGTCAATATTGGCACCACCAGAAGTAATGAAGAGTTCAGTCAGATCATCTACCATTCCATCTAGTGTGTACATTTTTGTTTCCTCTTTAATTATATGCTCAATACAAATTTTCCAATTAACATTTTTAATGTTTTCCATATTTGCAGAAGTTCTTTTAGTTATTTCAATTCTAAGATATTGTTCTTGGATGCTACTTCAAAAAATACAGGTACATAAGAAGCGCAATTTCTCTTTGAGAATGCTTTTATGTGCCCAACGAGGACAAACTAAATTGTTTTGCCAGACACATCTTTTGCTTAACCCATATCCTCTAGCCGTATCACAAATAAAAACATATAAACTTAATAATTAAAAGTAAACGAAACCTACATAGCGTCACAGAGGAACATAAACTGAAATACTATCGAGTGTTATATATTGAATTATTAAAATTACCATCTACGTTTACAGTGCCTTTAAAAGCAAACCATCCACTGTAGAAAAAAGGAATAGTGAAAGGGTCGAAGGCAGGTACAAAGCCATTTCTGGAACTCCAAAGTTTCCTTTAGAAATAAACATCTTTCCATATCTCACGATTTCAGTATATTGTTTTTAAATTACATTAGTAGAGATAATAAGGTGGGGCTTATATTCTGGATAGGTATTGTATATTGCATTCCAAATTAAGATATTAAATTCACAATTAATAAGTATATAAGTGTATATATATATAACTATGTTATCTTTGGTGGTCTAGCAGAAAATACCGCATACCTAAATGCTTTACTCCAATACGTCTCCATAAAATCAAACATTTTAGACGTACCGTTGTTTCACTGTAAATTTTATATATTAATTGCTCTTTCTTACAAAGTTTAGATAATTAATTTAATATTTGTTTTGTCTTGTTTCAGAAATTTCAACGCTGCACTAGAATTAGATGAAGTACTTACAACCGAGAATCTCTAAGATGTTAAGAATTATGTATTATTTATTAGTTACATATATTTTATTTAATAACGTTTTAAATGCTGTGCTTTCTTATTTCTAATTTTAAGAATTAAATTCGTTAATTGTTGTAACAGGGAATGTTCTTTATGAACACTTTGTATTATATTAAAAAAAGTTAGGCTAATTGATGAACTGTCGAATAAATAGAATTTAAGTTAAACAATGGGTAACATTGTTTAATTTGTACTAACATTATTTCAATGCATTTTCACATTTTTTTTTGAAAAAAAATACAATATTTAGGTTTTTTAAAATAAATTTAAAAGTTTCCTTGTCACAATATACACAAGGATCATCTTTATTATTTTTTAAAATTTATTTGAATCTGAAGACAGCAAATATACCTATAGAATTATTCATTGTTTTATTTTAATTTTCTTATAAAACGAACAATAAAATATGGCGTTTCATGTCAAATAAAACAAAGTTTTACGAAATACCAAGGAATATTTAATAAACTAATTTAATACAGTTCTAATTTTTAAAAAATGACTGAATGAAGTCTTTCTAAAGTAAATGTGACATCAAATCTAATTTGAAATAATCAATCAATTTTAAAATTGGTTTCTAAATTGTAATTACTGTGAAACACGAAAAATAAATTTGAATAATTTTATTCACAATGAACGTCAGTTGTTTCACTGTATTAAACTCAGTGAAGATTTGGTTTTTAACGGTGAAAAAAGGTTTACGGATTTATTCTGTAGGAGATTTACCGCGGTTCCAAGTGCGACACTGCGGTGAAATATATGCTGATGATGACAACTTAGTTATCGAAATGCGTGTACAGAATAAGAAAATTGTCAATTTCATCACATAATTTTATGTAATTTATTTGTATTATTGCCTATTTCTTACTTTTACATATAGATATTGTCTATGTGCCCTGCCGGATATCTCAAACAACAAAAACGACAAAGTTGAATTTGATGGAGCCTGTGGTTGATTAACTTAATCACTAGGTTGATATATAACCCCTTTACACATTAACTTTTGTAATTCTGTATACGCATTTCGACAACTATGTTGTCATCATCAGCAGACAAATGCAAAGTGTCGCACCTGTTAAACCACGGCGAAAAATACCTGTACGAAAACAAACTCCGTACGAAGTTTGTTTTCGAGTTATATATCAACCTAAGTGATTAAAAAAAATACGACAAAGACAAAATAAATAAATCCAAGCAATCGGGAGTCTATAAGCTTACTTATAGTTGTTGCTCTAAGATATAGGTCAAACTGGAAGATCTAAGAA
Source organism: Dermolepida albohirtum (assembly GCA_031893035.1). Lineage (NCBI taxonomy): Eukaryota > Metazoa > Arthropoda > Insecta > Coleoptera > Scarabaeidae > Dermolepida > Dermolepida albohirtum. Next base: position 147,197 of record JAVIWB010004188.1, on the reverse strand, counting down.
AACGAAACAAAAGAAATTTTTTTTATACCGATAGTAATTCCAACTGTGTCGTATATTTAAATACTTGTAATTATTCATTTGTACATTCTCGTTGACGAATGCTTACATATACAGGGAGATGCAGACAATTATTTATTATTCGTTAGTAATAACTCTCAATTTCTTCGAAAATAAATTGTTATTCATCAACGTGAATCTGCAAACATACGCTCATACCTGACGTGACAAAAAAAAGTAAATAACAGATATGCTTACGGAAAGTACGATCTAAAGAAATATTCGCAAAGGTCAAATCTTTAGGTAAATACCATAAACACGTTAAACGTTTTTAATGTTAAAAATGCTCGTGTGATTGTAAATTTTACAATATTAAATAGAAAAGATATATATATATATACGAGGGACGTTTCCAAAGTTCTGGGAATTACATATAATTTTATAATTTTGTTAATTTTCGTCAATATTACAATGTCGTTTTTCAACAAAATCTCCATTTAAATGAATAAAATTATCCCAACGATAAAATAATTTTTTTAAGCCGTCCCGAAAGAAGTTTTTCGGTGTCTTGTCGATCCTCCTATTTATGACACGTTTTACGTCAGTTAAATTTTCAAATTGAATACCCCGTACGGGGTTTTTAAATCTGGGAACAGATGGTAATCACTGGATGCAAGATCCGAGGAATGAGGTGGGTGCGGCAGCAATTCCCATCGTAAATCGTTCAAAACATCCTTCGTTTTTCTTGCGGTGTGTGGTCTTGCATTATCCTGTTGCAATAACGGACGCTTATGCAACTTCCCAAGTCGTTTTTTGACTAGTGTCTGTCGCAGTGGTCCGGATAATAAATTTGCATAATATTCTGCATTAATTGTAGTACCTCTCGGTAGATAATCCATGAAAATAATCCCTTCGCAATCCCAGTTCTGGTCCCAACAGCCTTGGCACCCAGCGCGCCGAAACCTTGCTAACGCCCAAACAATCATGCAAAATGTCATGAACTTGTCGTGTACCTATCCCTAGGTGTACACTAATTTGATGAATAGTCTTTCGCCTGTCGTCTTTGAGTAGGTTTTCGACGGCAGTAATGTTTCTTTCATTTACCGACGTGCTTGGCCACCCTCTGCGTGGATCGTCTTCTCGTGATGTTCTACCGGCTTTAAAATGATCGATCCACTGATAAACAGTACTTTTGGATTCTGCAGATTCACTAAATACTCCTTGCAGACGACTAATAATTTCTGACGTTTGCATATCTTCTTTCCACAAAAAGAAAATTATCGCTCTTTGAGATTTTGCCGCGTGTTCCATGGTTACAAAAACAGTGTTACAAAAACGCGTCTACATCAGTCGAATACCTGAATCAGATTGAACAATGTTGCACTAGATGGTTGCATAAACATGTCAATGTCTGGCAACAATAATATTGCGTATAAGTTCTGCGTTATTTAGTTATAGCACCAATTCCCAGAATATTGGAAACACTCCTCGTATACCGTGAATATATTTTATAGTGCAACATGCACATACATACACTAGTTACTAGAGTAACGTAATAATGAAATGACAGCAATGTATTTTAGCGTGTATTTTATTTTGCAACATAGGATGTCAAAATAAGTTACTCTATTTTTGAGGTATGTATAGTGTAGAAGAAAAACTGTTATTAGTGAACTGGTATAACTCGAATACACTCCGCGCAACATGAATAGGACCACCCGACTTGTTGCAAGCTTTCGGTGGTTTGAAAAACAATTCATTTACTAAAAATACAATGCAAGTTTGTAATGGTATGATATGGCAAATAATACGCATTATTGCGCAATAGTGCCTAACGTTATGCATTGGGTGACGTAAGTACAACATACATATAAAATGCACCGCGCCGGTTGGATACGACCAGTATTTAATAGTAAGCTACCGGATGAGTGTCGAGTTACAACGTGTATCCGGATAAACAAACATCTGTAATTAAGGGTATTGTGCAACGATGGGACGACAGAAGTGCTTAAGTATGGAAGAAATTGGAAAAATTAAAGCGTTCCATCAAGAAGGGTATTCCTCAAGGGCTACTGCAAAGAAAATAAGTCGATCACACCAGGTTGTGAACAATTTTATTAGAGATCCCGAGAATTATGGAAAACGTTTTAAAGGGCGAACAACATCCGTTACAACTAAGAGAGAACGTCGAGCCATATTACGTGAAGCATCGAATTCGGCATTAACGGCAAGACAAATCGCAATAACGTTGGAACGAATGCATCGGTAAGAATTGTACAGAAGTTACTGAAGACCTGTCCGCATTTAAAACGTTTGAAAATTAAACGACGGCCTCCTTTAAGGGAATTTCAGCGCACTGCACGTCTTCAGTTTGCTCAAGCAAAAATGGGGTGGACAAGAGAATGGCAAACTGTTATTTTCAGTGACGAGAAGAAATTTAATTTAGATGGCCCAGATAGGTTTTCTTATTATTTCCACGATTTACGTAAAGATGAAGTGATTCAGTCACGAAGGCGAGCCGATGTTGGTTCAGTCATGGTATGGGGAGCTGTTTCCTATAACGGACCTGTTGATTTAGTAATAGTGAAGGGCAGACAGAATTCGGAAAAGTACGTCCAGCTGCTGCAACAGGTGAAAGACAAATTTTCCAACGTTATGGCAGGTGAGCCATTTATTTTCCAACAGGATAATGCCAGTATTCACACCGCGCGCATTGTTCGACGCTGGTTTCAAGAACAAGGCATGGAGGTTCTCGATTGGCCATCGCTCTCCCCCGACCTGAACATCATAGAAAATGTTTGGGGATGGTTGTCGCGTAAATTGTACTCCAATGCTACCCAATTCAGTTGCGCTGACGAACTAGAGCAGGCGCTGAAACGAAGTTGGGCGGAACTTCCCGTTGACTACTTGAGAACCCTGTATAATTCCATTCCATCCCGACTATTTGAGGTTATAAGAAATAATGGCAAAAGTACTCATTATTGAACAATAAAGTATTTTGTTATTGCAAACGAATCTTTTATTTTGTAGATTGGTCGTATTCAAGTGGCGTTTAATTACTCTACTTATTGTCATTAGTAACGTACATTTGCACTGACTTTTACAAAAATTATATTTGGTACCTACATACATCTTTTTATCAACCCTCTTATTTTCGAAAATAACAATTCCAGCGCGCTACCATGTTTATACCAACTACAAATGTCATATATGCAGTTGGTCCTATTCATGTTGCGCGGAGTGTATGAGTTTGAGGAGAGTGGCAGATTTCTTTCAAATTACATATCCTGACCGTCCAAGACCGAGTCCAACTACAATAAGTAGGTTAGTACAGAAGTATAAAAATAATGGATGCATCGTTCCTAATCATAAAAAAAAAGAATAGGCCAAGATATGTTATTACTGACGCCAAAAGAGATGAAATTCTACAAACAATCGAAAATAATAATATGCTCTCCACAAGAGCTTTAGCACAAACTACAAATGTAAGCAAATCTTCCGTGCATAAACTACTAAAACGAGAACATTTTAAGTCGTATCATTTTCAAAACCATCAGGAACTAATTGCGAATGATGCAGAAAGAAGAAGTAACTTTTGTGAAATCATGTTGGATAAGCTTCATAATGATGATACTTTACTACGCAGAATTTGCTTTACAGATGAAGAAACATTTTATGTAAATGGTGAAGTAAATTCACAGAACTGCCGCTACTGGAGTAGACAAAATTTGCATAGATATCATATCACAAGGACTCAGCGGCCACAGAAAGTCAATGTTTGGACTGGGTTGATTGGACACCATATTGTAGGACCGTTTTTTATTGAGGGTACTCTTACAGGAGAAAAATATTTAGAATTGCTTGAGTACAGAGTTATGCCAGCCCTCCACGCTTTAAATATTGATGGTGAGATTTGGTACCAGCATGATGGCGCGCCGGCACATAATTCTCATATGGTTAGAACATTTTTCAACCAAAGATTTCCAAACCGTTGGATAGGCCGTGGAGGAGAAGTAGAATGGTCCGCAAGGTCACTAGACCTGTCTCCAAACGATTTCTTTCTTTGGTCATGTATCAGAAATAAAGTTTTTCATGGAGAACCTCTAAACAATATTGACCAATTAAAAAATAGAATACGAGTTGCTGCAAGAGAAATAACTCCAGAGCAGATACAAAATACAATAAATGAATTCTACAATCGCTTAGGATACTGTCTGGCCGTCAATGGTGACATTTTTGAAAATTTGTTAAATTAGTTTTTAAATTTTGTTCAACTACTGTATTTCACATCCTATGTTGCAAAATAAAATACACCCTAAAATACATTGCTGTCATTTCATTATTACGTTACTCTAGCAACTAGTGTATGTATGTGCATGTTGCATTATAAAATATATTCACGGTATAATAGAAAAATGTAAGTAATCGCAAATATATAAACTATATAAACTTGAAAAATAGGGACCCCCTCCGTTAGTAAAAATTAAGTGTTTTGTTATTCCAATAATACCCAATACAAAAGAATAAAGATTATAGTTAGAACAAAACGATAAACATATTAAAAAAGAAAAGAATACATGAAAATATAAAACAAATCTAAATCGAATCATTACTAAATATTACGTAATCTTTTAGGAATATGATGTGTTTACTAAATCGTTTTACAAGAAAATGTATGGCGAAAGAAGAAACTGTTAGAATTAAATACGTTGTTAAAAACCCATTTTGTTTATCAAACAGAAATAATTAATCATTTTAATAGCACATATATTACAGGAAAACCGCACAAGTAAAGGAAGTCGTTAATAATATTTCTATTTCTTAACTATTATCCTGTTATGTTTATATCTTGATCAGTTACTAAAGCGAATATAAAACTACATCTTTTGACTTTTGCGGTTGATATTGCTTTCCTATTTTAAATCCAGTCAGAGCAACACACATATTTAATTAGGGCATTATCGGAAGTCCAATTGCATTACTGTAGCTGATACCAATTGTTATATCCCGACGGGAAACAAACGCGTACATATATGCATTCATTTCCATATTCCGATTTATACATTGCATACTAATGCATATATTGTTGAGAAAGTTGTGTTTATATTACAATTAAATTATGTCTGTAGGTATACGAAGATGATTCGACTCGAATAATAGAACCATTTTTCGAGGAAAACGTACCATTACGTGTGATTTCTTTTAAGTTTTGCATATTGGGACATAGAGGGCGTCACTTATCAAATGTCAATACTAGAAAATAACCTCCATTTTTAGTTAACCTAAGTTCAAAGTTTCAGTGCGATGCGTGTAGTGTTGTAGCTACAACGAACTGTCAAAGTTGACAAATTAGTTGAGAAATGAAATTAAATGGAGAACATTTTCGCCGAATAATTTTTTATAATTTTCAAAGACAATTATCTCGACAAAAATGCCTCGCTGAGTTGGGTTCTGTTTTCGGTAATGAAGCACCACATCAGTCAACAATTTCTCATTGGTATGGAGAATTCAAACGTGAACGGATTCGTCCTAGCGACGATCTAAAGTAGGTTCACCAAAAACGGCAGTCACTCAGGAAAACGTCGATGCTGTGCTGTGTTTCTAAAAAGATGGTCACGACATTAATCTCAAAAGCAGGTCATGTAGCAAAAATTCTTCTACAAGATCAAAAAACTGCTACTGCCGATTAGTATACAACCATTTGTTGGCCGCAAGTCATCGCTGAGCTTCGAAAAACCAACCCCGAATAAGCCTCAATGTTTTCTTTACCTTTCCGAAAATCAAAAACGGACTGCGTGGTCAAAAGTTCCAGTTATCAAAAGGAGCAGTCGATGCCTTCAAAAACGTAATTTTGACTGTACCAACAAACGAGTGTAACAACTGCTTCCAGAGTTGGTTCGAAAGCATGCAAAAGTTTATTAATCTTCGTGGAGAATACTTCTAAAATCAATTAAGTCTTTAAAAGCTAGAGAACGGACGGCGTGATCAAAAGTTCCATTTGTCAGAAGGAGCAATCGATGCCTTCAAAAACGTAATTTTGACTGTACCAACAAACGAGTGTAACAACTGCTTCCAGACTGGGTTCGAACGCATGCAAAACTTTATTAATCTTCGTGGAGAATACTTCTAAAAACAATGAAGTCTTTAAAAGCTATCAACTGTTTTATTCCAGTTTTATATGTAAAACTTAAAAGACAATCCACGTTCAAGATTTCGTCATAGCATTTTTATTAATTTTAAATTAACCGCAATATTATTTGTCATAAAACTTTTTATGATGTATCTGCGGCCTTTACAAAGTGTTCTCGTAATTAAAAAATACATACATTCTTAATGTAAATGTACATTTGATAGTTTGGTTTATCTGCACTTTATCTGATGTTAAATTAAAAATTTAAAAGTAATAATGTAGTTACAAGCAATTTGCATTGCATATTTTAGATTATTTATAAATACACAGTAATAAGTAAGAATTTATCTGTTAAATGTACCGCTCATATATGCAACCAATTATGCAACTTAAAAGCAGTAACGTGCATATGTAAATGATCACTTGCTTTTACCAATATCTTTCTCCATATCTTTCTAGTTTTTCTCTCACAATAAAGTCTTAGGAACTGAAAATGTATTGTTAGATGAAAGAGGCAGCTGTTTAAAATATTCTTTGTTAAACCTACTTGGATAATCTGTCTCCTTGGCAATCAATGGTTAATTCATTACCTGCTTAAGATTAGGGTAATATTTTGTGCGCAGTGTGGGTTAGTACATCACTGGATTTTAAAACGCTTAGTTCAATTATTATGTTTTGAATCATAAAGAACTTGTCTAATTTTGTAGAAGTGTCTGTGAATATTTTTCTGATACTGTAAAATGATACTGCTCAGCTGTATTTTCTAATTAGATTAATTTCTTGAAGAGGTAGTGTAATCCCTAGAATATTTGACAAAAATCGACATTGGATAGTGTTTTTCCGTCAAGAAGGATTAAGTCAGCAACAAATTGCAGAAAGCTTGCAGTGCGGTAAGTCTTCAATTATTAAACTTATCAACAAGCACGAAGCAGCCGGTTTCGTGCTTGTTGATAAGTTTAATAATTGAAGATTTACCGCACTGAAAGCTTTCTGCAATTTGTTGCTGACTTAATCCTTCTTGACGGAAAAACACTATCCAATGTCGATTTTTGTCAAATATTCTAGAGATTACACCACCTCTTCAAGAGGTTTGGTGGCTAATAAGAAAAAGGACGGGACGGCCTAGAAAAGTAAAAGGTCATGATTATTATATGAGAAATAGACGAAATGATCAAAAGAATAAGCAGAAGATCTTCGCACAACGAGTTTCTGTGTGTCCTTCTACCGTTCAACATCACTTAATTAATGAATAATATTGCCTTCCTCTTTCGTCCAAAACAAAAATGTACTGAACGACAAAGCGAGAACGAGTCTGTCTCGCGTGTCAATAACTAAGTTATCAGAGCGTATAGACAGACGCTTGCGTCACGGCTTTTTGCCAATTAAAGAATCTTAAAAGGAATCATTCTATTATTAATAACACCCTATCTACTACATATGTTTCACGGAATTTACCGATCATCAGGCAGATTTGTGTGATAATTTCGATACAGAAAAATAATGAATAATATCATTACTCCCTCCTTCGTCCAAAACAAAAATATATTGAATGACAAAGTGAAAACGCGTCTATCTCGCATGTCGATAACTAAGTTACCAGTATGGAGTAGATAGGGTGTTATTAACAATAGAACGATTCCTTTTAACATTCTGTAATTGGTAAAAAGCCGTGACGCAAGCGTCTGTCTATACGTCTCAAAAGAATGTTGTCGAAACTTTTACTTAAAATATTAAATCTCGGCATTAAAATTACGTTAAAAAAATTAAATATTATATAGAAAACAGTACCCAAAATGCAGTGTGAAAGTTCGTTCATCACGTTTCACAATTCTTCGCTATTTTACAGTCATAAACTTAATATATTTTTTTAATGTTGTCCAAACGACAAGAGAAAGAGAGAATGCAGTTGTTTGAAGATTTTTGTTATCAGGTCGAAAATGTAAACAAACTCGTGTGTTATAAACACCATACACACCATCGTTCGTTTTTTTTAATGAAACATACAAGAGATCTCCAATTTGATATCGTTACGTCTGGATGTAAAAATACAGAGCAGCAATTGTCATTTGATCGTAAACCTTTTTATGGTAATGATTGTACATAACAGTTCCATCAGTTTCATACATATATGAGTATAAACGCATAAAAACACGCCATAATTTTGTTAACTTAAAAACATTTGTGTATTTGTAAATTTACAATATTCCACGGGAAAAGGAAGTGTGCGTACACATAAATATTAGGTACGCAACTAAGTTCTCGCTGTTTTTCAAGAGATGGCTCCAGTAGTAAGTGCTGGTCGGTTGTGACATAACCAAAACGTAATGAACCAAGCTTAGACATATGGTAAACAAACCGCTTTGACACATTAGTGATTTTGTTTTTGCGTCAAATACTTTTCGTTGTGTGAAAATGTCTGATTTTGTGCCAAATAATCGTCATTTGCGGGAAGTGTTGCTTTTCTTCTTTCATTCGAAGAAAACGGCGGCTGAAGCGCATCGAGAACTTTAAAAAGTTTACGGAGATGCTGCTCTAAGTGAAACAACGTGCCGGGATTGGTTCCGTCGCTTCAAAAACGGTGATTTCGACGTTGACAACCGTTCGCGTGAAGGAAGACCAAAAACCTTCGAAGACGCTGAATTGGAGGCATTGCTCGATGAGGATCCGTGCCAAACGCAAAAAGAGCTTGCTTCAGCATTAGGAGTTACCCATCAAACCATTTTCCAGCGATTGCATGCGTTGGGAATGATTCAAAAACAAGGAACTTGGGTTCCTTATGATTTTAAGCCAAGAGACGTTGAGCGTCGTTTTTTCGCCTGTGAACAACTGCTCCAGCGGCAAAAAAGGAAGAGTTTTCTTCATCGCATCGTTACGGGTGATGAAAAATGGATTCATTACAGCAACCCAAAGAGAACAAAATCATGGGGACTGCGCGGTCATGCTTCTACGTCGTCGGTTCGGCCGAATATTCACGCTTCGAAGATTTTGCTGTGTACTTGGTGGGACCAGGGCGATGTTATTTATTATGAGCTGTTGAAACCGAACGAAACCATCACTGGGGCACGGTATCGAACTCAATTGATGCGATTGAGCCGAGCACTGCGCGAAAAGCGGCCACAATACGAGCAGAGGCACGAAAAAGTGATTCTACAGCATGACAACGCTCGGCCTCACGTTGCCAAACGCGTTAAAACCTACTTAGAAACGCTCAAATTGGAGGTCCTACCCCACCCGCCATATTTCCCAGATATTGCGCCTTCCGATTATTACTTGTTCCGTTCGATGGCACATGGTCTGGCTAATCAGCAGTTCCGTTTATATGAAGACATCTCAAAATGGCTTGATTCATGGATAGCCTCAAAAGACGAACACTTCTACCGTGATGGTATTCGAGCTCTGCCAGAAGGATGGGAAAAAGTTATCGCTAGCGATGGGCAATATTTTGAATGATTCATTTGTAAACATTTTTTCACAATAAAGTTGCATTTTCACCAAAAAAACAGCGATAACTTAGTTGCGCACCTGATATTAATATACTTTTAAAACTATTATGAAACAAAGCTATTAAATAAAAACATATATATAAATAAATGTGTTGCAGGTTGAAAGTAAAAGTAAATAATTTCAAAAAAGGGGGAAGCCTCCTCCCTAAACGTGGTTTTTATAGATTAAATGTTTTGTTATCTCCTACGCGTCAAAAAACGCAAACGCAAAAGAATAAAAATTACAAATTCTTACATTATTTACACTGTTTTCTTATCAAAGCAGTAAATATTGTTTCCAACGCTACTGATTTATGAAGATGCTTCTCATAAATTCATATTTTAATTGTTGCATTCTTCTACACGACATCTAGAATCATACCGTGTACACACAGGTGCAAAACAGAAATAAATACCGTAATCTCGGCTATAATCAAGTGAGCGAAAGCCGGGGTACTTTAAAATTCAAATAGGGCTCTTCATCTTTGTAAAAACGTCGAGAGGGAGAGAATGTGATAAATATTGTGCCGAAACGATTTGATTCAAAAAGCCAAACAGTGGAAGTCGAATATTTTTAGCATGTTTCGCCTGTATAGAAACCGGCGGTTATACGTGTATGCAAATATTGATATACATCATGCTGACGCTTTGAATGATACCCCCACAATTTCGAAGTTTCTGATAAACGTGTAAATAAGTGGAAAAGAAAATATTAATGTTTGTGGTGGTGTGGTATTCTTTGAATTAGGAAACGAAAACAGAGTTCACCGGACTAAATCTATTCTTTGTAACATCCCAGACTGTGGCGTGAAGAAAATAATGTAAATGAACCCAACGTCTGTATTTCTTAGATTTTCTTGTAATTATTAAAGGAAACATTGGCATTTTGGCAAGATATTATATTTACAATACCTGACAATTAAATTATAGACATCCTTGCCTATCAAGAAATTTGTGATCAAGTCTTTTGCAGGTAATTTCGATGCAACCTGTGGTTGATTAACTTAATCACTGAAGGTTGATATATAACCCCTTTCCACATTAAAGTGTGCGTTTTGGCGTTCAACGGTACAGATCGTGTGCGGAATTTGTTTTCATACGGATATTTTGCAGTAGTTTTCCAGGTGCGACACTGCTTAATTATCTGTCGATAATGACAGCTTAGTTGTCAAAATACACATACAGAACACGGAAATGTGGAAAGGGTTTATATATCAGCCTTCAGTGATAAAGTCTTTTGCATTTAGATATATTTCAAATTTTCATTGTGTAATTAGGCTCCTTTCGGTTAGAAAATGGAACAATACGTTTTCAAATTATGCCCAAGGTGGGACGTCACGAAACCAAATACCACAGCAAATGGCGTACCATTGGCGTACCATTGGCGTAATGTTATGAAAGGCTTCTAAATATGTTGTCTAGGACAGAGCTGGGGCATTTTTAACCTTAAAGACCACATTTAAATTAGGCAGTAACAATGGAAGTCGCGTTTTATTAAATAACTACATATTTAAATACATTTTTAAATAATAACGATACGGTGGAAGTATTTTTAAATAAATTTAACATTAAAAAGTAACAATAGAAAATAGATCAATAATATCTCGTATTTAATATAGTGGCTTAATTGCATTTGTTTCTTGCTTGAAACTAATTTGGAAGGAGTTTCATAAGGCGCAGCCTTAATTAATTCTCTAAATGAGCATTTGTAATTTGGGTTCAAAAACTAATTTTAATTGTTGTCTTGAGATGAAATATTGAATCGCAGCAGTAAGTACTTCCAAAGTAAACAGCGTGCATTATCTCGTAGGCATGGATATTCAGTAGCATTTTTCCATATTTATATAGGATCATTTTTGCGTTGAAAAGAGATTTGAGGATACCGTCTTCCCCTAACTCAAATAATTCCATTTATAGTGCCGTAGGAAGCTCAGATATATCTACTAAATGAAGTTGAAATATCCGTTTCATAGTAGGAATATGCTGAGCAAAATCTGAAAATCTTTCAGTATATTCTTCTATTAAAGTGTTACACTTCGCATACAAATAATAATTCTCTATATTATGTTTTTTAAATTAAGTTATTTAAATTTAAAAATAGTTCGAGTTTCAAGTCATAAATTATTATTTATCTTGACCTTTTTGTGATATATACAAATGCAGGAATCTTTTGTATTCGTCACGTACTGTCCAACTGTAATAAAGCAACGTCTACCCGCCGTTTTCTAGGAAGTCGAATATAGCGCGCCAATATTCTCGTTTGCTATTGGGTGGTTCAAACATGGACCAGTATCCTAACCGTTTAGCATACGGGGTGTCTTAAGAGCAGCCGCGTGTAAGACACAGAGACTTCTTCTCAGACCATGACAAAGTACACACGCATTCCTTTGACGTGATCGTGAAGTTGTTTTCCCGCGTTTGTTGTATCCACGTGTTTAAGTTCGCGTTCGCGGAAAATACACAGCTTCCTGATCCAGGATAGATACATATACACAAACACGCAAGTACACGCATGCACATTTTAATCTAACTCTTTGTATATTTTATTAAGCAGCTAAATATCGTTAGACTTATCTTTTATTACAGCTTTGCTACGACGTTTATCATATTTTATTTGTTGCTCTCAAACACATTCAAACTTTAAGAATTAATTTAACTTGTGAATAAAATTTCAAAGGCATTCCTGTCGTTTTATTCCACTAATAATCTTTCTTTCAGCTTGGCACACGTCCTGGACTTTTGATGCTCATTGTATACAACTACTAATTATTAACTCCTCACATTACATTCAATTATATTACTTTCTTTTCTTTTATTTGCATTTATTACAGTGCTTTAGCTAGCCGAATACGCGCTCGTAATAAATTGACTAACCAACACGTGCAAATAAATATTCTCTGTTAAATAATATCCCTATTATTATTTATTAAAACAAGGAGGTAATAAATTGTCTCAATCAATCAGATCATCCACATCCAACCACACATTGAATTAACAGTCATTCATTTTTATATTCATTTTCATCTTCTTCAAAGGAGGAGGTAATAAAGGAATACAAGACACGTACATATTCATCGAGTATTTTATTTTTAAGTTTCTGCTGACTCAACATTTTTGCTAGATTTGGAAAGTGTTTTGCGAAAAATGTTAAAATTTCGAAAAACGTTAATTTTTTCAAAACGCTTGGATTTTTTATCACATTTCATATATATATATATGTATATGTACTTCGTTTTACCTTCCAGGCAATTATTTAAATGGTTTTGTTTTGTCGTGAATCAGATAAAAATGCAATATTTCTACAAAATGCTTCGCCTGGTAGATGACATAGTTTTCTTTTACCTGTTGGTAGCCAGCATACCTTGCAGTAGCGCGGCAGATCAACACTATAGGTTTTGTCATTTAAAGTTAACATCGGCCGAGATTTACGATGGCGCATTGCATTTAGAAAGGGTACTAGGAAAGTTTTGCAATACAGCTTTGTTTATTTAATTTTTTCAAAGTAATTTCCTCTACAAATGTTTACCATGTCTGCTATCTCTCTCACTTTTAGTCGTCGATCTTGCGTAATAATATTAAGGATTTTTATAATCATTTCTTTAGAAGTCCGACTTTGGGTGCTCCAGAGCGCGCTTCGTCAACACAGCTTGTTCTACCACGTTTAAATTCATTTACCCATCTACTTATTGTGTCGGATGATGGAGCAGATTCACCTAATGTTTCCCGTAACTCATCTTTTATTTCGGTAGCTTTCATACCCTTAATTACGAAGTATTTAATCACCGCACGATACTCCGCTTTTTCCATTTTAACAAAACGAAGTGTTGCTTCTTTTTCAATCAGCTGTTAAAAATAAACCAATCAACCGATTTATCTAAATATCGGAATGTAAACATATAAATAGGCAACCTAAATTACAGTGCATTTGTTTTACCAACTAGAGCGCCACTCATGTGTCATTCTCACTACTTGTCAAACTATCCTCGTATTACTTCTATAATAAATGACTGCACATTGTTATTAATTGTTTTGTGTTTGAATGAATTGCCTTTTAATTTTGTTATAACAACACAGGGTACTAGGAAAGTTTTGCAATACAGCTTTGTTTATTTAATTTTTTCAAAGTATTTGCCTCTACACTCAATGTACCTCTCCATCCTCCGAAACCAATATTTAAACCAGTTCTGCCAAGTTTCACTAGGGAGTAAAGCACACTCGTTGTCCCAAGCCCACAGAGGGTCCTCATCACTGGAAAACCGCCTCCCTTTTAGCTTCATGTTCACATGCGGGAACAGTGTAAAGTCGCAGGGAGCAAGATCTGGACATTAGGGAGGGTGCTCGAGAAATTTCAATCCTGTCGTGATCAAATATTCGGTGCAGGCTTTAGCGCGGTGAGCTGAAGCATTATCGTGTCCATTCTTGACTTTGGCCGCGGGTTCTTCGTAGATCCAATGACTTTAGGCAGGAACTGTTCAGTATACCACTTAGCTGTGACTGTCTTCTGTGTGTAACCGACGTTCGTGGCCTTCCCGGCCTCTCAGCATCCTCCACAGTTAAATTTCCCCTTTGGAATTCTCTATACCACCTGAATATCGTTGTGCGATGTGGACAAAAATCACCTAGAGCAAGAGTCATTTCTTCGAAGCACCGGTTTATGTTTAAACCACGCACGAAATTATAACGCAAAACTGCCCTTATCTCATTTCGTGACTACGATGCCATCGCAAGCACTTTACACTCTCGTTGCTAATGAATAACTGAGCCCATCGACATACCGCGACGGCTACTATGCACGTATGAACATGTCTCAACATGCAGCAACAAGCAGCTTCCTACGATTCATTGTTGCGTGATATTGCAAAACTTTCCCAGTACCATTTGTACATTAACTGTCCCATTTTTAAAAAATTGAATTGATTTAAAATTTTTGCGATTGCAAAAACACGAATATTTTAAATTTTGTTATGCCCAATAAATACTAATTAAATTGAATTAATTAGTCAATGCCAATAAAGTAGGATTCCATTTTGGTAATTACTGCGTAACTTACATCGATGTATAATAAGTTGCATAACCTCGCCTCCTGTCAACTTCTAGCTTTAAATACGCCTTATAATGTTTCATTTTAAATTAATTTTGTCATGAGACAAAAAGGAATTAATATATGTTCTTATTGAATGCACATTTATAAAGTAATTTCTCTATTTCTGTCACAACCGCATTTGTTTATCCCCTCTTAAATACTATTTAACTAAATCTGAATTTGTGAATTTATGTACTTATGTACGTATTACATATAGTTTAGTTTAGGATATAGTTTTAGTGTGCGTGGAATCAAGTATAAACAACCAGTAACAATAAAATGCAATTTAATATAGTGTGTTGTAACGAAAATTATATCTAAACTTTAAATTCAAAGTAAGTATGTTTTTATTTTAGTTTATTTAGTCGTATTTCAATATTAGTTTGTTGTCTTCACATAATTAGATGAGGTTATAGTTTGCATTAATGAAATAAGTTGCCTGTATATCAAACAGTAGTTTCTAAAATATACTGACAATTATATTAATAACAATTACTTAACAATATTCAAATTCGGATCTTGATTGTTTTGTGTATTTGTCAAAATTCGTCTATCTATTTTGGTTTAATTCTGAAAGAATCAAAAATTAAAAAAAACACATTCAAATGTGAATTTTTTAAATACCTATTTGAATTATTTGTAAAAGTTTGGGTGATTTTGCAGAAAAATAAAGTAGTGTGCCTGTGTTTTGCTAATATTTTACCTATCAGCAAGGCCGGAACGAAAATATTTTATTTTTAAGAAAATTTTAATTCATTTAAAGGAGGTAAATTTTGTAATTTTAGTGTGTGTTTGGTTTTTAGCGATAGTTCAGTGCGGAATTATTCTGTGCGAGTTTTTCCGCGGATTCATGTGTGACACTGTGATTAATTATTTGCAGGCGGATGACAATTTAGTTGTCGAAAGACGTATACAGAATACGAACATTAATGTGGAAATGGGTTTTATTTTATCTTTTTTGATTTTTTGAAGGGGTGTACATTGGTTTTTTCTAAAAGTTAGTACATTGAGAAATGCTTGCGTGATGATGCTTTCGAAGGGCCTAAAATCGATTTTCATATCAAAATTTATCTAATTTTTTTAACTTACTTTTGCTATTACAAAAAAAAAACTGCAAAAACCATGTCAAAATGTGAACTTTTGAATAGGTTTAGGTGTAGGTTTGGTTACAAAGTGTAATGAGTTTACATGCTGCTAGTTCAGAGCTGTTGTCTTACTAAGATCAAGGCTAAATGCAATTGACATTTCTCATTTTGACGAAAGTCTTAATTTTTTTTTCAAAAGTGTATACTAGCAAAAATTGGTGTGTTTCTAAAGTTATTGTACATTAACAAATGCTTGTGTGCTGACATATTTCAAAGTCCTCTGAGGTGGGAATTTATATATCCTTTGACTTAATCTTGAGGAGCTAAAAAATTCAAAGAACCTCTTTAAAATATGTACTTTTTCTTTTCTTTCTTCAATGATTCTGATACACCCAAGGATGTTGAATATTTCTATTTATTTTCCACCATTCAATTTTTTACAAACCTTCCAATGTCTGACCATGTTCTTCATTTCGTTTATAATTTTCTCCCTCTCCATAATCGTTATATTCTTTCCATCGACATTCTTAGACCTTCCTCACCTTTTACTGTTCATTCTCTCTTCTTCCATCACTCTTTTAATCTAATTACATGCCCGTCCCATTCTATGTTTTTAATTCTTTTACAGTTTCCCTCCTCTTTCTTTTCAATTTATCTATTCTTTCCATCTATGATTTCTTCTGTCCTCATGTTCATTCTTCTTGCTTCTATTACTTTTCTTACTAACCTGTTTCCTTGCATTCTAATCATATGCCCGTACAATTCCATGTTTTTAATGTTTTCTATAGTTCTCTCTTTCCCTCTCTTCCTAATCGTTCTGTTCTTTCGATCCAAAATTTCTTAGCCCTTCGTTCCCCTAGGCCTTCGTTCTCCTATCTTACCGGTTTCCTCCCATTCTAATTACATGCTCGTATCTTTCCATGTTTTCAATTTCTTTTTTTATAGTTTCCTGCCTCTCTGCTTCTAATCGTTCTAATGTTTCCACCCATGACTTCTTAGACCTTCGTTTCCCTTTACTGTTCATTCTCCCTTCTTCCATCTCTCTTCAAATCTAATTACATGCCCGTACCATTCTATGTTTTTAATTCTTTTACAGTTTCCCTCCTCTTTCTTTCCAATTTATCTATTCTTTCCACCTATGATTTCTTAGGCACTGCCTCTCCTCATGTTCATTCTTCTTGCTTCTATCACTTTTCTAACTAACCTGTTTCCTTGCATTCTAATCATATGCTCGTACAATTCCATGTTTTTAATATTTTCTATAGTTCTCTCTCTCTCTCTCTCTCGTCCCAATCGTTCTGTTCTTTCGATCCAAAATTTCTTAGCCCTTCGTTCCCCTAGGCCTTCGTTCTCCTATCTTACCGGTTTCCTCCCATTCTAATTACATGCTCGTATCTTTCCATGTTTTCAATTTCTTTTTTTATAGTTTCCTGCCTCTCTGCTCCTAATCGTTCTAATGTTCCTACCCATAACTTCTTAGACCTTCGTTTCCCTTTACTGTTCATTCTTCCTGCTTTTATCACTCTCCTAATTAACCCGTTTCCTTTCATTCTAATCACATGCCTGATACCACGTCAACTGCTATTTTTTTATCTTTTCCATGATTACTTCTCGCTTAGCTAATTTGCAAATTGTCTTCTTTCGTTGTTGTATGCATTTCGTTTTGCCCTCCTGCTCCTTTTGAAGTGTGTTCGCATGGTTATATTGGAGCTGGAAGAGCGGCAGTCGCTGAATATCGTCGGAGATTTCCCACTCGTAAAGTACCTTGTAAAACTCTTTTTAGCAATGTTTAAAGATGTTTATGTGGTTTGCCAGGTGGGACACTGTTTAATTAGCTGTTGATGATAGCAACTTAGTTGTCGAAATACGTATACAGAATACGAAAATTTATGCGGAAAGGGGTTATATCTCAACCTTCAGTGATTAAGTTAATCAACCACAGGCTCCATTAAAATTACCTGAACATTTTGAACTTGAAATTGCTTCAGTAACACATCCTTAAGCAGTAGCAATTATGTATGTATGTCATGGGACACCCGGTATTATAAATTCCATAGTATTTATTAGTGTAATAAGAGATGGGTATCGTTATATGGGATAACCAATAAACAATAACGAATCACCAGTAACATAGTTTCAGCGACCCACTCCTATATGCATGTATATTTTAATTTCCTGTATTGTGATAGCATTAAAGTCCGCATTTAGTCGGTAGTGACGTCAGAGTACGATTGATTCTGTCCACCAGTCATTTCCGGTTGGCTTCGTGACATTACACCGCCTGAAACCAATTCCAACTTGTCTCGTTTCGGAATGCATTTGTACATGTGTGTGTTTCAATCTCTGGCATGCCAACCAATTGCTATGATTTCAATTGACCAACTTTATGACAATTAATTAAGTGTTGGGAAAATTTTAATTAAACTCATAACTGCATGCTTTTTTTTTAAATTTATACGTTTCCACGCTCACCCGTAGACACGTGTAAGACACTAAGTACAGCAAAGTACATTTATTCTCAATTTAAGTTCAAATCCGTTCATTGGGATTAGAAAAATGTACGGTCTGTGAAGTGTGTTTGTTGTAATAAGAAGTGGAAACAATATCCTATGCTCTAGATTTGTAAGACGAACATGCAGTTTATTATTTTAAGTTTGATCTATTTTTGGAACAATTTGTTTTGCTTTTAGATAATATTCACCTACACAACCGGCATTAGTGCAGAAAGTAAAAGAAAGGCAAGTGTAATACTGCAGAATTAAAATTTTATTATATATAGGGTGTTTTTTAAGAGCGTGAGAACTTAAAATGATAATACAAGATAGAAATGTTGTTGGAATAATTTTTTAAAATTATAATCTGGTAGATAATTAAATGGCATTTATTTTTTAAATATGATTTCCGGCATACATCCGCCGCAGCTACGAGTTACATGGTCCATTCGATCGGACTAATTTTTCACTAACTTTTCCAATAAATCTGGCCTATGGCATCAATGGTGGCTTGAATATTGGCGTCCAATGCTTCAAGAGTTGCTGGTTTGTCGGCATAAACCAATGACTTAACATAGCCCCATAAAACGTAATCCAGAGGCGTTAAATCGCACGAACGAGGGGGCCAGTGAACAGGACCACTTTTGTAAATAAAGTTGTCACCAAATTGATTTTGCAATAAATCGATAGTTAAGGACGCTGTATGGCAGGTTACGCCGTCTTATTGGAACTAATTGTCGTCGATATTTAGCTGATTAATTTTCGGAAAAAAAAATTCAGTCAGCATGGTTAGATAGCGTTAGCCATTCACCGTAACGACAGCTCCTTCCTCATTTCGAAAGAAATAAGGACCGATGATGCTACCAGCGTGTAAACCGCACCAAACAGTCAATTTTAATGGGTGTAATGGTGATTCGTTAACGTCTTGAGGATTGTCTTAGCTCCAAATATGGCAATTTTGCAGAAATAAGCTTCATCACTAAACACAATTCTTTGATAAAAATGCTCATCTTCGGCCAATTTCGAATGAGCCGAATCAGCAAAATGCTACGCAAACGATGGTTTCTTGACTTCAATTCTTGCACGAGCTGTATTTTATAGGCACGTAAGCCAAAATCCTTACGTAAATTTTCCATATAATCGAAGGACAAGTTGAGAACGACGACGAATCGACATTTCGGTGTCTTCTTCGCGCTATAGCAAAAACGGCAAATGTTTTTTCATCAAGACAATGCACAGCTAATAGATCCATTATGCAATGGTCAAAATTAATGAATTAAAGTTTGAATTGCTACTTCATGCACTCTATTCGCCAGATTTAACCCCCTCGGATTATTTTCTGTTCCCAAACTTGAAAAAGTGGCTCAGTGGTCAAAGATTTTCCAACGATGAAGAAGTGATGTCGGCAGGTAATGTCTATTTTGAGGAGTAAGTTAGTTCTTATTATAAAACAGGTATCGAACTTATTGAACATCACTGGGAAAAGTGTATGGAGCTGAAAGCTGTTGAAAAATAAACATATTTCTTTCCAAAATTTTTGTGTTTTCTTTGCTGGGTCGGGTACTTCTGGAACCACCCTCGCATAAAATTGCAGAGAATATGACAAAAATATTTTCGATAACGCCACTTTACGGGAAAAGCTAAACCGCAAAACTTTTAAAGGAATCTACCTGATATTGTTTATTTGAATAATATGAAAATATACACGTGGGTAAACACTTATGGTTGGTAGTGTATTCATTAAAGCATTTATGGTAACATCTACTTAAAGTTTTGAAAATTAAATCTCTTTCTATCAAAATATTGCACAACATATTTATTAGGTTGTATGTATGTTATCTATTGGGTTGGAGGTCTTTTGTTTTCAAATTAGTACGTTGACTATATATTTATCACCTATATATTTCTTTTTATCAGGTTGTTACAAATGTAATGTCCGTTTTTTCCTTCAGTCTGAACTGAATCGCACCTGTGTATGTTTTTGGTGAAAATTATTATTGTATTTGCAGAAAAGGGTATTTATTTTGAAGTGTGTACCTGTTCCATTTCTTGCAAAGATTAATGCACCTGTCCTTGTCTCGCCTATGGAAATGCTGTCGGCAAGAGATATTCGGGCAATTTACCTCTTTCAATTTAAAAAGGGATTAAATGCAGCTGCAGCAACGCGAGAAATTAATCAGACGTTCGGTGAAACCACGTGTAATAGACGCACATTACGGCGATGGTTTAAAAAATTCAGCGAGGAAAATTTTGATTTGGAAAATGAACCTCGCGGATATGCGCGTAGCACCGTTAATGGCGACGAGCTGCGTGTAGAAGTTGAAAGTAATCCGTCGACAACAGTGCGTAGCCTTGCAGAAACATTTCAAGTGTCCATTGCTACCATTAGTCGTCACCTTTCTTCGATTGGCAAAGTGAAGAATCTCGATCGATGGGTGCCGCACCAATTAACAGAAGCCAATAAGCTCCGTCGATTAGAGGTGGCTACCTCTTTGGCTAATCGACAGAAAGTTGAACCGTTTCTTCATCGAGTGGTAACGTGTGACGAAAAGTGGATACTTTATGATAATCGGAGACGGTCAGGACAATGGTTAGATCGAGGTGAAGCACCAAGACAGCATGCACGAGCATCACTTCACCCGCGAAAGATTATGCTGACTGTATGGTGGACCAGTAAGGGTATTATTCACAATTCATTTTTGCAACCTGGTGAAACCATCGCGGCAGCGTCCTATTGTGCCGAACTGGAAACTATGCATGGAAAATTGAGCCGCTTGCAGCCCTCACTAGTCAATAGACATGGACTTATACTTCTTCATGATAATGCAAGACCTAATGTTGCACGACAGACAATCCAAAAACTTTCGGAATTTGGTTACGAAATTCTCCCTCACCCACCTTACTCACCTGACCTTTCGCCAACTAATTTTCATTTTTTCCGAAGTTTAGACAATCACTTAAAAAATAGGGACTTCCCTGACCGGGAGTCTGTAATAGCAGTGTTTGAGCAATATGTGAGCCGTCAAAACGTAGAATTCTTTTCAAAGGGAATTTTTCAGCCTCCAGGCCGTTAGCAACAAACTATTGATATAAATGGAGACCATTTTGTAGAATAAATATTTATATTTTTTTAAATTTAGACTTTTTATTCCTTACAAAATCGGACATTTCATATGTAACAACCTGATATTTCATTAGCTCTTTATAATTATAATATTTAAAAATTTATCCTCCAATACAGTGAAACTTTTATTTAAAACCATTTTTCATAAAAACAGTGTGGGGTATAATTAATTTTACTAGTTAATTGATTCAATTATTATATTTTATTTACTAATTTACATTAAACAAATTAACCGTTTTTCTAGGTACCTGCATCTTTACCTTGGAAGGTTTGGGCAAATATTTGTGTGTTATATCTTCTTTTTGTCACAGACATTATGTGATTAAATTGAATAGCAGTATAGTAAACTCTGAAATGAAAGAAATTAATGCTGTTAATACAAAATTGTTGTTTTAACATATGTAAATATTGAATAAGATACGCTTTTTAATAGCCCCAAAATATAAATAATAAAGTGATTGCTAAATAAATAAATAATGTAATTTACATATAGGTCAAGGTCAGCGTCTCTATGTATAGTTCAATTCTCAAAAAAAGAATTTTACAAAGAAATGTGATGGTAACAAATGTTACATTTTTGAAAACTAACCTAAAATTCGGGTTTGCATTCACCATTCACTAATGTGTAACCATCACGACATACGGGAACAACAATATGTAATGGTATTACTGTTGTGTTCCACATAAAAAGAATACTTCCTATAATTGCGAATAAGATCAAAATAACAGTATGCACAATCCAAGTAGGAAACATCTCGACGATAGTTAAATATTGACTAAAAGCCAAAAAAAAAAAAATAAGGACATATGTCTACAAATATTAACACCTCCTATACTTCCTCGGGAAGTCGATAACCAACGACATCCAATGTACGGGGTTCGTTTAAAAAAAGGAGTAACTCCCGGAATATGCATACCATACACTAAGAGAAGTGTCTTCTTTAAAAGTGGTATCATATTTGTGTGACAGTAAGAAACTTATTTATTAAATTATTACTTTATTTGAACTGAGCAATATCAAATTTTACCTGCCCTTCTTCAATGACTATTGATTCTTTTGGATTTAACTGTAATACCAAATATTTTACATTTGACGCAACTTTGTCATTTGTTAGAAATATTCCCAAGTTTGCTTCATTGGCACGAAAGGTATTGGACTTTATTAGAATAAACTGCAAATTTTTCTCCAATATAACTGCTTTAATGTCAATGGATGAGTTGTGCCTATAAAAAATGGATTTATCGTTCTGTAAATAAACTGTGAGTGCATCAAAGTTAAACGGTACATGAATATCTCACATGGCATCATCTTTTTCTCTATTGCTGTCATCTGTGACCTTCATTGTTTGTTGAAATCTTATATGTCAAGTAGAACAATGTGTCAATATGAAACTCATTGGAATCCTAGGTACATTTCGTAAGAAGAGGACGGTCTGAATTGAGAACTGTGGTATTGTGTACACATTTTTTGAATAGTCGGAAATTTCTTCTAGCCATGTGCCCAGCGTAACGACTTTTTACTAGCTAATATAAATTAAGATGACTGTTGAAGCAGTAGTCGTGTATGTACAATATTCAGAATATAATTTTTTTTACAATCTGTAATCTCCTCACAGCTTAACCACACTTTCTTATTTTTTCAGAGCAGATTTAATATAGATCTGCATTCAATAATTCTACTAATTATAATTCTTAAGATTTTGGCGGAAGATGTTAAAGAATATTTGTCTTAATTTGGCTCGTAGACTGCCGCGGCCGTTGTCCATACTTTCTTTATCTCGTCTTCTAGTCTGGAAGCGCGTCCTCCACAATTCTGCTACTTATTTTGCTAGTAGAATTATCGAAGTGCGCTTCTAGCTTGAAAAAAGAATGTTTGTCTTCTTACATTTTTGGATCTAGAGCAATTTTTAGGTTTATTATGAAAATGAACCAAGTTAGTCTTATCGACATTCATTACTAGCTGATTGGTTTCTATTCAACACTTATTATTTAAAAAGTAAATACTGTTTTTTCTCCTTTAATTCCAGTATATTCTTGGATATCATTAATGAATTATTGTAATCTACATATAAAGTAATCTGAGCAGCGAAATTGATATAGAATGACAAATTATTAATGTAAGTCAGAAGCGGAGTAGGACTCAGTATAGAACCCTGAGGCACACTTACACCGACAGTACTAGGGTAGCCATTTATATTTCGGGAATAGCAAACAAAAGAAAATTTATTATTACCGAAAATAGTTTTATTGCTATTCAAAATATTATCCTTGAAAATCAATGCACTTTTGCATTCGTTTAAACCAATCTGAAAAGCATTGCTGCCACTGTGAAGGCGGTGTCTCCAAAATATGAGTTTTGAATGCCCCAACTGCCTCTTCTGGCGTAGAAAACCGTTGACAACGAAGTTTATTCTTCGTGTGGGAAAAAAAAAGAAATCACAGGTCGCTAGATCAGGGCTGTATGGCGGATGGCTCATCAATTCAATGTTTCGAAATATTCAATTATTTGAACTGACTTGTGAAAGCTCGCATTGTCACAGTGGAGAATGATCTGTCGTTTTCGGGTTGTTTTCCTTATTTCTTCAAAAACTTTTGACAAACAAATAGTTGTGTAGCATTCGGAATTGACCGTTCTACAACTCTCTAAAAGCACGGTTGCAACGTGACCGGTTCTTCCGAAAAAACAGGCGACCATTTGTTTTGATGTGCTTCGAGCGCGAACAACTTTTGTTGGTTTTAGCTCATCTTGGAATACCTATACAGTCGACTGCTGTTTACTATCGGGCTCATACGATCTAAGATTCATCACCTGTGACGAATTTACAAATGTTCTTTGAAGCACCGCCATTGTATTTTTTGTGCGTTTCTTGGCATCAATCGACGCGAGTCCTTCTTTGAGCGGTTGTCAAATTATGTGGTACCCAACCTGAACATAGCTCCTTCATGGCTAAATGTTCATGCAGGATCTTATGCACGCTGGTATTATTGATACGTAGAGATGCCTAGATTTCACGGTATGTCACATGATGGTCTTGCATTATCAATTCAGACGCTGCATTAATGTTTTCCGACATAATAACATTTGTGGGAGGACCTTCACGAAATTCATCGTCCAAAGAACGCCGTCCAAGTTCGAATTCACTGTACCAACGATATACTGGAGTTTTCGATGGCGTTTCATCACCGTATAAAGAAGTCAGCTCCTCGATGCATTCTTGTTGAGATAATCCACGCCGAAAGTTATGAAAAATAATTGCATGAAAATGCTCACGAGTTAATTCCATTTTTACATAAATTTTTAAGTTACTGTCAACAAAAGAAATAACAACAGGATAATAAAACTGTCAAGGTAAATATATTGTCAAAAATGACAAACTTCACGATGCAATCATCAGTGTTGCCAGTTCCCGAAATATAAATGACCACCCTCGTACCATAGACAGATTGCGCATCTCTACCGTAACTAAAAAGTGCACCGCCTGTTTTTGTAGAATTCACCATAGTTTAATGGAGGATAGGAATACAGATGGATTGTAGTTTGAGTTCAGCGTTTTTATTTTCTATGTACAGGGATTGAATTAGGGTTTTTTTTTCTGCTACACAATTTAGTATTTTGCATTTCTTTATATAATAGAATCTAGTGTTATTATTTATTTCTTTGTTTCTTTTGACTCTACGCGACATGTTTTTTGTTATCATTTCCGTTACACAAAATGTTACTTTGTCCGCTAGAATTTATTGCATTCAAGTACAAGATGCAATATCTCACGAAATTTATTCATCTTCTGGCATGATATTTCACTCAAAAGAAAAAAGATGAGGAAAAAGAACTGTGGTAGATACGCCAAGTTTAAGTTTGCACCATTTTTATATAAAACAGCCCTGTTTACATGGGAACCTTTATTACATCTCCAAATTTATTTTAGTAATAAATAAAAACCGATGTGACGCAAGCAAATGTCACGACAAACAATGGGTAGGTACAAAGTATGAATACCGGGCATCTAAGGCACCGGCAAACATTCCTGGCGGATGTAAGTTGACATTGAGCGTGAATTATAACTTCAGGAATCGCTAAGACGTGGGCTTTGTCAGGATATTATAGTAACTGAGATGTTCCGAGCATAAACGTACAAAACGAGAAATGATCTTAATTATCACCTGCTGTATTATTTTTTTTCGAAGCTTTATAAAGATTAAGGTCTCGTTCTCGATGGGAAAAAAGAATATAAATCTCTTGCTTAAGACGTCTTCGTTAACTTTTTCTTGGCTTTTTTTTCCTATTAATTGGCGATGATTTGGAACATTTTTCAAACAATGATTGATTTATAAGATTGTCGATCTTCCTAAACGATTATGTTATTAAATATATTAAATATTATACGTGATAGGAAGGCTGCGTTTCTCGATAATTTCATAATTAATTTGGAATATATGTTATACAGTAAGCGTGGTAGATATCCATTCTAATGGACCTAGTTTAGACTCCTAAAGAACTCTAGATATATCAAGAAAAAAAATTAAATTTATAGATGTATTTTAAAGGCGATAGAAACCTTCTTCTAGTACGTAGGTTGCTACAAAAATTTGTGAATGATACAGAAAAAATGAATTATTTTAACCGACTTTTTTAATTGTTTTTCAAAATATTCGCCTTTATGAAGTGCGCACTTACCAGCTGTACTAGGTGTACCGGAAAGTTTTTTTAACAGATGTCGCTAGGCTTAAGTATGCCATGTTATGATTTGACACATATGTCATTTTATTCTACTGATATCAAGCTTCAAAGCCATACATGTTATACTTTGCGAAAGTAGCACCATCATAGATTTATACCTCTTTGAAAATGTCGAGTTTCGTGCTTGAAAATGTGAATTTGCGGCACGCATTACTTTTCTTAATTAAACAAAAGAAAACAGTCGCTGAAAGACATCGTTTGCTGGTAGAAACATAAGGTGGTTATGCTTCAACTACAAAAACATGTGAGGTGTGGTTCTGACAATTCAAAAGTGGTGATTTCGACGTGCAAGACAAAGAACGTTCTGGTAGAACGAAAAAGTTCGAAGATGCGGAACTACATGAGTTATTGAAAGAAGACTCAACCCAAACACAAAAACAATTAGTAGAAGCGATAAATGTAGCCCAAGAAACGATTAGCGGCCGATTACGAGCAATGGGAAAAATCCAAAAGAAGGGAGAATGGGTGCCAGATCAGGCAAATGGAAAATCGAGAATTCGTCTGTGGAATGCTGCTTCAAAGGTATGATCGGAAGTCATTGTTGCATCGAATAGTGACGTGTAATGCAAAATGGATTTATTTCGAAAAGCCTAAGTGCAAAAAATCATCGCGAAGCTGGCCCATTGACTCCAAGGCCAAATCGTTTCGGTCACAATACAATACTCTGTTTGGTGGGTGTATTACGAACTATTGAAACCTGGTGAAAGATATAATACTGATCGCTGCCGACAACATATCATCAATTTGAACCATGCATTGATAGAAACACATCCAGAATGGATTCGAAGACACGGAAAGTGATTTTACAGCACGATAACGCGCCGTCTCATACAATGAAATCGGTCGAGGAAGGGTTTAAGCGCATCGGCCGTTCTCTCAAGATCTTGCCCCGTCCGACTATCACCTTTTCGCGTCAATGGGATACGCGCTTGCAGAGCAGCACTTCGCCAATCTCAAAGAAGTTAGAAAATGGCTCGATGAATGGTTTTGCTCAAAGGACTTATAGTTTTTTTCTAGAATAAATTGCTTGACAGATGGGCAAGATGTGTAGAATCTAATAGCCAATACTTTGAACAAATACCAGGTCGGCTGAAAAGTCCCCGGTCTGACACATAGATGGCGTTACTGTTATTAAATCCATATGTGTTTTAGATAGTGCTAACCTTCAAACGAAACGTGTCAAAATTTGACAGCAATCCGACCATTAGTTACTGAGATATTGCGTTAAGAGTGAAGCTACTTTTGTTATTTAAAAAAAATGGAAAAAAAAATTTCGTGTGTTGATAAAGTACTGCTTTTTGAAGGGAAAAAATACCGTTGAAGCAAAAGCATGGCTTGATGAAACTCTGCGCCAGGAAAATCAACCATAATTGATTGGTATGCTAGTTTAAACGTGGTGAAATGAGCACCGAAGACGGCGAACGCAGTGGACACCGGCTGTCACCGACGAAAACATCAAAAAAGTTCGCAAAATCATTTTAAATGACCGTAAAGTAAAGTTGATCGAGATAGCTGACATCCTAAAAATAACAAAGGAACGTGTTGGACACATCGTGCATGAATATTTGGGCATGCGGAAGCTCTGTGCAAAATGGGTGCCGCGCGAGCTCACATTCGATCAAAAACAACAACGAGTTGATGATTCTGAGCTGTGGTTGAAGCTGTTAAATCGTAATAAAACCGAGTTTTTGCATCGATATGTGACAATGGATGAAACATGGATTCATCACTACACTCCAGAGTCGAATCGACAGTCAGCCGAGTGGACTGCACGCGATGAACCGGCTCCAAAGCGTGGAAAGACGCAAGAGTCAGCTGGAAAAGTTATGGCGTCAGTTTTTTTGGGATGCGCATGGAATAATTTTCATAGATTATCTTAAAAAGGGCCAGTCCCTCAACAGCGACTATTATACAGCGTTATTGGACCGTTTGAAGAACGAAATCGCAAAAAAACGGCCCCATATGAAGAAGAAGAAAGTGCTGTTTCACCAAGACAATGCACCGTGTCACAAATCAATGAAAACAATGGCCAAATTAAGTGAATTGGGTTTCGAATTACTTCCCCATCCACCGTACTCTCCAGATGTGGCCCCCAGCGACTATTTCCTGTTTGCAGACCTCAAGAGAATGCTCGCCGGGGAGAAATTTAGCAGGGATGAGGAGGTGATCGCCGAAACTGAGGCCTATTTCGAGGCTAAAGACAATTCGTACTACAAAAATGGTATCGAAAAGCTGGAAGAACGCTATAATCAGTGTATCGCCCTCGAAGGCAACTATGTTGAATAATAAAATCGAATTTTGCCAAAAAACTGTGTTTTACTATGGTAGATCGGGGACTTTTCAGTTCGAGTGTTACATCTTGAAAATTATGTAGTTTTTTTTACGAAAGAACTTTGAAAAAACTTGAAAGAACTTGACTTTCCGGTACACTTGGTATGTTTACAATAATCACATAGTATTTTTTAATGAAAAATTATAGAAAATACATTGAATCTAAAATAATAAAAATCGTATTTCATTAACAACAAAAGCAGGGCGAATATATTGTTTGTAATACGAGTGTTTCCTCTTAAGACATCCTCTGAAAATTGATTCCCTTATGCGTCATTTGATACAATAATTAGCGCGCAGATCCTCGAATCCATCATCAAAAGATAAACAATTAGCTTAGTGTTTGAAAAAGTACTACCTAAGTATATATTTGGTTACAGTAAACATGACGTATATAGTACATGAGATCAGATTATATTGTTCATTTGGTGTTCGCAAGTTGTAAGGTGTTGATTTCATTAAGTGCTAGGCAAACTAATATTGCGGACTCAGATAAATTACAGAATACACAACATTAACTATATTTGCTTACATACTTAAATGAACTTAATACATTTACCTTTCGCTTTATTCGTAGTTACTACGAAACCACTAGAACTAATGAAACAAAGCCCGATGGAAGGAGGCCAACTGTCAGAGCAATTGTCGTTAATAGGACCTAACTTTAAATTTATCGAACGTTGACATCATTAAGCTCTATTGTTTGTCCGTTTATTTAAAAGGAATTTTTAACGTACGCGTTGATATCTCACATGCCTCCTTTTTTAATCCAACAATTACATTCAATTGATGTTAATAATTGTATATAAGTATATAATTAAGTCCATTACGATGGGAAATTAATGAAATTTTTTTTCTGCTATTCCATCGTTAATTAAAGTCATAACAATTAAAAATTACTGCGCTGGAGAAGGACTCGAACCTCTATCTGCCGTTTTTTAGACGACTACCTTATCAATTAATTAATTTTTGTGAATTTAATTAACGATGGTCTAGCAAAAAATAATAATTTTCATTTATTTCCCATCGTAAAGAACTTAATCATATACGAGGGTGGTCCCAGAAGTACCCGACCTAACAAAGAAAATAGAAAAATTTTGGAAAGAAATATATTTATTTTGTCAACATAATCTCCTTTCAGCTCTATGCACTTTTCCCAGCGATGTTCAATAAGTTCGATGTCTTTTTGTAATATGAACTGTCTTGCTCCTCAAAATAGCCATCAACTGCCGACATTACTTTTTCATCGTTGGAAAATCTTTGACCACTGAGCCATTTTTTCAGGTTTAGGAATAGAAAATAATCCGAGACGACTAAATCTGGCGAATAGAGTGCATGAGGCAGCAATTCAAACCTTAATTCATTAACTTTGGCTATTGCAATAACGGATTTGTGAATTGGTGCATTGTCTTGATGAAACAACACTTTCTTCTTAGCCAAATGCGGTTGTTTTTGCTTGATTTCTTCGCTCAAATGTTGCAATAAGTTCGCATAATACTCGCCGTAGGTAGTTTTCCCTTTTTCAAGATAGTCAATGAACATTATTCCACGCACATCCCAAAAAACCACCATGACCTCTCCTGCAGGTCTTCGCCTTCTTTGTAGCCGGTTCTCCCTTTTGAGTCCATTGTTTTGATTGTTCTTTTGTCTCGGGTGTGTAGTGATGTTATGAAAAGGCGCAAAAATTCTGCTTTGTTGTTGTGAAACTTCGCTAAACAATTAAAATATCCGTTGACCATGAAGTTTAATCTTCACGTATGCGAACAAAAAGAAATCACAAGGTGTTAGATCAGGGTTGTACGGCGGATGGCTCACCAATTCAATGTTTTGCCCAGTCAAATATTCAATATTGTTTGAACCAACCTGTGAGAGTTTGTATTGTTATGGTGGAGAAAGATCTATCGTTTTCGGTTTGATTTCCCTATTTCTTCAAAAATTTTTGGCAAACAAATAGTTGTGTACCATTTGAAAAAAACAGGCGACCATTTGATTTGATGTGCTTCGAGCGCGAACAACTTGTTGATTTTGGCTCACCTTGGAATACCCACACAGTTGACTGCTGTTTACTATCGGACTCATACGTATAAATCCAAGATTCATCACCTGTGATGACTTTATAAATGTTCCTTGAAGCACCGCCATTGTATTTTTTGTGCGTTTCTTGGCACTAATCGACGCGAGTCCTTTTTTGAGCGATTGTCAAATTATGTGGTACCTAACGCGAACATAGCGGCTAAATGTTCATGCAGGATCTTATGCACGTTGGTTTTACTAATACCTAGATATGCCTCGATCTCACAGTATGTCACGTGACGGTCTTGCATTATCAAGTTAGACTCTGCATTAATATTTTCCTACACAACAACATTTGTAGGATGACCATCACGAAATTCATCGTCCAAAGAACGCCGTCCAAATTTGAATTCACTATACCAACGAAATACTGTAGTTTTCGATGGTGCTTCATCACCATATAAAGAATTCAGCTTGTCGATGCATTCTTGTTGAGATAATCCACGCAGTAATAGAAATAGCGATCGGATAATAAAACTGTCAAGGTAAATATATTGTCAAAAATGACAAACTTCACAATGCAGTCATCATATCGGATCTGGCACCACTGTTATTGTTGCCAGTTCCCGAACTATATACGGCTACCTTCGTAAATGTGTTTTTTAAGTGAATTTTGATTCACGATATTAACTTTTACCCCTACATAAATTGTAGCAAAATTCTATTGTTCGATCCCAACTTTTTTGGGTCGCTTAATTTAAATATTGTTTCATAAAAGAATCGAAAATATAATAACGATATTTAACCAACATTTTATTATGGAATTTTGCAAGTCGTAACGTGAATTATAACAGAAATCGAATATAATCCCTGGTTCGAATTGAATAAAAAATTTCATTTGTATTCCAGTAAGGATACTTCCGGTTAAACGAGATTTTGATATCCAACTATCAGGGGATTTAAAAAATAAAAGCATTTTCGACCTACAGGGAAATTCATCAGAACATTGTAATTACCCGGCGCACTTTTATTACGTAAGATTCCCAATTTGGTAATAAAACTACCTTGCCCTTTTCTTTTCGCCTTTACACATAACAACAAAATCGTATGTGCAGTCAATTTTTCTATCTGCGGCTGCAAAGTTATGACTCTCACGGGTAGAGGGCGGGCCGCTATACATCGTAAAAGAAAATAGGCTCGCCTCTGATAACGTTCCCGTTGTTTTTCTTTTTCCGGCATTCTCCTCGTCTTCTCCTTGCGAATTTTCATATTTTTTTTGACGTCCCAGCGTTTCCTAGAGACCTTATTAAAACAATTCTATATTTTATGCAAACAATGTCAGCGGAAATTGGAAGAAAACAATCATATATACGTATGGATGCATTAATTTTGTTTAACAAGATGTCGGAAAATAAAAATTATTAATTTGTGTTCAAGTATAAATATTTACTATAGTTTATATTATTGAGATATATGAGGACTGGCTAAAAAGGCCGTGGAATGAAAATAAAGAAATGTACTCTGGGTTTTGAAATTGCGTTTATTTAAGATTCAGGTTCATTTATTATGTGAATTATGGATGATAAGACAATATGCATATATTAATGAAGACTGTAGTCAGTGAAATTTATAAAAAAAACACTTTACCACATCCATGTTCGTTTTCTGTATAGGAATTTCGATAACTAAATTGTCATCATCAGTAAATCATTAATCATAGCTTCGCACAACTTTGTTTCTCTAACCACCACAAAATACACAATAAGTATGTATAATATTTGGTGGCTAGTAACATGTGTAACGTCATTGTTTTCTTCAGTACCCATTCCAGAAACTTTGTGGACCTTTTTTAACCGTCGTATCTTCCGGAAACTCATAGAGGCAGGAAAACGTTATCGGACCTTTATCTTCAACGCATATTTTTTCTTTTCCACACCAAATATGCTGTCGTAACTATCCAATTCAAAATAATTACTTATATTTTTGATTAAATATAGATTATTCGCTATTACAATATGATTATTTTCTAGCACGTGTTTCGCTAAACTGGATTTCTGGGGCCGATTAAATTCGAATGTTTTACTGGGTTCCTATTGAGCGTTCAGTTTGACCAATGTATTGTTTATTACAATCTCGGCATTTTATTTGGTAAATATCCTATTTCTAATTGAAGTCAGCAAAACTTGAGGAACTTTTCTCTTAATTGCAGCTCTCGGAATCCTCAAAACGTCACAGTTCTCTTCTGCATTCACGGAATCTGTGAATAAAACCCCTGATAATCGCAAGGAGCCTTCGGCATAACTTTCCCTGCAGGGCGCTCAATCTTTGCCTTTTTGGAGTACTTGTGTCTTCTTTACCATGCTGTGATGTTTTGCCCCGGAAATTGAATAACGAATCCAGCTTTCATCACCAGTAAAGATTCCTTTAATGACCATTTCTCTCTGGGCTTCAGAAAACTTCTGGTTTTTGCTAACCTCTGTTGTACCATTCTGTATCCGTAGTCGTAGTTGCCGTAGTCAACTGCCCGCTGCATATTTCGCTTTATTATGTTTTGAAACCTTTTACTTTATGTTGGAGGAACAAGTGAAAATCTGAGGGGGGGGGGGCATTTTATAGAACATACAGAAGATGAGAAAAAATTTCCTATTAGAATTTGGAAAGCACGTTCTAGGCCGTTCGAGCTGAGTAAGATCGTGCATCAGTAAAACTTTGCGAAACAAAAGTTCAGTAGGCCTTCTTTTAATTGTGGCTCTCAGATCCTTCAAGACGTCACAGTACCTTCCTGCGTTCTTTGTAGCTTTGCGAGGCAGGTAATCTATGAATAAACCCCTTCTTAATCCCAAAAAATCTTCGAAATAACTGTCCCTGCGTAACTTTTGCTTCTTTGGAACACTTTGGTCAAGTGCCTTGATTGTGTATTTATTTATTAAAATTCATGCACGCCTACTTTTAAAACATACTGACATTATTTTCACATCGAAAAAATAAATAATTTACTTTAATTATTAATCTACACGCCTACCTTTAAAACATACTCAACTGTTTTTTCCACATGGATCAAACCTTGGACCATTGTCGTTTGCTATCTTCATTAATGATTTAATAACTTCCACCGATTGCTTTGTACTGGTTCATCCCATAAAGATTTTAGCACTGTTGAATGAATTTTGTTTAAAAACAAATTGACTAAATATAGGAAATTAGTTAGGTTATAGATATTCAATTGTTGATTGGGAGATTTTCTGACTATTGCAGTTGCTTTTTAGAATGACCGGTTTCTGTATGCTTGTGTGTGTATGTGGACTTATTTTTAGAGTTTAATACCTATTACTATTGTTACTAAAAACAATTTTGTCAATTACGAAGGCACAAATAATTTATATTATTTAGTAATTAAACACAATCTATGTCTATTCTAATCTATAATTACTTTCACATCGAAAAAATAAATAATCTGCTTTGATTATGAATGCACGAGGACAATATTTATTTACACATTGCCTCTTTTTCAGAGTGCTAGAATGTGAGAGAAGAACATGCAAGTAACACCAAACATATATTTTATCAGCAATGAGAAGGGCGTATTTCACGATAATTTCAAGCTCTCGCCACCTCGAAATAATCCGCTGGTAGTTATGCCGACTTGGCTGATGGCTACCAACAAACATATATTTAAATATGCAAATTTCTACCTTCGCTATGGATTTGACGTATTGAATGTACAGATGGATTTGTGGCAACTTTTATGGCCAGTAAAAGGGGCACAGGTACAGCAATTTATTATTCCTTGTATTTAAATCAATATAGTTTTGGCTCTCAGATCTCCCAAGACGTCACAGTATCTTTCTGCATTCATTGTAGGTTCACAACGCAGGAAATTCACGAATAAAATCTGATAATCCCGAGAAACATTCGTCATAACTTTCAATGCAGAGCGCGTAACCTAAGCTTTTTGGAAGCATTTTCACCAAGTGCCTTCTGAATCATGTTCTTATGTTTTGACCCGGAAATTGAATGATTAATCCAGCATTCATCACCAAAAAAATTCCTTCGATTTGCATTTTTCCCTTTCTAGTGAATTTTCAGAAAATTTCTGGTCGAATCCATCCGTTATTACTTGTCAACATAAAATTATGTTATTTTTGGAAGGTATAATATTAAAGACACAACAACACCCTTTTTCGTCAACCTCCGGAAACTTTTTTTTCAAACTTCTATTTTTTCGCTTCGCCTTCCGAAATTTTGCGTTTTGTTAGTTCTTGCTTTGGCAGTTTCTAACATCTCCTTCATATTCCTGTCTTTCTACCATAAATACGACCTCGTATACTCTAACACTTTTTCTTTTTCATGACCTGGTTTGTAGATTTTCGCTATCGTTGTACATGGTTGCTTCATCACGATTTCTGGGTTAGAATCGTGCTCCCGGTAGTTGCCAACGTATCGTCGTCTATTCTATGAGACATCTTCAGAGCTTACTGTTGTTAGAGCTCTGAAATTTAAGCCCTGAACACATCTCATGGAACTGAAGACGAAATGTCGGCAACATAAGTATTGAGGACACGTTTCCAACCCCTAAACCGAAGATAAAGTAACTTTTTGTGATGGTTCAAACACAAACTTGCCATAGCACATGATACTGTCAAAGGAATTAGGGCATTTGCCATTTGCTAACTCTAAATTTTGCTTTCTTTTAGGTACTTGCTGGTGATATTTTAAAATTTTTAGAAAATAATAAAAGTTCTAGTCCTCTGATAATACATGGATTTTCAATAGGTTGCTATCTCTGGGGTGAAGTGCTCGTTCAAGTCGAAGCTGACAAGAATCGCTTTCAATTCGTTATAGATAATGTGGTGGGGCAAATTTGGGATAGTCCAGCTGACATAACACGTATTCCAACAGGTGTTTCTAAAGCTACTTTCCCCAAAACTAAATTTCTTCAAAACACCTTAAAAGCCTATGCGATGTAAATATAATTATGAAATATTCTTCGCTAACATTTTTCTAATTTGTTAGACTTTCAGCTACCATTTGAAAACATTTGACGATAGCGCTACCAAACACTATTTGAAATCTCGCAATATGTTTTATGATAATCCAATACGTACTCCTGTTTTGGTATATGCCAGCAAAATTGATCCTATTAGTTCAGAAGATAGCATACAAACTCTTTGTGATTACTGGAAAGAGAATGATACTGAGGTTTGCGTTTAGTGTGTTAAGTGATCAAAAAGTATCGCGACTGGTTCATTTAAACCACGCGTGTTGATTCACTCGAACAAAGTATTTTTCTTAGCCAAACTGTTAATAAATAATATTGTTTGTGCTTAATGCGTCTTTTATACGAAGTAATATGCTTAGAACGCCCTAAATTATGGAAAGATAGCTCGTGGGACATCACAATAATGCATCATGTCGCAGTTAATCACCTTTTTGAAACTACTTGGCTAAGAATTTAACACACATTATTCCACGTCGCCTAGCATAATACTGCGCAACTTTTTTTCATTTCTTCCGGCTCCAAATACATGAATACCGTTTTGAATCTATTGAAGGGGCGTAGAAGAAACACTATAAAGGCGAATTCAGAAATTAGCTTCTCGAACTGTAATGAAGATTGGAAAAAATTCAAATAAGTGTATTATTTGGGAAGGCAACTACTTTGAAAGAAATTAAATAAATTTGGAACAAGAATTAATACGTCTTAGGTAACCAATCGCAATACTTTTTGATCATCGTTTTATACGAGTCGCATGACATGATTTGCACAGCTTAAAGATGTGTTACTGAAGCAATTTCAAGTTAAAAATGTAATGAAACATGTCAAAAAACTCTATCGCAACTGAGTTACAGGAATTTTAAGCTTTATATAACCCTACTAATGCAAGTATTACGTACCGCTGTTGATTTCGTTGCTATTAAAAAGACGGAGTGGCTATTCCATTCGTTTATAATCGAAGAACGTCTCATTGGTTACGTTTCCTGGAGAATTACAACATTACTGGATGATATTCTTCTTAACGTAAGACGAGGAATGTAGATAAAGCACGATGACGCACCTCCACACTTTGGTAGACAAGAAAAGATGTTCTTAATCAAAGTTATACGAACTGGTGGATTGGAAGAGGTTCAACAGTTGCTTGGCTGATAAGATCAACAAACTTAAATCTCCTAGATTATCTTTTATGGGAAATGCTGAAAAATTTGGTTAGTGCAACTTGAAAACAGAGAACAATTTGTTAGAATTTTGGATGGCGCAGAAACTATTCGTGCTGATACTAAAACTAGTAGCAAAATTTGCTCTTCAATTCTAAAAAGAGCTAGACTATGTATACAGCAATTGGTAGGGTAATTTTGTGAAGCTTATGGTTGATTAACTTGATCACTTAAGGTTGATATGTAACCACCAAAGTCGAAAGCCAAATGCACATTATGTGTACGGAATTTGTTTCGTGTGGGTTTTTGCTGTAGTTTTCCAGATGTGACATTGTTTAATTATCTGCTGATGATGACAACTTAGTTGTCGAAATACGTATAGAGAATCCGAAAATTAATGTAAAGAGTTCGTATATCAACCTTAAGTGGTTAAGTTGGGTGAGTATTTTAAACAACTAATTATTTTCAAGTGATATTCATAGAAATATCTTCTTGCAGCAGTACATAGCACCTGTACTAGTAGGGTTATTAAAAACTTCAAATTCTTGTAACTCATTTACGATCAAATTTTGGGCATATGTTCGTCAGATATTTTTAATTTGAAATTGCTTCAGTAACACATTCTTAAGCTGTGGCAATATGTACATTCCTTACTATTTTTAAAACGTTGATTCTTTTAGGTTAACTTGCAGCTATGGGACGATTCTTCCCATGTTAGTCATATGCTTAAATACCCCAAAGAATATTCTCAACAATTAGAAGAGTATTTAAGAAGAATTGGTTTTGTTAAAAATAACAGACTTCAAGCGAATTTATGATATTTAGATAATTGTAATTATTTCTAGCCCAGATTGTAAATGATATATTTGGTAAATAAATACTATGATAAAAACGAATTAGTACAGTTCTCAAAGTATTAAATATTGTATCAAAATAAAATTGCAAATAATAGTAATAAGAAAGCATCTCCCCCCACCTTTTTATTTTATTTGAAATTAATTTTTTAAAAACCATTTCCAGATCGTGATTCAAAAGGCTGTTTCAAATTTCGCAGTTTTTTTAAAGAATAAATAAAACACATAATTTCCATTCACTTTCAAAAACTTTTTATTAGTAATTGAAGTATCAGCTATAACATTTATATGCGAAAAATAATATCTGCCAAATGGCCTCCTATTGCAGCTCCACAGACGTCCACTCTTTCGTTAAAATTTTTAATGATATTTTGACATAATTGAGGCTCTATCTCACCAATGACACGGATAATTTCGTCTTTCAAAGCAGGAATTGATTGTGGATTGTTTTTATAAACATGACTTCTCACATAACCCCAAAGAAAATAGTCTAACGATGTCAAATCACATGATCTTGGTGGCCAATTAACATCACCGTTTCTTGAGATTATACGTCCAGGAAATTTTTCTCTCAATAAATCAATTGCTTCGTGTGCAAAGTGAGGTGTAGCGCCATCCAGTTGAAACCACATATCCTCTGGATCAATATTTATTAATTCAGGCCACAAA
The DNA here is from genome assembly GCA_031893035.1 of Dermolepida albohirtum. NCBI lineage: Eukaryota > Metazoa > Arthropoda > Insecta > Coleoptera > Scarabaeidae > Dermolepida > Dermolepida albohirtum. Next base: position 109,046 of record JAVIWB010004188.1, on the reverse strand, counting down.
AATTCGGTTATCATCCGACGATATCGATTACCATTGACAGTTACAGCTTCACCAGCAGCATTTTCAAAGAAGTAAGATCCAATTACACCACCTGACCATAATGCACACAAAACAGCAACTCGTTTAGGATTTATAGGTTTCTCATGAATAATTCGTGGATTTGCCTCGCCCCAGATATGGCAATTTTGTTGTTTATTAACATAGCTACCAAGTTCAAAATATGTCTCATCGGAAAATATTATTAGTTGAGAAAAATAAGCTGTTGTTCATTGATGAAATTGACAAATGAACGACGTTTTAAATAATCTAATGACTTCAGTTCCTGTGTTATTTGAATCTTATATGCCTTCAGAGCTAAATCCTTGTGTAAAAAGCTCTATGTTGTTGATCCACTAAGTCCATGTTGTTGTGAACGTCGTCTAATGGACATTTCGGAATCTTCAGCAAAACTTTCACGAACCAAACCAATATTTTCTTGTGAACGACCACTACGACTCTATTTTTCACTTTTTTGGTCTTCCACGGAAACGGTCTCTTGCAATTTTTTAATAATTCGACCAATAGTGCTTTCAGATGGACGATTATGTAAACCATAAAATTCACGTAATTTTCTAAAAACTCTTCTGACAGAACGCTGATTTTCATAAAATATTTCAACAATTTGAACGCGTTGTTGTACCGTGTACGAAGCCACTTTTATAAATGTCATACATCACACTTTTTAAATGCCCACACACCCAGACAAATTCAGTGCGCCATCTATATTTTATTTATTCTTAAAAAAAGGCGCGCAATTTGAAACAGCCTTTATTTATTCGGTTATTTGAAATGTATTTGTTGGGTAGTGTACGTGGCGTAGACTATGATCATATTCGGTTGTATTCCCGGAATAGATGGAGAAAGATGTCTTTGCTGCTACTATACGCTGTATCAGACAGTAAAATTTTTAATAGTAGTTTGTTTCTTATCCAACAAATCTATGAGATTGTAAATCCTTTTTCGTCTATTTTGTAAGTTTCTGTTCTATATGCAAATATACAACTAATAATTTTAACCATTACATTCTAATGCAGACTATAATTTTATTATACAAACTTTTATTGTATTTGCTTTATTAGTTTTACACACTTGCAAATGTGTAGCGTCTGTTGACCGTGAGAGCAGCTATTATTTACATTTAACTTCAGAATACCTCGTTTTATATAAATGTTTTTCTCACTTTGTGAAATATTAACGAAACTTTTTTTTTTGAGATATTATACGATTGTGGTGAAACAATTTTTTTTCACCACTCAATCGCTTCGGTTTCAGCTTTAAAAATTCAGAAGTTTACTGGTAGAAGTTCAAATATGAAGGCGACCTATGGTTAAATTTTTTATAATAATCTCCCTCGAGGCAGTTTTGAAGTGTTTATTAATTCATCCACATGATAAATATATAGGAAATGATCAGCAGGATTCGCTTTAAGAGTCTCGCGGTGTATAAATTTCATTTGAACAGCTCTTGAGGATTTATATTTTGTTTAATTTATTTTTATCAAATGGTGCAATTGAAAGATATGTATTTGATTAAATTTTACACGAATGTGGGTCATACGGGGGTAGCCGTTTATATTTCGGGAACTGGCAACACTGTTAGTGTTGCCTCCGATCTGATGATTGCATTTATCCCTTAAATCTTAAAGTGCTTTATAATCTACATCGTTCATTTATATAGATTTTATTATTCTTGTTAATCAAATTCTGATAAACTGGACTCTCCTTACACTGGAATTTTCTATCTCTATTTTACCAGTACTCATCATCATTTATGATCCTAAATTTTGTTTATGTGTTGTAGTGTAAATACCTATTGTATGGACATTGACATTGTATGTTCAGAAAATATTTTCTTTTCTTTCTCTTGAATTATTCTTTTTAAAATATAAGTATGTGTAAATTATTTTACTTTATAATTAAGTTTACCTTTCAATTCTTTATTTTTTAGTATATACGAGAGTAATTGTTTATATTTCGGGAACTTTGACACTTTTAGTGTTGCCTCCGATCTGATGATTACATCGTAAAGTTTCTCATTTTTGACAAAATATTTACCTCGACAGTTATTATCCGGTGACAATTTCTATTGATGACAGTAGCTTGAAAATTTTATGTCAGCGAAGGAATGGAATTAACTCGTGAACATTTTCGTGCAATTATTTTTCATACCTTTCTGCGTGGATTATCTCAACAAGATGGTGATGAAGCACCATCGAAAACTACAGTATATCGTTGGTATAGTGAATTCAAACTTGGACGGCGTTCTTTAGACGATGAATTTCGTGATGGTCGTCCCACAAATGTTGTGTCGGAAAACATTAATGCAGTGTCTGAACTGATAATGCAAGACCGTCATGTGACATACCGTGAGATCTAGGCATTTCAAGGTATTAGTAACACCAGCGTGCATAAGATAATGCATGAACATTTAGCTGTTAAGAAGCTATGTTCACGTTGGGTATCACATAATTTGACAACCGCTCAAGAAAGGACTCGCGTCGATTGGTGCCAAGAAATGCACAAAAAGTACAATGGCGGTGCTTCAAAGAACATTTATAAAGTCATCACAGGTGATGAATCTTGGATCTATACGTATGAGTCCGATAGTAAACAGCAGTCGACTGTATGGGTACTCCAAGATGAGCCCAAATCAACAAAAGTTATTCGCGCTCGAAGCACGTCAAAACAAATGGTCGCCTGCTTTTTTCGGAAAAACTGGTCACGTTGCAACCGTGCCCTTAGAGAGTTGTAGAACGATCAATTCCGAATGGTACAAAACTATTCGTTTGACAAAAGTTTTTGAAGAAATAAGGAAAACAAACCGAAAACGACAGATCATTCTCCACCATGATAATGTGAGCTCTCACAGATCGGTTCAAATAATTGAATATTTTACCGGGCAAAACACATTGAATTGATCAGCCATCTGTCGTACAGCCCTGATCTAGCACACTGTGATTTCTTTTTGTTCCCACACGTGAAGAATAAACTTCGTGGTCAACGGTTTTCTGCGCCGGAAGAGGCAGTTGAGGCATTCAAAACTCATAATTTGGAGATACCGCCTTTACAGTGGCAGCAATGCTTTTCGGATTGGTTTAAACGAATGCAAAAGTGCATTGATTTTCAAGGAGAATATTTTCGATAATAAAAAATTTTTTTTGTTTGCTATTCCCGAAATATAAACGGCTACCCTCGTATTTATTGAAAAACAAATGAAACCAATTACAAATTGTGGAAGTGCAATATCAACTGACGCAACCTTCAATTATGTTGTATAAATAAAAGATTTATCAAACAAATGACTATAGTTTGACCTCAGCGCGGTTTGGAATATTAATATTACGCTGAAGGAGAATTATTTTAAGTTTAAAATATGTTTTGGTTTATTAAACAATGCATATGTATTTCCCGAATAATTGAGCAGTATTTCCATACTTTTATGGTCAAAAATATGCAGACGAAATGAATTAATGTTATACTATGAAACGCCTAAAACGAAAGTTCTACTTAAAGCACTGATTGCAAGATATTATAACATACACCTGTGAGATATACATACATTTTGCCTCTTGTTAATTTAACATTGGATATCTTTAATGAGCGATTTATATTTGCTTAATTTTTTACTCATTTAAAAATAACTTTTTTTGTACTTTTATTTTGTAGTACTGCATGCATTTATTATTTTTTGCTTTGTTAATTTCAGTAAATATTTATTATTATGTAGATTTCGCTTATTTTCTCAACCCAACGCTCGGAAATTTTTCACTCAACGTACGAGGCTTGCTACGGTTGAATTCCGCCATGTATATTTATTTTATTTCATCCTTGAAGAACTATTTATGTTCATATACATATGTGTAGAGTTTTGTTTCGATTCAGTTTCATCGAATGTTACATTAGCTTATTCTCATATACTTCTGTATTCATTCATGCTTTTCTTTTACTTAATTTCCAAATATATTGTCTAATAATTTATCATTCTCACTTATAGATGTCGTTTTATTTTGCTGTACTATATAATAAAGTATTAAAACTTTGCACTTTTATTTATCGTGTGAGCTTATGCCACTTATAAGAATTGTTATTAAAATGTTATACTATTAATATCTTGAATAACTTTTGTAACATTTTATGTTCAAAATAATTATAATTTCGCTACTTAGATCACTTCAAAGATAAGATTTGTGATGATATATTTACTTTAGATTATGTAAGTATTTAAAAAAAATTATTTTTAACATAACTTTTGCTATAATTGTTTATTATAAATTTCGACAAAGTTTAATGTGTCCATTCTTCTAGTGCAAAGTCAAGGCTTTCCTCCTTTTGTTTATATATATATATATATATATATATATATATATATATATATATATACATAGTTTGTCGCAGAGAACACCGAACTTTTTTATAGTAATTCTTAGTGGCGCCATCTATTAAAATGTGTCGGTAAGGTAGATCTTTCACCAATGTCATGTCAAAAATATCATTATATTTGTATCATTAGAAGCAGAGAAATTGCGGATAAAGTAACAGTGTGTATTTGACATTGGTCAAAAAATGAATTTCCAACAAAGAGCAAATATCAAGTTCTGTTTTAAACTCGGTAAATCGTTTACTGAAATATTTAATTTGATGAAATACGTGTATGGTGATTCGGGTTTATCACATACGAGTGTGCAGGAGTGGTATAAACGATTTAAAGGCGGTCGTACGGACATAAATAACGACGACCATTCTGGTGCAAAAAAATCTGTGGTTTCGGAAAGTAACATCGAACTCGTGCATGAATTTATCAGAAATGAGCAGAAATCGTCACTGGAATACGTGGGAATGGAATTAAATATTTCCAAAGATTCAATTCATCGCATTTTGACAAAGCATTTGGGACTGAAAAAGACTTGTGCAAGGTTTGTACCAAACAAGTTAGCTGGATTCAATATTGTACAATAGAATACCTGAAGTTTTCGTCCTTTTTTGAGTCTTTAATCAAGTCTATTAAAGACTCAAAGTAGGACGACAACTTCAGGTATTCTATTGTAAATGGCGATGAGAAGTGGTGTTTTCAATATGATCCAGAGACCAAGCGTCAAAGCTTTGAATGGAAGAATCCAAGCGAAAAAAGACCGAAAAGAAGCCGTTTGGAGAAGTCAAAGTGGAGACAATATTGATTTGTTTTTATGATTCGAAGGGTATAGTGCACAAAGTGTTTGTACCAATTAGTCAAACAGTCAATGCTATATATTATCTTGGTGTTATAAAGTGTCTTAGGGCGCGTACTCGTAGTACGCGCCCTCTTAATCGTGAAAACGATAGTTGGCGTTTGTTACATGATAATACACCATCTCATCGCTCGACGCTTATCACTCCCATCAACCATTCATCGTATTCACCGGATTTGACCCCCTGTGATTTCTACCTATTTTCCAAACTTCATTTACCGATGAAAGAACAGCGTTATGCCGACGTCGAAGCCATTAAAAAGGCGCTGACAGCGATCTTGAAGGACCTCTCTAAAGATCAACTTAAAATTCATTCGACATGTTAATTGACCGTGCACAATGCTGTATTGGTGCCGAAGTCGACTACTTTGAATAAAATAAATAAATTTTTCCAAAATAGTTTATTTTTATTTGAAAAAAGTTCGGTTTTCTCTGCGACAGACTGTATATATACATACATACATACATACATATCATATGTATATATATATATATATATATATATATATATATATATATATATATACTTACATAAGTATATCAAGATAGATTTGAAGCACAGTAAATGATTATACAGAAGGTCAACTAGTTGATATGAGAAAATCTTTAATAGCGATTTCATCTTTACAGAAAAACCATAACAGAAACATGATGTTTATTGACGTACGAGCCATGTTATTGGGTTTATATGAAACGCGTATGATTCTAGACTACTCAATATACGTCCTCAATCTTTATTAAATTTAATTCGCTTAAATTATTTTATAATAAAATAAACTCAAATTTGTTTTTCCTTCATTTACTACTTTAGTGTTATAACTGTTATTATTTTATCTTCATAACAACTTATTGAATAGGACCCGAGTAGAATTGTGCGATACTTAAATGCTCATGAATTTATAATTTCCTGGCAAACTTATAATTTAATTTATAAAATCAGTTTGTGTATGCAAGTAAAAGTTCCAGACGTATGTACGCATCGCTTCGAATTTACACGTTGAGTAAGCGAGCACGTGCACAGCGAATGTTTATCTTGCATGCTCATATGCAGGCCTGCCACTACTAACAACTTATTATTGACCTTAACAACGTTAGAATATAATGTAAGGCGGTTTTATCGCGTTGTAGTTGGTGCACGCACGAAGTTACAGTGGGAATTCGATGTCGCTTGGTGATAGTTTGTTGTTGGATCGATATCTAGTATTATGGCTTTATTTTTGGGAAAGAGACCGGTTTTGATATTGAATTGTGGAGTTAAACAGGTAAGTTTGTACGTTTCTATTTACAGCTAAATGTAATTGAAGGAATTTTTTTTATTCTGGCTTCGGATTCATTGCCGATATGCCTCAGTGACTGTAAAGTTACTGTAGATAGAGAATATGTATGTATTTCACATTTCGGGGTCTATCGAAATGGCTAACTGTAACAGACAAGAATTCGGTTAATGGTAGAAATCCCACGCAGGACGAATAAGGGAAGGTTCTATTTTCTAAATGGCGTTTCAAATTGCCTCGACAAGCAACGGCAATTTTTGTTTGCCCATATTGTCAAATTTTGTACATCAATATGCTTTGTTTATAAGCTAAGTCAGATTTAGCTGTTTGATTTTAAAGATATATTAGTAAACCAAATATTGCCCACACAGGTCGATAGGTGTTGCTCCAGCTTCTATGAGTAATGCGTTTATCGGAGAGAATCCCATAGCGTCAACGCAGAGGTGTAAAGCTTTATTTTCCATGATTTCTAATCGTCTCAAATTATTCATATTTGTATTACCGTAAACTGAGCAACCATAGTTTAGTATTGATCTAATGACTGAACTCCATCTCACTTTTGCAATTATTTTCGACATTTTCCAAGAAGCTCATTTACAAAGGGTACTAGGAAAGTTTTTCAATACAGCTTTATTTATTTCATTTTTTCAAAGTAATTTCATCTACACTCAATACACCTCTCTATCCTCCGAAACCAAATTTTAAACCAGTTCTTCTAAGTTTCACTAGGGAGTAAAGTAAAGCACACTTGTTGTTCCAAGCCCGCAGAAGGTCCTCATCACTGGAAAACCGCCTCCCTTTTAGCTTCATTTTCACATGCGGAAACAGTGCAAAGTCACAGGGAGCAAGATCTGGTCTCTTGGGAGGCTGCTCGAGAAGTTTCAATCCTGTCATGGTCAAATATTCGTTGCAGGCTTTGGCGCGGCAAGCTGGAACATTATCGTGATGGAGGAACCAGGTGTCCACTTTTGACTTTGGCCGCAGGTTCTTTGTAGATCCAATGACTTTAGGCAGGCACTGTTCAGTATACCACTTAGCTGTGACTTTCTTCTGTGTCCAAAACGACGCGTTCCACAATTCCACTCGATTTGAGAAATACAGCTATCATTTTCTTCTTTACATATCGGAGTTATCTGACAACTACGGCTGTGTCCTCATCATCAAACCCCCAAACTTTGTTTTGAGCTTTGGTCGGCACATCGTAATAGTACAGCCAAGTCTCGTCACCGGTCACGATGTTGTTCATATACCGAGATTGTTCCTTATTAAACTTTTTTAGCATCTCCCGACACCAAGTCACACGTCGTGTCATCTGCTCTTCGGTCAGTCGATGCGGCACCCAGAGAGAACAAAGTTTCTTCACGTGCAAATGATCAAGCAGAATCGAACGAATTGCTGGTGCATTTAGGCCTGAAGTACCCTCTATCTGCTAGTAGGTCACTCGCCTGTCCTCGCGAAGCATTTTCTTCAGAGTAGTAACGTTTTCCTCCGTAACTGACGTTCGTGGTCTTCCCGGCCTCTCAGCATTCTCCACAGTTAATTTTTCCTTTTGGAATTCTCTATAGCACCTGAATATCATTGTGCGATGTGGACAAACATCACCTAGTGCAAGAGTCACTTCTTCGAAGCACTGGTCTATGTTTAAACCACGCACGAAATTATAACGCAAAACGCCCTTATCTCATTTCATGACTACGATACCATCGCAAGCATTTTACACCCTCACTGCTAATGAATAACTGAGCCCATCCACATGGCGCGCCGGCTACTATGCACGTATGAACATGTCCCAACATGCAGCAACAAGCAGATTTCTACGATTCATTATTGCGTCATATTGCAAAACTTTCTTAGTACCCTGTACATATTACGTCCAAGTCAATATATAAATCTAAATATTTGACACACGTAACAATAGGAACATTTTTGTCATTCAACAGTATATGTTGGATTGGTTGGTTTTTAGAACGTGAAAAGAAGATCGCTTTCGAAGAGGCTGACACTACTAACAACTTAAGCATACAATGTAGGTCGGCTTTATCGCGTTATAGTAAGCGCACGCACGAAATTGTAGTAGGAATTCGATGTGTCTTGGTGATAGTTTGTTGTTGGGTCGATGTCCAGTATTATGGCTTTAGTTTTCGGAAGGAAACCGGCTTTCATATTGAATTGTGGAGTTAAACATGTAAGTTTGTACGTTTCTATTTACAGCTGAATGTAATTGAAAGAATATTGAAGATTATTAATTAATCGAATTAAATTTTAAACGATTAAATAATGCTATTGATAGGTTCGATTTGTTTTTAAGAGATATTTTATTTTTTATCGTTTTTTTAAGGATATTTAAGTACAACTTTGTGCCTTTGATCTTACATTTACTAAATAAATTTCATACATCAGGTACACTTATAAATACGAGTTAAAGACATGTATTTTTTTATAATAAAAAAACATAAGAAAAAAGAACTTTCACTTTTTTCTCGAAATCCATTAATTTAATGTTGAAAAAGAAGTGCCTAAAATTTAATTTTAATTAGAAATTGTAGATAAAATATATTAATTGGAAATCCTTGTTTATCATATTTTTCAAATAATTTTTTCTTGGGGTCTTGCTATACAAAGTATTTATTATGACATCTAAAAAAATATTTTAATGTATGTGAGGGAACTTGGAAAATTCTCTAACAATGGAATAAAATGCCTACGATTGGCTGCATCACCTGTCTTTTAGGAGAAAATATTTCTGTTGCGTTTTTAAGAAAATTTGAAATCCTTGTTTATTATATTTTTCTAATTATATGTTTTTTGAGTCATTCTATATGCAATCTAAAAAAATTCTATATGCAATCTCAAAATATATTTTAATGTATGTGAGGGGAACTTGGAAAATTTTCTTCCAACATGAAATAAAAGACTTACGATTTGCAGCATCACCTGTCTTTCGGGAAAAAATATTTCTGTTTTTAAATAAATAATAAAAATAAAATAATAAAAAAATAAATAAACAAATAATAAGAAGTAAGAACTTTTAAATTTATTTACTCGAAACCCATTAATTTGATATTGAAAAGGGGAAAATTTCTGCATTACATATACGTTGTGAAAAGGCGTTAAAATTAGAATTTTTTATTTTATCATCGTAAAAATGCATGATTATATGCTATCTTAATAAAAAGGAAGAAAAAATAAATGACTACAAATGACAATAAAAGTCAAATATAAAGGCTGTTTCAAATTTCGCGGTTTTTTTTAAAGAATAAATAAAACATAATTTGCATTCACTTTCAAAAACTTTTTATTGGTAATTGAAGTATCAGTTATGACATTTATATGCGAAAAAAAATATCTGCCAAATGGCCTCCTCTTGCAGCTCCATTGACGTACAATCTCTTGTTAAAATTTTCAATGACATTTTGACATAATTGAGGCTCTATCTCATCAATGACACGAATAATTTCATCTTTCAAAGCAGGAATTGATTGTGGATTGTTTTTATTAACCTGACTTTTCACATAACCCCAAAGAAAATAGTCTAACGATGTCAAATCACATAACCTTGGTGGCCAATTAACATTACCGTTTCTTGAGATTACACGTCCAGGAAATTTTTCTCACAATAAATCAATTGATTCGTGTGCAAAGTGAGGTGTAGCGCCATCCACTTGAAACCATATATCCTCTAGATCAATATTCTTTAATTCAGGTCACAAAAATTCGGTTATCATCCGACGATATCGATCACCATTGACAGTTAGAACTTCACCAGCAGCATTTTCAAAGAAGCAAAGTCGAATTACACCACCTGACCATAATGCACACCAAACAGTAACTCGTTTAGGATGCACAGGTTTCTCATGAATAATTCGTGGATTTTCCTCACCCCAGATACGGCAATTTTGTTTATTAACATAGCCACCAAGTTCAAAATGTGCCTCATCGGAAAACATTATTTTTTGAGAAAAATCAGCTGGTTGTTCATTGATGAAATTGACAAATGAACGACATTTTAAATGATCTAGTGGCTTCAGTTCCTGTGTTATTTGAACCTTATATGCCTTCAGAGCTAAATCCTTGTGTAAAATACGTAATGTTGTTGATCCACTAAGTCCAAGTTATTGTGAACGTCGTCTAATGGACATTTCAGGATCTTCAGCAACACTGTCACGAACCAAACCAATATTTTCTTGTGAACAAACACCACGACTGTATTTTTCACTTTTTTAATTCAACAATTTGAACGCGTTGTTATACCGTGTACGAAGCCATTTTCATAAGTGTCATACATCACACTTTTTAAATGCCCACATTCCCAGACAAATTCAGTGCGCCATCTATGTTTTATTTATTCTTAAAAAGAACCGCGCAATTTGAAACATCCTTCATAATTAATCAAACTAAGAAAGATAATAAAATTGTAAATCTTGTAAAGGAATGACCAATAACTAAAGTTATTTTAGAAAATTTATTCTCTATGCTTTACAGTATCTACATGTCACATTTCCTGTATATTAATTTGTTTAAGAAATAATGTCATGTTGAATAAAATTCCTTTTTCAGCTTTCTACATATAAAATAGACAAAAATTTATATTTATTGAGCAATGAAAAGTCAAAAGTTGCTTCAAATAATTTCAAAATAAACTTGGATAGCACCAAAACCTTAGTTATAATGCCAACATGGTTACACGCACAAGAGAAACCCGTAAGCAAATACGCCAAATTATATTTGGATTATGGATTCGATGTACTGACTGTAAAACTGAAACTTTGGCAATTATTATGGCCAGTTAAAGGCACACAGGTATTTACTATAATCTAAAATCTAATCCAATATTTATATAATTATAATATAGTTTACTACAGGTAGTAGCTTCGAATATTTTAAAATTTTTGGAAACCAATAGTTTGTATTCCCCACTGGTACTTCACGGTTTCTCAATCGGTGGTTATCTATGGGGTGAAGTCCTAGTACAAATGGACGCCGATAGGAAGCGATATGACCCTATCATCAATAAAACATCAGGACAGATTTGGGACAGTCTGGCAGACATTACACAAATACCAATTGGTACTCCGAAAGCGACTTTTCCAAACAACAAATTCCTCGAGGCAGCATTGCGAACGTATCTGATGTGAGGAGGTAAGGTATTTTGGGTGTGCACATTTTTGTATTTGACATTTTAGATTTCACATGAAAGCGTTTGATAAAGTCGCGACGTGTCACTATCGCAAATCCAGAAGTTTGTTTTTCGATAATCCTATAAAGACGCCCATATTGATTTTGGGCAGTAAAAGTGATCCAATAGCCACGGAGGAAACTTTACGAGCTGTTCGAAATTATTGGGAGAAAATTGGTATAAAGGTAAGTACGTAGATTATTTTTTATGTTTCGCTTGTAAAACCGGTATAAAACAGTAGTCTTTTAAAGACTTCATTGCTTTCAAAGTATTCTTCATGAAGATTAATGCAGTTTTGCATTCGCCCGAGCCAACTCTGGAAGCAGTTGTTCCACTCGCTTGCTGATACAGTAAAAATTGCGTCTTTGACGGCATCGACTGCTCCTTCTGACGACTGTAACCTTTGACCACACAGTTCGTCCTTTATTTTCGTTAGGAGTTAGGTTAGGATTGTACAGAGGATGATCCAACAATTCGACGCTTTGTTGCGTTAAAAGTTGAATCGTCTTGCGTGCTGTGTGCAAACTTGCATTCTCTTGGTGGAGGATGGTTCGTCGTTCAGAGTTGGTTTTTCGAAGTTCAGCGATGACTTGTGTCAAACAGATGGTTGTATACCAATCCGCAGTAACAGTTCTTTGATCTTGTAGAGGAATTGTTACTACATGAGCTTGCTTTCGAAACAAATGATGCGACCATCTTTTTCGAAACACTTCGAGAACGGATGACTTTTGTCGGCTTTGCTTCACCAAACAGACGACTAGCGTTTATTTTCTGGCTCGTATGAGTAAATCCAAGATTCATCACAACTGACAATGTTTACACGTTTTTAGAGTTGCCGGTGTTAAAGTGATCTAGAGCTTTTTGACACCAATTCGCCTTTTCTGCCTTCTGTTCTTCAATCAACAGATACGGTATCCAACGGGAAACTAAATTTTTTACACACAATTCTTTACGCAAAATTTTTTGAATTGAGATCTTTGAAAATCCCAATAAATGAGTTACAAAGAAAATATATGTTGTGATATATAAAAACGTTTTGCAAAAAGTCTGGGTCTGCAAATACATACTCACAAGAAGTTACTATTAGTTTTTAAAAGGAAAATACGTTGAGATATATAAAACCGTTTTGCAAAAAATTCTAGTCTTACTAATCTATACTCACAAGAAGTTACTTTAATTTCGATACATGGGAGCTTAAAATTCATCATAAGAAAAAAAACTGAATATAATATTAATTGAATGAATAGTTATTTAATATTTAAGAGAATTATAACAAAATCTCATTAGATATGGTTATTGTTAACAGTATTGAAATGAATAATTAACTTGTAAATTTACAGTTATGAAAACTTACGAACAGTATACAAAGCTTCTGTATTAGTTTTAATCAACACTTGAAACGAAGGCTCCATTTAACTCAACGCACTATATTATTACAATTTTGGATTGTTTAATATTTAATTTTTATTACAGATTATTGTATACAATGAATATTAGGAGTAACAAATATTTTTACGTCTTTTTTAGGTGCACTGGAAGCTATGGGAAGACACACCTCACGTTAGTCATATGCTTAAACATCCAGAGGAATATACCAATGAAATTACTAGGTATTTAAGAGACGTCAACATTATTCCAAAGACGTAGTAATAAGAGAATAAGAAATGCAGTGAAAATTTAGATAAAGACTTTATTTCTTCTTTTTCCTGTACTTACGGTTAAAATAGTAAAAATTCTCTCTCCTACATATTACGCAATATAATTTTAGAAAGTTCATTATTGTTAACTTTATTAAATTTGTGATTACATCTTAGCTAAGGATCAAATAAACAGTCTGTATAACTTATTGTATATTAGTATTGTAGTTCTATTTTTCTATTATTGGTATCTATGTGTGGCTTCAAATACTATTTTATTAAAGAATAATTAATTATTAATATTCGGCGCCAAGATAAGACTGCTAGTGTTGCTTATATTTGTGAAGTATTCCTAATATTTTTAGAATTCGTTCTTGGAGAATAGCGTGATTTAAACATTAGGTTCTTGTGTTACATTTTTGTATGATATTAATGTCAATAAAGATTGTAATTGAAGTTATTATGTAGATTGATTTTACTTAAGAATATTTTCTTGTGTTCAATGTAGAGCATGTTCTTATTATAATACACTCTTTAGCAACAACATACCAGGTTATTCACTAAGTTTTGTCGTTTGATATGAAAAACACGATTTCATGATTTGAAATACATTTCATTATTCAATATAACCTCCGTGATCTTCGATGCACTTGCTCGAGTGATCTTCTAATTTATGGATTCCATCCCTGAAGTGATGAAATCCGGAAGACTGTCAGAATACACTTCCACAGCTGCTAATATCTCTTCATTCGATAAAAATCGTTTAACACGAGTTGAGAGTCCGAGGGAGCTAAATCTGGCGAATAGGGTGGATGCTGCAACAATTCGTACTTTAATTCATCGCTTTTTGCAGTGGTTTTTCAAGCTGTTTGAGAGGGTGCGTTGTCTAGATGAAAAATGATGTTTTTCTTCTGCAAAGCAGGTCTTTTCTCACGAATTTTTAGGCGTAGTTAGTCCAAAAGGTTGCAATAATAATCTGAGTTTATTGTTACCTGTTTGGAGGTAATTTATGAATAAAATTTTGAAGTAGCGGGTTTACACCACTCCTTAGCCTCTTGTTTCGATCGAAGGTCATGGTGGTAGACCCTATTCTCACCTATAATGATGAAAAGATACACGCAATCGTTTTTATTCTTTCTAAAACGCTTCAAATATCGCTGAGAGTGTCGCATTCGAATGCGTTTTTGTTCCATTGTTAACGAATGCGGCACCCTTTTTGCACACAGCTTTCTGAAACCCAAAATTCAGTAAAAATATTCCTGTACGTTGCCTAATAAGATGCCTAAGGCTTCTACTAAATCTGTCTCGGTTAATCGACGATTTTCCAAAACCATATTCTGTATTTTTGCTACGATTTTTGAACGTCCTTCACGTGGGTCGTCTTTAAGAGTTGTACGACGACGTTTAAATTCAGCAATCCATCTTTCTACTGTTCTAATTGATGGCGAAGAGTGATACGCTTTTAACAATCGTTCATGAATTTATTTTGGCGCCACACCTTCCAAAAATAAGAATTTTATCACTGCACGATATTCAACTTTTTCCATTGTAAAGAAATACTGTGACACGTCAACTTTGAACACATGTAAATATGCGAATGAGAAAATATAAAATGACAAAACTGCACACATGTTCATAAAAAAGTAGTACAATTTTTGGAAAAATAAAACGAGGAACTTAATAGCACCATCTCTTACCGAACGACAAAACTTATTGGACAACCTGGTAGATATTCACCTTTTACCACTGTCGTTGCTGGTGCATTTGTAGGGTTCGCACATGTTGTGTAACACTATTTATTTAGTTGTGTGTGTGTGTGTGTATATAGAGGTATAAATTGATTTATTAATAATAGATACATGTGTTCTGTAATATACTTCGTCGTATAATAGATTGTAAAATCCTGGACGAATAAATAAAGGGTGTTTCAAAAAGAATATACGTATTTCGAATGCATATGTTTATTAAACTTTAAGACATACGAATATGTCCTCCACCAGTGACACGAACAATATCACATCGATAGTCAAATTCCTCCCATACTCGGGCAAGCACGTCCTTCGTCACTGATGTTATGGCAGTACGGATCCGGTTCTTCAACTCTTCCACGTTCTGTGGGAGTAGTGGTACATAAACGTTGTCTTTAACGAAACCCCACAGGAAGAAGTCACAGGGTGTAAAATCCGGTGACCGTGGAACCCAGCTGAGACATACTAAGTCGCCAGCTCCTTGACGACCAATCCAACGGTTCGGTAGAGTTTCGTTCAGATATTCACGCACTTGGCGACTCTAGTGAGGGAGTGCCCGGTCTTGTTGAAAAATGAAGTTGTCTTCGTGCAGCCTCAGAAACAACAGTTTTATAACATGGCGAGATACTGCTGACCGTTAACTGTGTTTCCATCAAAGAGGAATAGGCAGTAAACAGATGATCGAGATATCGCACAAAACATTGATTTTAGACGAATCTCGTACATATTCAATGGCTGCATGTGGGTCCTGTAGACCCCAAATTCGAACATTGTGTTTGTTTACCAGACTACTAACATGGATAGTCGCTTCATCACACAATGAGTTGTGCGAAAGTGTTATCATTGTCAATAGCATCATGAATCTCGTTACAAAATGCCACACGTTTCCGTTTGTCATCAGGACGTACAGCTTGTAACAACTGTAACTTGTACGGCTTCATAACCAACCGACGTCTCAAAACACGACAAATTGTTGTTGTGTTTTGAATTCGTGTAACATTTTCTTCAGAAACACGAGGGCGGGCAAGACTCTTTCCTTTACATACACATCCTGTATCTACAAACTGTCGATACCATCTGCGAATGTTCCACCCATTCGGAGGATCAATTTGGTAGCTCAACCTGAAACGTATTTGCACTGTAATCACGGAATTACACTTCGCAAACTCGAGAACACAAAATGATTTCTGCTGCGGAGTAGCCATTGACACACATATGACGGTTACCAAGAAAAACAGAAGACAACTGACATCTAGTGGCTATTAAATAAACTAGACTATGTATTCTTTTTTCCAATAGTCGAGCCAAGGCGCAGCGATCGATAGTTTGGACAGAAACATACTTTGTAATACGTATATTCTTTTTGAAACACGCTGTATAATTAATACTATTATTATATTCAACTTTCAATGTAACCAATGAAAAATATTGAGCCTTCATTTAACGAAAGACAACGATTGCTGTATTGTGGAAGAAACTATCATTAAAAGGTCTATGCACAATTTTTACAGTAAATTCGTAATATTATACCTGCTATACGCTTAAAATTGCGTTAGGAAAACTAAATTTCATATTACCGTGTAGGCGAATCTTTTCCTAAGATAAAAAATTACTCCCTCTGAAATAATGATTCCCTTTTCCACTTTGTTTTTTTTTAATAATAAAATTTTACTGTCATCTCTGAATTTACGTCGTGTACAGACCTTGTTTGTAGGAAAAAATAAACACAGTTTATTATATTTTTTTTTGCGGCGAAGGGGTTTAAATGAGGCCGCATAAAAATCTAGAGAAATGAGAACCATGTACACGTTGTTGCTTATTATCTGCACGGAGTGCTGTGGGTGTACAATTTCATGTCCACATCCATGTCCATCTTTTTTTTTTAGCACGCTGAAGTAAACTTAGTTATTGAAATAGAAAATGAAACGAAATTTTTCAGAATAAAATAAATTTTCGCGCAGCTGTGTGGTCACCGTTTCCACAATTGTACAAACTATGCAGTTTCGCACGTGAAATTTAATGGAATAGGAATGGAATCGATGACATTCCTACCTCATAATTTACAGGGGTTGAACGCTGTGAAGATTTATATCACTTCCAGTCTATTGATTGTTTATGATATCTACTACTGCCTTTTTTAAATGATAGCTTATAGATCGACAACTGATTTATTCTATGTTGTATAGGAAAAACATATCAGTAAATGTGAATGAAAAATATTTAAAAGTTATGTACAGTACTTTATTGTATATAGTAGTGTGCAAAAGTAAGTGACCACTTGTCAAAAATTCAATCGTTTACAATATTGTTTCCGTACTTAATATAGGGTGTTTTGTCAAGAGCTTGAGAAATTAAAATGATAATACAAGACAGAAATATTGTTGAAATGAAACTTTTTTTATTATAATCTGGTGGATAATTTCGTGGCGTTTATTTTTGAAATATGATTTACGGCATATGCCCGCCGTGGCTACGAGTTACCTAGTCCATTCGATCAGTCCAATGTTTGTCTACTTTTTCCAATAAATCTGGCCGTATGGCGTCAATGGTGGCTTATGTTAAATATTGGCTTCCAATGCTTCAAGAGTTGCTGGTTTGTCGGCATAAACCAATGATTTAACATAGCCCCATAAAAAGTAATCTAGAGGCGTTAAATCGCACGAACGAGGGAGCCAGTGAACACGATCACTTCTGGAAGTAAAGTTGTCACCAAATTGATTTTGTAATAAATCGATTGTTAAGCGCGCTGTATGGCAAGTTGCATCGTCTTGTTGGAACCAAATGTCGTTGATGTTTAGCTGATTAATTTTCGGAAACAAAAATTCAGTCAGCATGGTTCGATAGCGCTCGCCATTCACCGTAACGGCAGCTCCTTCCTCATTTCGAAAGAAATAAGGACTGATGATGCCGCAAGCGTGTAAAGCGCAACAAACAGTCAATTTTAATGGATGTAATAGTGATTCTTTAACGGCCTGAGGATTGTCTTCGCTCCAAATACGGCAATTTTGCTTATTGACGTAGCTATTTAACCAGAAATGAGCTTCGTCACTAAACACAATTCTTTGATGAAAATGCTCATCTTCGGCCAGTTTCAAATAAGGCCAATCATCGAAAATGTGATGCAAATGATGGTCGTTTGGCTTCGATTATTGCACGAGCTGTATTTTATAGGCACGTAAGTCAAGATCCTTACGTAAAATTTTCCACATAGTCCTAGGACAAAGGTCAACAAGTTGAGAACGACGACGAATCGACATTTCGGCGCCTTCTTCGATACTTCGCTCTACAGCAGAAATGTTATCTTCGGTACGCACATTTCTTTGTCTGGTTGATGATTTTGAATCGAGAAGAGTAAAATTAGTGCGAAAATGATCAATAACTGCACGAATTGCTTGCTCACTAGGTCGATTATGTTGACCGTAAAATGGATGAAGTGCTCTATGAACTTCGCGAACAGATTTTTTTTTTCAAAGTAAATTTCCACAATTTGGAAGCGTTGTTCTGGCGTTAAACGATTCATGATGACTTGCCAAACTTACTGAATGGAAATGTTAACACAGTTTGACATTATTAGCTGTCAAACCATAGTTATCGATAGTTCTCATGCAGCTTAAAAAACACCCATTATTATTGTGTTTTATTCTTATAATAAAGTTTCAGGAATTGAAAATATATTGTTAAATGGAAGAGAAAGAAGTTTCTGCTAAATATTCTTAGTTTATTTTATTCGGGCATCTGTTCCTTATCAATAGTTGTTTCGTTAACTGGTTAGCAGTTTGTGCGTAGTGTTGGGATCACTGGATTTCGAATTGAATTATTGTGTTTTCAATCATAAAGGAACTGTTTACTTTAGTACGAATACTTGTGAATCGTTTTCTGATACTGTAAAGTCGTACTTTAAATTCATTTTTATTCTATCTCCAGAATTCCAATTCCAATTAATTTCGCGAAAGGTTAGCGAAATACTTTGACTATTAGATAAAAATCACCAACAGATAGTTTTTTTTTCTTCAAGATTTAAGTCAGCGATAAATTGCAATAAAATTGTTCACGTAGTTGTATTTCTAAATTTATTAGGTTGGTGCTTGTGAGGAATGGAAAAGCAAATAAAATCTAATACACAGAAAATGGCCTTAGTTTAGAAATTGTGTGTAAATGTGGAGCAGATACTAAAATTTTGTCGGCAGGATATCTACAAGGCGAAGTACGAGGATGGTTTGAAAAGTTTCCAACCTAACAAAGATACAAGACATTTTTTCTTAAAATTTATATTTATTTTTTTACTCCTTGTAACTCTACACACTTCTACCAGCGATGCTCCCATCTCTTTAACCCGTCCAAATAGTACTCGGCGGTTTTCTCTACAAAATAATTGTTCATCAAGGTGATTGTCTGTTCAGATGTCGCTTGGGGCTAGATCTGGTGAGCAAGGCGGATGGTCAAGCAGTTCAAACCGTAATTCGTGGATTTTCGCCATGGTGTGAGACGACGCGTTGTCTTGGTGAAACAGGGTTTTCTTTTTCGGCAAATGTGGTCGTTTTTCCACAATTTCTGCCTTCAGCTTGTCATGCGTAGTATACTCCTGTAATAATTTTTCCTTTTTGAAGATAATCGATTTAGATAATTCCATGACTATCCAAAAAAAAAACAGTCATCATCACTTTCCCAGCCGAAAAAATAGTTTTTACTTTTTTTGGAGCCGGTTCCCCCTTTGCAGTCCACTATTTTGACTGTCTAACGTTAGCAAAGGCGGCACCCAACGCGCGGAAAGCTTTGTCAATCCTAAATCTTAATTTAAGATGTGACAAACACGTTCTTTGGACATATTCATAGTATTTGCTATCTCTCTCCTTAATTTGACACTCGTCTATCACCAATTGGTGAACTTTAGCGATGTTATCGTCAGTAGTTGCAGTATTTGGACGTACCGAACGATCATCGTCTCACAAGCTATTACTTCTACGTTTAAATTCAGCTGCCCAAAATTTCGCTGAGGTAAATGATGGGGCAGAGTCACTGTACACAGAGTCCAACTCATCTTTGATTTGTGTGGGCGTATTGTTTTTCAGAAACAAATATTTAATGACAGCTCGATACTCGACTCACTCAAACAATTCTTAAATAAATAACAATTGCCCGTCCTAAATGGCTGAAACTTTGGTGAGTACCTGACAATAGATACATAATTACATTCCCTAGCTTTTAGTGATGCGTGCCGCCATCTTCACGTTGAGGTTTGAAACTTTTCAGACCACCCTCGTAAAGGATTTCAGGACATGCTTAATAACAATATAAAATATAGTTGTGTAGGATGAAGAAAGGGCTGTATGAGTTTAAAATCGTTTAAAATGTTAGCATACGTGTGTTTGGATTGATGTACAATAACTTTACAAAAAAGCTAATTTTTGCAAAAAATTGAGATGTTCATTAAATAAAAGGTTTTTGATTTTTGCCTTGGTAGTACGTAACCTATTACATTTTAACCAGCAGAATGCAAATCCACTAGTTTTTGTAACGAAATCTTCAAAATTTTAGAGGCAATCCATTTACGTATTCGGAAGTTCACATTTTGACATGATTTTTTCGAATTTTTTATTCTTTTAGGATTGAAACGAAAGATAAATTTCAACATCAAAATCTTTTAAAGACATTCCAAAATGTCAGCAGGCGAACATTAAATGATATTTTTAGGAATTTTCGTCGAAATGAGTTAAAGAGGAACAAAAGGTTTCAATTTTTGTATATCTTTCCAATCAAATTAATTTTTCTAAAGTTATTTGGAATGCTTATCCGCGTGGTGAGAGAGGTCTCCGCACTACTTCGCCGGAATTTCATCTACCAACATCTTGTAGAACTTAGTAGCGTCGCTTGATGAAGAATTGATAAAATACGATTCCGAAATGAAGGGAGAATTAATCTCAAGCCATGACTTGTTTATAAGAAATGTTAATGAATAGAATATTGCGTTAGTGCCTCGAATGACCCTTCATTAAAGGTGAAAAGTGGTGTAATTTTAAAAAAATAGGTAATTCACATGACTTATATTTACTTTAATCATCAAGACAAGTCAAATACATGCTTCCATGACTTCATTTGGTAATAATAATAAAAAAAAAATGGTAGTTTTCAGGTTTTGTATACTGATATATTTAGAAAATAAATCCCACAAGTTCAATAACAATAAATGATATGAGGATATTAAGCGTTATTCCCATCTTTGTATTTCTTTATCTAAAAGACATGAACAGAAACCACGTAGAATGCATAAACGCAAAATACATGTTACAAAACTTATTGTTTTCATCTAATAACTTCAGTACTTGGCCGTCTACTCTAAATTAAAGCATTTTCACGTCAGCTTAACACATATCATTTTATATTCTTTTTATATATATATATATATGTATTTGATGCAAAATATGATATGTTTCATTTTCTTTTTTTCTTTTTATTTTATTTAGCACTATGTATGTTTAGGTTCACTTCACTAGTAGTTCACGATATTTTTTTTTAATGATATGAAATTATTTAGCACTCTGTCTTTTTGGTTAATGTTTTTGTCGTTTGTTTTTTGTTTTAATTTAAACTTTTTAATAAACTATTTAATTAATTATATTTGTTTATATTTCAATGTTGTTTCCAACTATTGGCTCTGTAGTAGACGTCTTTGTACATACTTGGGCACTGTTTTCCATTCTGAAATATAAAAGAAAGACGTATTAGTATGTGGAAGCAGTATTTATAGATAGTAATATATAGTAATATATAGACAGTTGTCAATGGTATCATGCAGTTGTTAATATTACACTTTTTGTTATGCATCTGCTTTTATATATATATATATATATATATATATATATATATATATATATGCGAGGGTAGTTTGACAAGTAGTGAGAATGGAAAAGAAAACCGAATTTTTTAAATACCAAATAATTTTTATTTTTCAATATATTCTCCTAAAAGAGCAATACATTTATTCCAACGGTGCTCCAATGCCCTTGTGCCATCTCTAAAATGCGATTCCGGAAGGCTTGCAAAATACTCGTTTACGAAGATGATAAGCTCATCGTCAGACGAAAATTTCTTTCCACCTAGTGCCGTTTTCAATTTTGGAATAAGGCGCATGCGGTACTAATTGGAAATGCAACTCGTGGATTTTGGACATCGCAACTGTGCTGGTATGCGAGGGAGCGTTGTCTTGGTGAAACAGAATTTTTTCTTTGCCATTCCTGGCCATTTATTACGAATCTCAACATTTAATTTTTGTAGAAGTTCTGTATAATGTTGTCCATTTATTGTGGCATCTTTCTGAAGGTAATCAATGAGAAAAATGCCCTTTGAATCCCATAAAATTGATGCCATCACCTTGTTTGCCGATAAAGTGGTTTTCGCCTTCTTTGGAGGTGCAGAACCACGTTCTAACCATTGTTTGGACTGTTGTTTAGTTTCGGGTGTACTGTAGTGTATCCCAGTTTTATCGCAAGTAACAAATCGCCTACAAAAATCAACTGGATTCCGCTTATAAAGGTCCAAATACTCATTGGAAATGCGCAAACGAGTGGACTTTTGATCAGTCGTAAGTAATCGCGGCACCCATCTTGCCGAAAGCATGGAAAGTCCCAATACTTTCGTTAAAATGTGATGTACGCGTTCTGTTGAATTCTTTACCATGTCTGCTATTTCTCTCACTTTGAGTCGTCGATCTTGCGTAATAATATTATGGATTTTTATAATCATTTACTTAGAAGTCACGATTTTGGGTGCTCCAAAGCGCGCTTCATCAACACAGCTTGTTCTACCACGTTTAAATTCATTTACCCATCTACTTATTGTGGCGGATGATGGAGCAGATTCACCTAATGTTACCTGTATCTCATCTTTTATTTCGGTAGCTTTCATACCCTTAATTGCGAAGTATTTATTCACCGCACGATACTCTGCTTTTTCCATTTTAGCAAAACGACGTGTTGCTTCTTTTTCAATCGGCTGTCAAATATAAACTAATCAACCGATTTATCTAAATATCGGAATGTAAACATATAAATAGGCAACCTAAATTACAGTGCACTTGTTTTACCAATTAGAGCGCTACCTGTGTGTTATTCTCACTACTTGTCAAACTATCCTCGTATGTACACAATCGCTCATAAGTATTTGGTCACCCTTGTTTCATTACAGTTTCTATAGAAAAGTTGTAATTATAAAATTTATTTCCGTAGTAAGAAATAGTTTCATAGTAAACATTAAAATCTATAAAAGCTTTCTTAAAAATAATTATGCGATTACCCTATTATTCACAAAGAATGATAATACCCTAATAAAACTCCAGGTAGAATAATCGCAGTTAAGGGAGTAGATGTTTCAATTCTTGGAAATTTTCGATTGTTATGATTTTTTTTAAGGTAGGGTATTATTGTAAACTATATTAGTATTTATACTTGGGTATTTCGGCAAAATTGCAATTTGTTTTTGTGAGGTGCTCATAGTGATAACATCGTGTGTTTCAAAGAAGTTTAATCGGTTAGAAATGCCTAAACGGAAAAAATTGAGTGTAAAAACACGGTCGTTTATAATCGCATACCATAAAACTGGCAAAAATTAACCGCGAAATTGACACAGAATTTAAATTAAATCAGTTCACCATGGGTTATATCATCAAAAAACACCGCGAATGTGGAAGTGTGTTGAGCAGAACTCGAAAAGGCAGACCAAGGGTAACAACCTCAGCAGAAGATCTTGCAACGGTGGTAGTAACAAGCAAGAGAAATAGACGAAAAACAGCCACAGAAATCACAGCAGAAATAAATGCTGTTTGTCGAAAACCCATAAGTATTTCCACAGTTAAACAGTGATTAAAATAAGCCGGTCTTTATGGACGAATTGCAATGCGTAAGCCACTTCTACGCAAGGAAAACAAACAAAAAGTGGGCTCGCGATCATAAAAATTGAACCACAGAAGATTGGAATAAACTATTTTGGACCGATGAATCCAAATTCGAGATTTTTGGGTCACGAAGACGTGTTTTCATGAGGAGGTTTGTGGGTGAGAGTGCCCGAGAAGAATGGATAACCCCTACTGTTGAGCACGGTGGAGGTTCAGTCATGATATGGGGTTGCTTTTCTGGATCAAATGTCGGCAATCTCGTAAAAATCGAAGGTATACTAAAGAAAGAACAGTATAAGCGTATATTACAGGAAAACGCAATCCCATCTGGAATTAAAGTCGGTATTCTATTTTCCAACAAGATATGACCGGAAACACACTTCTAAACTATGTCGGGAATATTTGCAGAAATTGGAGAACGAGGGAACCGTAAAAGTTATGGCGTGGCATCTCCAAAGTCCCGATTTAAATCCCATAGAGTTGCTGTGGGAAGAACTTGACCGAGAGGTGAGAAAATCGGCCCCCACATCTGCTGTTAATATGTGGAAGAACCCGCAAGAGGCATGGGGTAAAATAAAACCTGAGACATTACGAAAATTAATCGAAAGAATACCTCGATTGTGGGCTGCAGTGATTGAAAATAAAGGAGGGCATATAGACGAGTCTAAAGTTTAGATAAATAATTTATTTTACATCACATACTTATAAGTAAAAATCAAACAGCTAAAACTAGACAAAAACTTATGACAAGAATACTTTATATTAGCCGCAATTGTACCATAAGCCAAATAAATAATAATATGTAAAACATTAATTTAGATCAAAATAGTATTTTAAATAATGATCTTTGGCAACACACGGTAGGAATAAACGGCATTGCTCAACTTAATGTAGTGCAATACAATGAATCTGTTTCCTGGTCCTAAACAATGCGATGTTCAATGACAACATTACTTGCATCTAGTACATGTGACACATCCTGCCAGTCTGTTATGCTACATTTAGTGATATGTAAAGTCGACAATATAATGACCACACAATATGGAACACAATCTGTCTTCCATGCGCCAATAATATTACAATTTAGAAAACAGTTAACATTACTCTAACATTTTGGTGCACGGAAATTAATTTAACAGGTGAATACTTAAGCAATGTTGACTCTACCGTAACTATGTTTGCGTTATATTAACTGTTGTTGTAGTTTAGGAAAAGCACATAATAACGACAATATTTTTCTGAATTGATGCAAAGATTCGTGTGTGATTTTTTCTAACCAAATAAGTTCGAATGCGATTTCGAATTATTTTGATTGATTATGTAATGTACAGTGTGTCATAGTGTATGAAGTTTTCAATTTATCTGATTAAATGTGGACTTTATTATTTTGTTTTCGTATTTTTCTAACCTACGCCAATTACCATTATTAGTATTAGCGATATTAATATTCACCTCTCACACTTCCCATTTTCGCTGTTCAATTATATTATGTACAGTTACTACCACATAAAGGTCAACGATGTACACGAAAACTTATCTGCCAAGTTTATGTAAGATGGTCTTTACACCATGTAAGCAAAACATTGATAGTCGGAGCATGTCTATGATTCATAACATAATAGTACAAAAACACCTTATTTTCCAATAATTTGTATTCGAGTAGATACAGTAATGTACGTAATAGTTTAATCAAAGTTATAGCATGTCACATTCGATTAAAGTTTTTTGATTACTGAAATTCTAGACTAAACACTCGAAAGATGGGAAATAAATAAATGCCTTAAAAAGTACGGGTGATGCTACATCTTTTACCGTCACATTTGTACATCATAATGCGTATTAATCACCTATTAGTAATTTCTGGTGCGTTGTTTCAATGTGACTACATATTTGGACAGAAAAGGGACGTTTTATTATAAAATTCTTTGAAAATTGCGCGGGTTTTTTTAAGAATAAATAAAATATAGATGGCGCACTGAATTTGTCTGGGTATGTGGGCATTTAAAAAGTGTGATGTATGTCACTTATAAAAATGGCTGCGTTCACGGTACAACAATGCGTTCAAATTGTTGAATTATTTTATGAAAATCAGCGTTCTGTAAAAAGAATTTTTAGAAAATTACGTGAATTTTATGGTTTACATGATCGTCCATCTGAAAGCACTAGTGGCCGAATTATTAAAAAATTTCCAAAAACCGGTTCCGTGGATGATCAAAAAAGCGAAAAATACAGTCGTAGTGGTCGTTCACAAGAAAATATTGGTTTGGTTCGTGAAAGTGTTGCTGAAGATCCTGAAATGTCTATTAGACGACGTTCACAACAACTTGGACTTAGTGGATCAACAACATGGCGTATTTTACACAAGGATTTAGCTCTGAAGGCATATAAGGTTCAAATAACACAGGAACTGAAGCCATTAGATCATTTAAAACGTCGTTCATTTGTCAATTTCATCAATGAACAAACAGCTGATTTTTCTCAAAATATAATGTTTTCCGATGAGGCACATTTTGAACTTGGTGGTTATGTTAATAAACAAAATCGCCGTATCTGGGGTGACGAAAATCCACGAATTATTCATGAGAAACCTATGCATCCTAAACGAGTTACTGTTTGGTGTGCATTATGGTCAGGAGGTGTAATTGGACCTTACTTCGTTAAAAATGCTGCTGGTGAAGCTATAACTGTTCAATGGTGATCGATATCGTCGTATGATAACCAAATTTTTGTGGCTTGAATTAATGAATATTAATCTAGAGGATATGTGGTTTCAACGGGATGGCGCTACACCTCACTTTGCACACGAATCGATTGATTTATTGAGAGAAAAATTTCCTGGACGTGTAATCTCAAGAAACGGTGATGTTAATTGGCCACCAAGATCATGTGATTTGGCACCGTTAGACTATTTGCTTTGGTGTTATGTAAAAAGTCAGATTTATAAAAACAATCCACAATCAATTCCTGCTTTGAAAGATGAAATTATTCGTGTCATTGGTGAGATAGAGCCTCAATTATGTCAAAATGTCATTGAAAATTTTAACAAAAGAATGGACGTCTGTAGAGCTGCAAGAGGAGGCCATTTGGGGGATATATTTTCGGATATAAATGTCATATTTGACACTTGGATTACCAACCAAAAATTTTTGAAAGTGAATGCAAATTATGTGTTTTATTTATTCTTTAAAAAAACCGCGAAATTTGAAACACCCTTTGCTTACTGCAAAATATATGCAGCCTCTGCTTAAAACTGGGCACAGTTTTTGCGGTGGAAATGTAAAATTTAAATTTTATTAGACGTTTGCCTCCAACTTCATTGTTTGCATACGATAAGATTATCATAAATCACTTTGGAACACCTCTACAAATATTATCATAACAAACGTTTGCTATACACATGTTACGTACATGCATTACCATAGGTAAACAGCTTCTACTGGTTGGTGTATTATTTCGCATGAAATGGCTAATTTAACAAGTGAAAATTAACAGCACCTATTTATTTTCTTCATGAATATTTAACATGCTATTGATAAATTGTGTTGATTGTATTTGTGTAAGTCGGGTTCATAAAAACAAAACGTATTTTCGTTCTTTGACGATAAACCTTCCATGTCTGGTGGCCGTACAGAACGGCTCAAAAACAATTATGATTTATACATTGGGTAATTTGGAGACCTTATCTCAACACTTTCGTATATATGTTAATTTTCGCTTAATTTGGAGGAAAATGTTTTACAAGCAAGTAATTATCTTAATTAGGTGTTTCAATAAATAAATGTATATTTAGCATGAAAATGTCAAACAGTTCTTTAACGTCTTTAGTTTCACAGTATCTGGAAACTAAATTAGCCCAGATCACAGTTATGATGAATATATTTTAAATACATACTATTGGACTCTTCTGGAAAGATAATAGTACGTGGGCAAGGTGAAAAGTTCTCAGCCTGACAATGAAAGAGTGCGATTTAAATTTAAAAAATGATTTTATTTTTCTACATAATCTCCCTTGAGTTCAACACACTTGGTCCAGCGTTTTTCTAACATCAATATTCCTTCCCGGGAGAGAAAGTCTGGAAGGCTGTCAAAATATTCTTCTACCATCCTTTCAACTTCTTCGTTGGATGTGAATCGCTTTCCAGAAACAAATTTTTTCAAATTTGGGGATAGATGGAAGTCTGAGGGTGCCAAATCAGGAGAATAGGGAGGATGGCCGAGCAAATCGTACTCCAAATCTCGCAATTTTCCCATCGCCAACGCACCCTTGTGTGCGGGTGCGTTGTCCTGATGAAAAATGATTTTATTCTTCTTCAAACCAGGCCTCTTCTCGCGAATTTTGGCATCCAGCTGGTCAAGAAGGTTAGAGTAATATGCGCCTGTAATTGTTGTGCCTTTTTCAAGGTAATCAATTAACAAGATTCCTTTTGCATCCCAAAACACGCTGGCCATGACTTTTCCGGCAGATGCGATCGACTTTGCTTTCTTTGGCTCTGAACCACCGGCTTCCACCCACTGCTTCGACTGCTGTTTCGTTTCTGGCGTGTAGTGGTGGACCCATGTCTCATCCGTGGTGACAAATCGCCGCACAAAATCGGTCGGATTTTTGTTAAATCGGTCCAAAGAATGCTTCGAAAATCGTTTGCGCATTTGCTTTTGATCGACATTCACCAAATACGGCACCCATCGTGCGCAGAGCTTTCTCATCTCTAATTCTTTGTGCAAAATGTTTCGCACCCTTTCTTCCGATATCCCCACAGCCTCAGTTATCTCACTCACTTTCCCTCGCCTATCATCCAACACAATATCATGTACTTTTTCGATGATTTCTGGTGTGGTTGCGGTTTTTAGCCGTTCTTCACGTGGGTCATCTTCGAGGGACGTACGACCACGTTTAAATTCAGCTGTCCACTTTTTAACAGTTGGCGTCGAAGGAACAGAGTCCCTGTACACTTTGGCTAACTTCGGATGAATTTCCATAGGGGTTAAACTATCCAAAACAAAGAATTTTATCAGAACGATATTGAAATTTATTCATTTAAAAAAATAACACGCACGACGTCTTCTACAAAAATTCTTGCAAACAAAATACGAGGGAGCGTTTTTATATTCGCGGAATGGGGGACAAGAGGTGGAAATAAAAAAACCAAATTATTTTTCTTTTTCAATATATTCACCTGCAAGACGGATACATTTTTCACATCTTTCAATTAATTTATTTATACCCTCATAAAAAAATGATTTCTCTTTATCAGCAAAATACGCCGAAACTGCCTCCTTGACTTCATCATCGGCAGTAAATTTTTTACCCCGCAGCTGTTTTTTCATTTTCGGAAACAGGTAATAATCACTCGGAGCCAGGTCTGGGCTGTAGGGTGGGTGATTCACAATTTCGAAGCCCACCTTATGCAGGGCAGCTAACGCAACGCGACTCTTGTGGACGAGCGCGTTGTTGTGCAAAAGCAGAACACCTTTTGTCAATTTTCCCCGTCTTTTCTCTTTAATGGCTTCTTTTAGTCGCTCTAATATTGAATCGTAATATTCTCCGGTTATAGAAACACCTTTATCTTTATAATCAATCAACAATATTCCTTCCGAGTCCCAAAATACCGTTACCATGAGTTTCCCAGCTGATTGTGACACTTTAAATTTCTTGGGAGGTGCTGTGCCCTTTTTATGCCACTGCATGGAGTCTTGTTTGGACTCAGGTTCATAATGATGAACCCAAGTTTCGTCTCCAGTAACAATTCCACTCAATACACTATCCTTGTCTTCATTACAGAGGTTCAAAAATGCACGCGAACACTCTACGCTCTGTTGTTTTTGCGGCGGCGTGAGCATTCTCGGCACCCATCTTGCGCTGACCTTAGACATGCCGAGATGATCGTGTAGGATTTTAAAAATTATTGTATCGGATACTCCAACCATTTCTGTGAGTTGTTTCTTCTTTAGTCGAGCATCTTCGAGTACAATTTGTTCAACTTTTTGGATAAGTGCTGGCGTGGTCACCTCAATGCTCCTGCCCGGCCTCGGGTCGTCTTCAAGGGATTCCCTTCCTTGTTTAAATAAACTATGCCACTTGCACACCATGGTTTTTCCTGGACAAGAGTCGCCGTAAACCAATGACATCTCATTCATTATGGTCGCGACTGATTTTCCTTGCCTGGTAAGGAACTTTATAACGGCACGATATTCGATTTTTTTCATATTTCACTTTTCACTCCTGATTATGTTACTTGGTTGACGATAGCTCAAAGACTAACTATCTAATAACAATGAAACTTCGTATTTATACTAATCATGAGTCGCTGTACAGGCCACGCCCCCAATGCGCCTACTCACCCCTCTACAACCCGCTCATTCCGCGAATATAAAACGCTCCCTCGTACTTACTACAAAATACTATTTATTCCCAATATTTTCACTGACCCTGCATTCGCGGGAGTTTCTTTCCTTTTGGAAGTGAATGCTAGTTTGACAGTTTTGACTTCATTAAAGACCAGCCTGTTTGCTGAAAACCATGCCATGGCCTCAGACAGCGTTTCGTGAGCCCCTTCTCCAAGTTGCTGATCGCTTTTCCCTCTACATAGAAACGTTGTGTCATCAGCGTATTGCACAACCATTTGCGTGACATTTTGCGGAAGGTCGTTGACGTACAAGCAAAACAGAAGAGGACCCAAAAGAGATCCTTGAGCCACTCCATATCTGGTGGTCTTTAGTTCACTCGTTACGCCATTAAAGTGAACAACCTGCCCTCGCCCTTCAAAATATGAACGCAACAACCTCGATACCTGACCACGAATGCCATAACATTCCAACTTCCGCAAAAACATGTCACTCTGCACACAGTCGAAGGCCCTAGACAAGTCACACGCCAACACCATGGCAACTTCTTCATCTTCAAAAGTATCTCAAATAAAATTTAATATGGCCAGCATGGCATCTATCGTCGATCTACCGGCACGAAAACCAAATTGATTCTCGTCTAGGACACCATTTTTTTTCAGAAATGCCACCAGTCGCGACAGAAGTTATAGCTATAGCTGTATATATATATTCATTAAATAATACTGTCGTTCTGTTAATTTTTCTTCAGTACTGAAACAAATTGTTACGAGTCAATGTTCTTACCGCTATGCTGGGTTATAAATGAGTTACTGACATTTACGTTAAAGGAAAGTCTATGTAGTATAACCCACAAGCTATTTTTAAATCTGCATCTTTAATTTCGTCTCCAGAAGTTGGAGTATACTTTATACACGTCCCGAGATAATTGTAATGGTGTAGTAACATTAGCGTTGCTTCAAACCCATTCTCAAGATAGTGCCTGAGTCGATCCTTTCTGTACCCAGGTCCTTAGTAGATTTGTCTAGTTAAGGTAACACAATTATACAATTTACATTGACTCTATTACATGAACTTTGTTACATGGGCTTTACACGTTGTTAACGAGAGTCAGAAAGAATTGTGCTTTTGATTAATGTTAACAGGATCGAGTTACACAATATGGAGGATATTATTCCATATGCTCGTGACTGTATCTTATTGTATTGTAACCATCCTGGTACAATTTGACATATTTAAATTAGTTTTTCATAACCCAACTCACAGTTGTAGTACCTAATGTCTTTTTAATGAAAACTGATTCATTGCATCCAAATTTAGACATGATTCTTCAAGAAGAATTTACTAACACGGCGTGCAATTGCGAACAGACCCAGGAATAATATACACTCCGCGCAACATGAATAGGACCAACTGCATATATGACATTTGTAGTTGGTATAAACATGGTAGCGCGCTGGAATTGTTATTTTCGAAAATAAGAGGGTTGATAAAAAGATGTATGTAGGTACCAAATATAATTTTTGTAAAAGTCCGTGCAAATGTACGTTACTAATGACAATAAGTAGAGTAATTAAACGCCACTTGAATACGACCAATCTACAAAATAAAAGATTCGTTTGCAATAACAAAATACTTTATTGTTCAATAATGAGTACTTTTGCCATTATTTCTTATAACCTCAAAT
Source organism: Dermolepida albohirtum (assembly GCA_031893035.1). Lineage (NCBI taxonomy): Eukaryota > Metazoa > Arthropoda > Insecta > Coleoptera > Scarabaeidae > Dermolepida > Dermolepida albohirtum. The sequence goes on along the minus strand of JAVIWB010004188.1, from coordinate 77,032 downwards.
AGTCGGGATGGAATGGAATTATACAGGGTTCTCAAGTAGTCAACGGGAAGTTCCGCCCAACTTCGTTTCAGCGCCTGCTCTAGTTCGTCAGCGCAACTGAATTGGGTAGCATTGGAGTACAATTTACGCGACAACCATCCCCAAACATTTTCTATGATGTTCAGGTCGGGGGAGAGCGATGGCCAATCGAGAACCTCCATGCCTTGTTCTTGAAACCAGCGTCGAACAATGCGCGCGGTGTGAATACTGGCATTATCCTGTTGGAAAATAAATGGCCCACCTGCCATAACGTTGGAAAATTTGTCTTTCACCTGTTGCAGCAGCTGGACGTACTTTTCCGAATTCTGTCTGCCCTTCACTATTACTAAATCAACAGGTCCGTTATAGGAAACAGCTCCCCATACCATGACTGAACCAACATCGGCTCGCCTTCGTGACTGAATCACTTCATCTTTACGTAAATCGTGGAAATAATAAGAAAACCCATCCGGGCCATCTAAATTAAACTTCTTCTCGTCACTGAAAATAACAGTTTGCCATTCTCTTGTCCACCCCATTTTTGCTCGAGCAAACTGAAGACGTGCAGTGCGCTGAAATTCCTTTAAAGGAGGCCGTCGTTTAATTTTCAAACGTTTTAAATGCGGACAGGTCTTCAGTAACTTCTGTACAGTTCTTACCGATGCATTCGTTCCAACGTTATTCGCGATTTGTCTTGCCGTTAATGCCGAATTCGATGCTTCGCGTAATATGGCTCGACGTTCTCTCTTAGTTGTAACGGATGTTGTTCGCCCTTTAAAACGTTTTCCATAATTCTCGGGATCCCTAATAAAATTGTTCACAACCTGGTGTGATCGACTTATTTTCTTTGCAGTAGCCCTTGAGGAATACCCTTCTTGATGGAACGCTTTAATTTTTCCAATTTCTTCCATACTTAAGCACTTCTGTCGTCCCATCGTTGCACAATACCCTTAATTACAGATGTTTGTTTATCCGGATACACGTTGTAACTCGACACTCATCCGGTAGCTTACTATTAAATACTGGTCGTATCCAACCGGCGCGGTGCATTTTATATGTATGTGGTACTTACGTCACCCAATGCATAACGTTAGGCGCTATTGCGCAATAATGCGTATTATTTGCCATATCATACCATTACAAACTTGCATTGTATTGTATTTTTAGTAAATGAATTGTTTTTCAAACCACCGAAAGCTTGCAACAAGTCGGGTGGTCCTATTCATGTTGCGCGGAGTGTATATGTATACACGTTATCTCTTACGAACACATCAAAAAACAGAAAGAATGATGTAGCAAGCCTTTACGTACTATTAAACAATTGTTAATTAGGAAAATGCATACAAACAGACGGAAGGACTAAATACGAAGCAGTTTACGAATGAAAAAGCTTTAATTACCCTTCTACAAACAATACTTATATCCTCTACCTTCAAGCATAATTTTACCCTATAGCAAGGAAACGAGAGAGCGCTATCCACTTCGAAAGGATAATGCTAATAAACAAACGATACTAAAAATTGGCTACAACCTAAATATAATCCGTCAGTAAATCTAGATAAAAGAAACATAAAATTATGTTAAGGCAACACAGCTGTATCGTAAACAACGTTATAAAATAATTATATGACAACACAGACCAGCTCATTCAACACACATTAAATACACATAACAATAAGATACATTATACTTCCAGGAAAATCCCACAGAAAGGTAAATAAGCAACTAAACATTACACTAACTTCCAAATAATGATTAAGAAAATAAACTTGTAGATTACAATGACTCAGTCAAAATGATGCAGCGTTATGTTATTATATATATATTGTTGAAATTATATGACAAGAAATCGTTTTTGAAAAAGAATTAAACATACTGCGGTTTTGCAAGAATATTATTATTGTAACATAATTAAAAGATAATTCATTGAAAATAACACAATTAATAGCAAGAACTGTGTTAAAAGCTCATAAATCAATGTCACGGTGAAAATGATGCAACCAAATGTACAGCGTAAAAAAATACACATGTCGGTGGTTCCCCGTCTCTTGAAAAGTGCGTGGATTCATTTTTCGTTTAAATTCCAGTCAAGTGACAGTTAGTGTTGGCATCAATATTGGTTCAAATGAAATGGGTCGACAAACAACAATAGAGGAGCGAAATCTAGTTATTTTCATTTTCAAAATAGAAAAAGCCAAAGAGAAATAGCCAAAATCTTAAACAAAAGTTTGTCTACCATTCAGCATATCATCGAACGTTATCTTCGAAACAACCGAATAAAGAACAAAGGCAGAGTAAGCACAAGAAAAATATCTAACAAACAAAAGCCATCTTTTGTTGCATGTCGTGATTTGAACCCGTCGAAATGAACATGTTAATGTCGTTTTTTTGTTTTGGAAGATATTAATTTCTATGTATGTTATTATTGTTCGTAATTGCTAGGGTATCTAAAAAAGTAAGCTATTATTGTTTTCTTTTTCTACCGTGAAATCGTTGGGAATTTTGAATTCAATTGCTTAACGAAATAGTCTAAGTTACACTTGCGTGTCGAAAATCGCGAAAATATCATCTACACTACCATCCATAAGAGTTCGGGCACTCAAATTTAAAGAAAGGGAAAACAGTTAAACTAATTTATGTCAAAACTTAAATTTTTATTGCATTATTGTTCATAGATTTTATAAATTTTAAAAGTAAAAATTACAGCAATTCTAATGTTAAATAAACAAAGATATCTTAAACAATTCCGCTCATCGAAGAACTCCCTTTTGCGTGAAGAACAATCTGTACAATTCCGGGCATCCATTTCACGAGTTTTTCAAGGACTCTATTCGGTATACTATTCCATTCTTCTTGCAATATTTGTTGAGGTAGTACACACTTTTCCGATCTTTCTGTCCAATTCATCTCATAACACTCCTATAGGGTTTAGGTCGGGGTTTTGCGGTTGCCATGTCATTATATGTAAGGTGTTATTGTTTTGTTCGCTATTTAAGAAATTCTTGCATATTACTCGTGAGTCTTTAGGGTCGTTGTCCTGCATAAATACAAAATTTTCGCCCATTAAACGTAGCCCCGATGGCATTACATTTTCTTGCATATGCAATATTTCTAAATAACCCTCCTTTCGCAGAATATCCTCGAATCGCTTCAAGTTCCCTGTGCCGGCGTAGCAAAAACAACCTCAAACAAGCACAAAACTTCTTCCTTGTTTTATAGTTGGCACTATACAATCCCGCAGTATTCTTTGGCCACTCGCTCTTATAAAAACACGCCTTGATTATCCACTTCAAACTCTGATTCAATCAGTCCACAAGACTCTCTTCCAGCCATCCAGTGTCCAATCTCTATGTGTTTCTGCCCATTGTTGTCGTTTTTGCTTGTTTACCCATTGAAGTAAGGGTTTTCTTACAGCAATGCAACCTTGAGGATACGCAGTTTTTAATCTTTTCACCGTAGTAACAGAAATTTTTCTTGCACAGTCGTGATTCATTTCTGTGGCGATTTCAGGTGCCGTTAGCCTCCTATTTCGTTTACTCAGCAATTTTATACGCTCATCGTCGGCGTGACATGTTATCGAGTTACAACCTGAACGTGTCGGATCTCTTAAACTGCCCGGGCGTTGATGTCGCCGAATGATATCACTAACAGTCGATTTATTAACGTATCTTTTCGGAAATTCGACGCACTGAATAACCTTTTTGATGAAAAGCAATAATTACAGAAACTTTTTCTAAACTTCTTGGTTCTCCTCTCGGCATTTTAAGAAGCTCACGTAAAAAATACAGTCTTATCAGTGATGCGTACGCTAGCAAGTTATTTGGAAGCTAATGCATATTTCGGTACACAAAACTCTTTGGAGTGAGGGCAGGTAAGTTTCGCAAGTTTTTTGCTTGCTATATTATCACAAAAATAATGGTATTTATGGCGGTACGGATTATTCCAGAAATTACCGCAGTGAGTCGTAAAATATAATAGTTATTCGTGGGTGTTTTAATAGATATATTTGCCTGGTTACAAATCTCGTAGAGGACCTAATGTAAATATATTATTTATATTTGAAGGCAATTATATTATTTTTTGGAAGGGTTTACTAAATTTCACTAGCTGTCCGAACTAACATGGACGGTAGTGTAGATACCTAATCTCTCTTAGAAGTTGCTTAGCATTGCATTTAAGTTCAACTTCAATATGCATCATGAAAAGATCCGCTATAAATGAAGGAAGACAATTACCTATTGCTGCTCCTTCCGCTTTCACAAGAATGTTTGCTTAAAAACTTTAAATAAAAGTTTTTGTAAAGTAGAGGTACTAAAATCTTGTAGCGGTTTGTTACCATAAAACATCTCAGGATATTTGTCAGCTCGAGGGATTCGACCGTCTCTTTCTATTATTTACAACAAACGAGACTTGTTCAAGCGTTGGGGGTTTGGAACGGAGCATAAAATTTAGCACCTAAGGAAAAATACGCATTCAATGTATTCCAGCTCTCCTATCGGTAATGTCATGTTATCAATTGAATTTCGAACAATTGTTTAACTAGTTCTATTTTGTTTACGATTATGTTTTACGAGTAAACGTTGGATCTTTAATTTATTTCTAGATTTTCCGTTCTTATTTATTATCTTTCGACTTAAAATTCTTCGTTAACCCCCATCACTATAGTATATTTCACTTACTGCGTTACTATAATTGGGTGTAACCCACCCATGCGTTTAAAGTGTCTGCGTTTCTTAACTGCCAAATTCAAATATACATATTTTTTTTTTTATTTTCCTCACGGAATACCATTACAATCTGTTCATTATTAGAACAATGAGTAATTTAAATATAACCTAACTTGCTAAGTGATTCCTAATTTACAGTCTTACTCGATAGTAGTCCCTAATTTTTAACAGCTTATTTGCTACTTTGTACACTGAACTGTTGTGTACACTCCCGCACTGTGCTCTGCTTTTGTTTGTTAACTTCACTAAACTAATTCATAAGGTTTGATCCTCTTTAGTCGTCTAGTCTGTTTCGTGTTATCCAGGAGTTGGATAGCCTCTGGATTCACGTGCCGATGCAGTCTATCTTCATGGTTCCTAGCATGCTTAGCGATTATCTGTCTAACAGTGTCAATACCTAGATCTTTGTGGATGTCACTATTCCTAACGAACCAAGGAGCATCTATGATGTTTCTTAAGACCTTATTTTGAAATCGTTGTATTAACTGTATATTGCTTTTGCTGGCACATCCCCATATCTGGATGCCATAACTCCATATAGGTTTGAGTATTTGATTGTTTAAAAGTATCTTGTTGTGTATGGACAGTTTGGATTCACGTCCAAGTAACCAATACATTCTTTTGTATCTTAGTCCCAATTCTTGCCGTTTCTTTTTGACATGTACTCTCCATCTGAGTCTTGCATCAAGAGTTATGCCCAGATACTTTGCATTGTTTTCATGCGGGATCTGAGCATCATTAATTTTTACTGGAAGGTACTGTTTTCTTTTATTCGTGAAATCAATATGAACAGATTTAGACTCATTCAGTTTGAACCTCCATTTCTTGGTCCAGTCATAAATTTTGTTCATTGGTGTTTGTAGATTTTTATTTGCTTCTTCGTGATTTTTTCCAACTGAAAGTATTGCTGTGTCATCTGCGAAAGTAGCAATGGTATTATTATTAAGTTTAATACCATTGCTACATATATAATATATAATATAATATACATATAATGTAATTTTTTGAAGTAAGGAGCACTAAAATACTGAACAAATTTAGTTTTAGTCATAAATCTATTATTTTATTTCAACTTATATGTTGTTTATTAACATTTCATTAAAAAAAGGAAACAAAAAAATTATATTAAATGGATTATGTAATTCTAGTGATAATTAAAAAACTTTTTAAGCAAATCCTCTGCGGATTATTGAATTCGAAAGCTAAAAAGATAAAGAAAATAAAGTTATTTAATATTTTTGTAAACAAAGTAAAATTTTGCGTAAAAATTGAACTAAGTACCAACAAAATTGTAGTCACTCATCAAATCCATCAAACATATCATCATGGTTTTCGCAGTTGTTTGTCAATTCTGAATGTGTTAATTGATAACAATTAGTACACAGTGGGTAACTGTTACTTTTACAAATAAAAATGTCGCACTTGCAGCGTGTTGTTTTTGTTTTACGGTCCTTTTTATTACCGCATACCTGACAACGACTCTGTTTAAGTTTTTTGGCTGGTGGTGATATGTCTTCGGGTTCATTCTGCTTTTCAGAAAGTTGTTTGGTAAATTTTTGGCAGCTTATTTTGATATTAGTTGGCAATGTCTTAATTGTGCTACGTTTTTCCATATGTGGCGTAATAAGCCTAAACGCCAAATCCTTGATGAAAGGTGATCGCTTTTTGTATTTTAGTGGTGGATTTTGAGTGCACAACAAAACAATACGTGCATTTATGACAGCCACATTCAGCAAAGAGTAGAATATTACCAGAGGCCAGCGATTACAATTTCTGGCTACGTTATATGTAGAACATAATGGTCAGTCGTATCGACTCCTCCTTTGGTTTTGTTATAAAACTCAATTATTTCGGGCAAACACTTTGGAACATCTAGCAGCTTACCATCTCTATGCATGGTAGAGAGCAATAAAATACACTTATTTTTTTGTTTATATTAGCGATCACTCAAAGTAATCGCTAAAACTATGTACAAGGTTACTATCAATGGGTATAAAACACCCAAAAAAATGAAACGCTATTACTATCGCGGGTGTAAACCACCCAAGCTCTTTTTAAAATAAATTTTATATAAATATAATCTCGGATTAATGTAGTAGAATGTACTTCTAAACATAAAAAACCATTCAAAGGTGGATAGGATTATAATAAAGGGACGATTTTCATAGAAAATTATATAGTTTACTTAAAAGTTCAATCTTTTGGGTGGAATCCAGCCAGACGATAGTAACGGAGGGTTAAGAAAAAGTGGACGAAAATTTACATAGGACAAACAAACTAATTGTTATTAAAACAGAAAAGTGATACAATTTTATAAAATTTATTTTAACAAGAACAAAATAAAGTGTGTAGAAAATACACACGAGAAACTTGCACGTAAAATGATGGACTTTGCAAGTAAAAATGAATAAAGACGTGTCGGCGCGGCATTTAGGTCATGCTTGATAATTTTCTTTATACCTGCATTTTATACACGGATTTACGGGTTTTAAAATACAGTCACCTATGACATGAAATTGCAGTAATATTCGCTTTGTATAATGCAGAAATATCGTACCTTACATTTTTCTCAAAGGAAGTCATTTTTCTGAATTTTTAACGTGACTTGAAAAAAAAATATAAATTGGCATCTACGTGAGATCATTATCATTTAAATTATGGCACAGTATGTTTAACTAAAGAAATCAAATTGTATTTAAAAATAAAACGAAGTCTAGATACGAGTATATATTGAAAATGGTATGTTTAATATGTTTAATGTTTAATATGTTAATAACACAGGCCCACCAATAAGTATTTTTTAAAAACTTTTTCCAAAGTTCAACATGTTTCTTATGTATTTTGGTGTGCTGAATCCAAATTTTTAATCAGTTTTTTCTACCACGTACCACTTTTTCGCAATCTTTATCTTTCGTTGGGTATGATAGTATTCAAATATATAGTTAAGATTTAAAGCTACGTAATTTATTATCAGAGTACGAGGGAGCGTTTTTATATTCACGGAATGGGGGACAAGGGGTGGAAATAAAAAAACCAAATTATTTTTCTTTTTCAATATATTCACCTGCAAGACGGATACATTTTTCACATCTTTCAATTAATTTATTTATACCCTCATAAAAAAATGATTTCTCTTTATCTGCAAAATACGCCGAAACTGCCTCCTTGACTTCATCATCGGCAGTAAATTTTTTACCCCGCAGCTCTTCTTTCAGTTTCGGAAACAGGTAATAATCACTCGGGGCCAGGTCTGGGCTGTAGGGTGGGTGATTCACAATTTCGAAGCCCACCTTATGCAGGGCAGCTAACGCAACGCGGCTCTTGTGGACGGGCGCGTTGTCGTGCAAAAGCAGAACACCTTTTGTCAATTTTCCCCGTCTTTTCTCTTTAATGGCTTCTTTTAGTCGCTCTAATATTGAAGCGTAATATTCTCCGGTTATAGAAACACCTTTATCTTCATAATCAATCAACAATATTGCTTCCGAGTCCCAAAATACCGTTCCCATGAGTTTCCCAGCTGATTGTGACACTTTAAATTTCTTGGGAGGTGCTGTGCCCTTTTTATGCCACTGCATGGAGTCTTGTTTGGACTCAGGTTCATAATGATGAACCCAAGTTTCGTCTCCAGTAACAATTCCACTCAATACACCATCCTTGTCTTCATTACAGAGGTCTAAAAATGCACGCGAACACTCTACGTGCTGTTGTTTTTGCGGCGGCGTGAGCATTCTCGGCACCCATTTTGCGCTGACCTTAGACATGCCGAGATGATCGTGTAGGATTTTAAAAATTGTTGTATCGGATACTCCAACCATTTCTGCGAGCTGTTTCTTCTTTAGTCGAGCATCTTAGAGTACGATTTGTTCAACTTTTTGTGTGCTGGCGTGGTCACCTCAATGCTCCTGCCCGGTCTCGGGTCGTCTTCAAGGGATTCCCTTCCTTGTTTAAATAAACTATGCCACTTCTACGCCATGGTTTTTCCTGGACAAGAGTCGCCGTAAACCAATGACATCTCATTCATTATGGTCGCGACTGATTTTTCTTGCCTGCTAAGGAACTTTATAACGGCACGATATTCGATTTTTTCCATATTTCACTTTTCACTCCTGATTATGTTACTTGGTTGACGATAGCTCAGAGACTAACTGTCTAATAACAATGAAACTTCGTATTTATACCTATCATGAGTCGCTGCACAGGCCACGCCCCCAATGCGCCTACTCACCCCTTTACAACCCGCTCATTCCGCGAATATAAAAACGCTCCCTCGTATAATTGAAAAATTTAACACTCTATTATTACAATGGTAGTGTAAGTTTGTAAGTATGTTGAACGGTTTTTTATTTTTTAATCTAAAGTTTTGTATTTCCTCAACCTCTTCACGGTAAAAGTTCAAGTGTAGCTTTTCCTTTTTAATGATGCTTCTCGAGTTGCTCGTAGAAGGGTCCAACAGTAATCTCCCATCATGTTAACATTTCAGTGACACTAATACAGTTTCTCCATCTGCTTTATATCTTGGTGGAAACGCTCCCCTTGTTCCTCCCTTACAGCTCCAAGATTTTCAGGGAAAAAATTTAAATGTGAGTGTAAAAAATGCACCTTCACACGCCCCCATCCTGCTTTTCTTTCAAGTTCATCGCATTTTCGAAAACAGGGTCTTGCATAAGTTTTCGAATATCACGGCCAACAAATGTGCCTTCTTTTAACTTTGCCTGAGAAACCAGGAAATTTCTGACACAAATATTGAAAGCAAGGTTCTGATTTTGATAGAGCCTTAACGAATTGATTCATTAGGCCCAATTTTATGTGTAGTGGTGGAAGCAGTATTTTTTGATAATTTTCTTTGTATAGCCACGCAGATACTCGAAAGTGCATTTTGAGCATTTGTTACTAATTAGGTGTAGAGACCAAGGTATTATTATTCGTTTACAATGCATAAATAACGTAAAGTAAACATGCGAGAAAACTTTACGTCCTGTGGTATTTTAAAGTTCATTTTCGGATTCAGCACGTCAAAGAACATAAAGGGGAGCGAAATTTATAAACAAAAAAGCTTTTCATGGTTGGCCTGTGTAATTTTTACTTGTATAGCGACAATCATGCCATGACAAAAACTTTTTTTTATCACGTGGTAGCGCATTTTCTGTCAGTTGGCGTTGTAATGTATTTTATTGCATTTTATCCTGTTTTATTTTATTTCCTTTGTTTTTACTATTTCTTTTGATAATAACTACATCTTGCAGAAGATTTTGGACAGTAAAAAAATTGTCACGTTTGCAGGAAGAAATGTTCTTGTAAGAAACAAAACAAAAGATATACGATCATGCAAATAAAATTGAATTAATGCAAGGAGTCGTTAAAGTCTAAAAGTTGAAGTTTACTCAGCAGACAACCGTCATAGATGCACTCGAACACCTTCATGATGTCAATATAAATAACATATATTTGACCTTGGATATCTGAAACTTCCGAAGCAATGTGCATACAAAGACTGATGACCCTAGAGCGTCCAGTAGCAAGACCATGCTTACGTATCTTATAGACTGTTTATACAATATTGAATCAAAAATCTCATATGCAATTGAATAGGGAGCGGTTTATAGTTTGAAATATTATATCAGAAGCACTCCAGTCCTTGAAAATGGGACATATTCTAGCTGACTTTCACACTGACTGAAAAGTAAACGTTTGTAAAATAAAATAAAATAGACATTGTAAAAGTCCAGATGTTGATTTACTTTTTAATGATTTAATTGCGATGCAAATATCTTATTTAAAAAATAAGCAATATTAAATTGTGGGACATTAGAAAAATAGTTACTCTGCATTACAGTCACTATAAAATGCTGGTAGTCTTTAAGGATCGATCCCCTCACCAGCTTGATTAATGTAGCAGAGTTAGATAGGAATTAAATGGTTGTACAGCTGCTCGCCGGAGTAGCGAATACTAGAAAAAAATATATAAAAGATATTCTGCAAATTGTCTCATCCACAATTTAGGGAAACTAGGACAGCCCAATACAATTAATGTAGATAACAGAGGTGTCAGTATTTGTTATTAAAGTGTTCGAAGTTTTATAACAAAAACTAATCTAGCATACTCTTCATCTGGTATTATTGACGTTAACACGGTGTTACTTACTGAGACATGGCTGACGATTACGTAAATTGTGCCGAAATTTTTGATTCTATATACAATGTTTATAGATCCGACAGAAGATTATCAATAGTTATATGATCTACTAGCGGTGACGTGCTCTCTGTATTTACTGATGATTGTGGTGCGTCTCTAATTGATGTTCCCAATATTAACATCTTCACGCAGTCAAACTCATGAAAAAAGACACCAGACGTGTAACATTCCAGAAACGTAAAACATCACTCAAGTGATCGATCACATGAAAATCAAGGATTTGTCAACAATATCGATATTTGAGTTCCTCATGGACTCAAAGTCCACTTGACGGGACGTATAGACACCAGCAATATGCTCCTCAAACGTAAAGATACCGATCATTTTTGAAGAGATTGGAAGCGAGTGATAACTGGTGGTGAGAAGTAGAATTACTTGCAACAATGTAGTGTGCAAACAGTGTAGGTCCGTTGAAGATTCGCTTCAAACGTAGACTGCAGACGTTCAATTTGACGGAATTCTAAAAACGTCGTGTCCTTTGTGATTTTGCTTGGTACATTTGGATGCTGTGTTAAGTACTTTGTTTAAGGTCTGGAATGTGAATTTTTCCGTGAACTCAGGTGCGACACTGTGATTAATTATCTGCTGATGATGACAACGTAGTTATCGAAATACGTATACCCAATATGAAAATTATTGTAGAAAGGGGTTATACCATTAACCTTAATTGACTCTGGTGGATATCTGTATTGAAATGTACATAATTATACTCCTAAAATTTAATTTTTATTTTTATGTCAGTAAATATTCTCTTTTATCTTTCGTTGATAAAATATATCGCAGTAAAAGCTTTTAAAACTTGCATTGTATTATTCGCATAGGGAAAACTTCTCTACATTGTTTTATTTTCATCTCCAGGCAAAAATAGTAAAACATCTGCAGAGAAAACTTACCACTCCAGGATGTTTGACGTTGAAGTCAATATTTGTCCTGACAGGACGATGATGTAGGGGCTGCGGTGGTCTAAAGTTGTTCCCCAGAGGTGCTTTAGGATGTTTAGCATCCCCTTGCATTAACCTCCGCAGAGCGTGCATCTGAAAGAAAAAGAAATTATCGAAAACACATTTCAAACGCAGACGTTTATTTATTCGGAAACACAAGTTTACATTGAATTTCGAATAAAAGTTTCTCGAAGATGTTTATTTTGTTTATTTAGTTTTCGGGGAACATTTTACGACAAAAGGTGGCGGAAGGTCTTGGATTGCATCCAAAATAATTACCGACCTAAGTTTCTGTTTGTATTACAGTTAAGGGAATTGTTTATTATTATTTATCAATCTCGTAGATGACTTAAATAAATAATAATTGCTTTCAATATTATAGTCATAAATCGCATTAAGATTATTTATATTAATTCTAAAAATTTTAGTGACAATTCTAAGTGGCATTCTATCACTAGTTTCTAGATATTTTAGTTTATATTTTAGTTTAATTTCTTTCAGCTTGAATGACGGAGACATTATTTGTATAAGGCATGTTTTCAAAGTTCTACGGACTTATAAATTATATTATTGGTTAGACAAGTCGTGACATGTTTACGTATATACTCCGTGCAATCAGTTAACTGATATGTACGTGGACAAGGTGAAAAGTTCTCGACCTGACAATGAAAGACTGCGATTTAAATTTAAAAAATGATTTTATTTTTCTACATAATCTCCCTTGAGTTCAACACACTTGGTCCAGCATTTTTCTAACATCAATATTCCTTCCCGGAAGTGAGAGTCTGGAAGGCTGTCAAAATATTCTTCTACGGTCCTTTCAACTTCTTCGTTGGATGTGAATCGCTTTCCAGAAACAAATTTTTTCAAATCTGGGAATATATGGAAGTCTGAGGGTGCCAAATCAGGAGAATAGGGAGGATGACCGAGCAAATCGTACCCCAAATCCCGCAATTTTCCCATAGCCAACGCACCCTTGTGTGCGGGTGCGTTGTCCTGATGAAAAATGATTTTTTTCTTCTTTAAACCAGGCCTCTTCTCGCGAATTTTGGCATACCGCTGGTCAAGAAGGTTAGAGTAATATGCGCCTGTAATTGTTCTGCCTTTTTCAAGGTAATCAATTAACGAGATTCCTTTTGCATTCCAAAACACGCTGGCCATGACTTTTCCGGCAGATGCGATCGACTTTGCTTTTTTTGGCGCTGAACCACCGGCTTCCACCCACTGCTTCGACTGCTGTTTTGTTTTTGGCGTGTAGTGATGGACTCATGTCCCATCCATGGTCACATATCGCCGCACAAAGTCGGTCGGATTTTTGTTAAATCGGTCCAAAGAATGCTCCGAAAATCGTTTGTGCATTTGCTTTCAATCGATATTGAGCAAATGCGGCACCCATCTTGCGCAGAGCTTTCTCATCTCTAATTCTTTGTGCAAAATGTTTCTCACCCTTTCTTCCGATATCCCCACAGCTTCAGCTATCTCACTCACTTTCACTCGCCTATCGTACAACACAATATCTTTTTCTTTTTCGATGATTTCTGGTGTGGTTGCAGTTTTTGGCCGTCCTTCACGTGGGTCATCTTCGAGGGACGTACGACCGTACGGACGTACGTTTAAATTCAGCTGCCCATTTTTGAACGATTGACATCGAAGGAGCAGAGTCCCCGTACACTTTTGTCAACTTCGGATCAATTTCCATAAGGGTTAAACCATCCAAAACAAAGAATTTTATAACAGGACGATATTCAAGTTTATCCATTTAAAAAAATAACACGCACGACGTCTACTACAAAAATTCTTGCAAACAAACTACTGGAGAGAACAAGTTGAAAGTTTTCATATGAACTAAAGACACATGCAACCACGCAGGAAACATAAATTTCTGTTAATTGTAACGCCATCTCTGTGTCAGGCCGAGAACTTTTCACCTTGCCCACGTATATATTCACTGATAAGTATGTATATATTTCAGTACCGCAGAATTGGCGAACCATGAAATATGCGGCTAAAGCGCAAAGAGCTATCGTCTTCTCTTCGTTTAAAGAAGATGTGGACTTTACAAAAGTCATTCAACGTTTGCAAGATATATTTGCGAGTCTGCAGAATGTAAAAGTTCTGTCTATCGATGGGTTGATCGTTTTGAAGCTTGTGAAATATCATTAGGCGACGATACAGTAGACGTTCGAGCATCTTTGTAAATGAAAATAACTTTGCTGCCGTGGAGAATCTATTCGAAGATGATAGTTTAGGTATAGGTACACGACAGGTTCATGAGATTTTTCATAAACGTTTGGGAGTGAATAAGGTTTCTGGCAATTGCGTACCAAGGCTGTAGAGACCCGAACAAAATCTGTATATGTCCAAACATGCCAGCTTCAACTGCTTTTATTCCACTGGAGCGACCAATTTTGGCAACGAATAATAACTGCTGATTAAACAAGGATATCTTATTTCAATTCCGAGACCAGAATTTCTAAAGGTTAAAAATTGATGCAAACCCGAAGAAGGGCAAGTTTCGTCGTTTGTAAAAATAATTCTTACTATATTCAGGGGGAATTATTTATGGATTCTTATCCAAAAGGCATTACAATTAATACAAAATAATATTCAAATCTCTCATTAGACCTATTACGACAGGCGCTTTCTAAGAAATGGATTTAAAAGTTGGATAAGTTGCCGTTTTTGTAACAGAGCAATGAAAGACCATTTTTTTCTTAAAAAAAGATATTTTAATTGAATTGCTCTACTAATTATTTCCACATCCACTCTTTTCACCAGATCCAGCTCCTTTTGATTATCATCTGTTTCCAAAACTGAAAAATAACTACAAGGTGTCTCATTACAGAGCCTGAATGAGCTAAAGCTTGTTATAAATGCATCTATTGCAGATTCTTCTAATAAAATTTTATTTTTAACGCTTTTTATCGCTTCTTAACGCTTTTTATCGCTTTTTATCTTGTATATACGTTTGCAGGAACTTTAGAAAAAATTTACTGCACTTTGGTGGGCCTTGAACTCATCTTATCAAGCATATGTCTAACTACTCGACCACAGAGAACGGTGATATTCGATTCCCTTTCTAAAGAAATTAATTGACAATAGAACTGACTGCTCATTTCATCCACGAGTCGTTTTTTCCACAAATCCAGTCTTTTCGTTCTTACTCTTTCCCTCAGCGTGATAGCGTGATTAGGACTTCTTTTTAGTATTTATGATTAACGGTTTGATCCTCAGGCATCCAGTCAATCATGATAACACCCTAGATATCGAAAAAAGCGATCAGCATTGCCTTCAATTTCGACTTGTTCATTCGTGCTTTTCTCTATTTTGTTTATCGCGCTCGTGACATAACAGTAACACCAAAGCCTCTTTAACATTTGTAAACATTCTGTTGGCTTTTTTTAATTTGACAAGGAAAGGTTAATTTGGTGCTTGATTTTTATGCCAACCATTATCACGGCACTACTAAGTAACAGTGTCCTCTACAATTAGAACTCGAAATTAAACAAAAGCACAGAGAAAGACAAAACTACGTATTGTCGCTTGGAAAATACCAAGGCTAATGACATTCCAATTACAGCCTCGCCCAATGCGGCTGCGCAATGGAAGGGGTGCAGTCTCGTTATTTAATTACCATACCTCGTATGTTCTTTTTATCCTACAGTTAGGTTTGCTATTAGATCAACAAAGAGGATAATTATTATTGTAAGGCAAATTAATTAATGAAACTTATTTGAAATTAATATTTGTGGACAGACGTGACTTAACGTCTAATCTAATAACAAAAAGCGAAACGAACTGAGTAATAAGCTTTTTAGGCAGACACGCATCGCTGACAATGAATAAGATAACTCGAAAGTTGAGGCAAACTAGTTGCCTATATACGGAGACGAGCTCTCCCGTTCCCCTAAAACGTAAGATACACAAATGCGCCGTCGTCCTAGGAACAGATTACCGGTCGTCTTGATTCGGTGCCCCTTAACCATAAATCCTGCTGTACTGCAGGAAACGGAAAGGCAGTCAAGAGCTGAAATTACATTTACAAGGCGAGACGTTATACGTTCCCCATTCTTGTGAATATGATTTGACTTTTGTACAGCTTAGGTCGATTGCATTTGTTGAAGCAAAGCGGGAAAAAAAAACTTGTAATTTTACGGAACTTACTAGTCGACGGAATATTAGATTTTTATGCAAAATACGCCCGAGGATTTTTAACATAATTGCAGTTCATAAATAATAAGTGGTGGTATTTGTATGTTGTGTATCATTATTCATTTAAAATGTAAATATTTCTGAAAATAAAATACATTCGGCGCGTTAAACATTGTAATGAATGTTGTGACTTAATTCGTCATATTTATTTCTATGTGTTTTCTCCATAAATCCAAACAAGCATCGTTGTTGTATATTTCGCTTATTAATGGTTCACTAAAATTTTGGAAAAAAGTATCTTGTTTTAAGGAAGTACTATCCCAAGAAGATTTGCAAGATATTGGTATGAAATTTGGAGCACAAATTGTGGAAATTCTGCTTCTGTTTTGATTAAATTTTATATAAGTCTTCGAACAAGACTTTCTTCAATAGATTTTCTAAATTTGCAGCTGCAAAATATCAATTAACAAGCGCTGAACTTAGCAATTTTTTTGGTTACGTCTCCAGGGTTGCTTCTTCTGTCACTCCTTGAAGTTGCCAAAAGATATATGTTTTGTTCTAATAACTTATAAGCTAACTTGGCTGATGTACAACAATTATCTACGCATACTGTATGACCTGCTCCTAACGAATCTTATGTCAAATTGAGAATAACCTTTGTTGACACCGTTTTAGAATCATTTCTATCTTATGCACAGTAAACTTTCGGGTCATACAAATGTCCACCTTGAAGACAATTTGAATAATTCAATGCCAAATTTATGACGTTTTTTACTGACTTTTTCTAACTTTAGCTTCTCCTTAAAAAGGTATTAATGCTTCGTCAATACAGATGTATATACCCTCCTATTACAACTGACGGTTGAAAAAGTAGTCGTAGTCTATCAAGAAAGGGTCTTATTTTATACAATCTATCATTGCTGGTATTAACTGACTCATTTTTTACAAAATGCTTTTAAAAGCATTTGAAAGCGGTTACATGAAATATATTTTCATACAAAAAGCCTTTAAACCAATACGAAGGCAGTGAAGGTAAGAAAAAGATGTCCATTCACATAATACATCTCAAAAAAATTTCAATTTCATTTGCATTTGGAAAGATCTATTCAGAAATGTGCGCTTTTCTAAATAAATTCTTATTTTACTTCTGAGCTGCGTATCTATTTGTTTCTATGACACATAATTGTAAAATATCATTACCGTCATATAATGTCATTGTCTTGTTCAGTAAATAGAAAATTTCTTTCACACTCTCTAGTAACAGAACCCTAAACAATGATCGCAAAGTAATTTCTTCGGAAATATTTTCTAAATTATAAGCATTTTGATCAATAAGGTTGATATATAACCCCTTTCCACAATTAACTATTTGTAAATTCTGTATACGCATTTCGACAACCAAGTTGTCATCATCAGCAGATAATTTCAAAGTGTCGCACCTGGTAAAACACGGCGAAAAAATTGTACGAAAAATAAACTCCGTACGCGATCCGCACCGTTGAAAACCAAGATGTGCACTGAGTGCACATCATGCGTATACAGAATTTACAAATAGTTAATTGTGGAAAGGGGTTATATATCAACCTTATTGATCAAGTCAATCAACCACAGGCTCCATCAAATTCAACTATAAGCATTTTCTCTTATTACTTGGTAGAGGTGAGACAAACGACGCTGTAATTTCAGAGAACATTGAGTAATAGCAACCGCATCTAGCAACAGCTCAATTAATTCCTTGTGCAAACTCCAAGTAAAGCTTTCTTCTTTGCAGAGAATCGGGAAGATTGATTATTCGAGTAGTTGCAGCAATACTTCTCAACACCTTCACGTATAAATAAAACACTTAGGAGACGAAATTTAGAACCATTAATGTACAAATTGCTATTAAATAAGAGTCATCTTTGTCCCTAGAAATTTTACATAAGCAGGAGCCAAATTTTCTACGAAGTCAAAGCTACTGGGGTAGTTTAGGAAATACCAGACTTAACAAAGAAAACACAAAAAATTTCGGGAAAGCGTTTAGAAACAGAAAATAATCAGAGACGGCTAAATCTAGTGAATAAGGTGCATGAGGAAGCAATTCGAATTTTAACTTATTGATTTTGGCCATCTCGATGACGTATGTGTTTGAAACAAAGCTTATTTTTCGCCAAATGCAGCCGTTTTTTCTTGGTTACTGATGTTACGTCTCCAGGGTTGCTTTTTCTCTTACTCCTCCAAGTTCCCAAAAGATATATATGTTGATCTAATAACTTATAAACTAACTTGGCTGATGTACAACAATTATCTACACATACTGTACGACCTGCTCCTAACAAATCTTGCGCCAAATTGAGAATAACTTTTGTTGACACCGTTTCAGAATCATTTCTATCTTATGCACAGTAAACTTTCAGGTTATACAAGTGTTCACCACGAAGACAATTTGAATAATTTAATGCAAAATTTATGACATTTATTGCCGACTTTTTTTTAACATTAGCTTCTCCTTTCCTTTCTGAAGACAATCAATAAAAATTAACCTACGCACAACCCACAAAACTGGCGGAATGTACTTGAACCTATGGTTGGAACTGTCTTCTCGGCTCCGAAGATTGCTCTCATTCTATCCATTGTTTTGACTGTTTCTTCGTCTCAGGTCTGAAGTGATGGACCCATATTTCATCCATTGGCTTGCAATTAGACGAGGGTATAAAATTGCAAAAAATATTGAGAAAGTAGCCGGATTTAGCAGCGGTTGAGTTAATCCTTTACCCAAACACCAGACAATACTTCACCCCTTTAAAGAACCATTTAAATTTACAGGCAATCAGGAATATATTTATTAAACATTTGAATAATCATAGCAATACTTCCCAAGACTTGATTTTTATAAATAAAGCACTTAGCTGAACATGAAAATAGGAGACGAAATTTCAAGTCAATAAAGTAGTAATCCTAATTTTGCAGAAACCAAATTTCCCACGAAGTCAGAGCTCTAATTCAGAAAATATTGAATAAGTAGTTGGATCTAGTAACGTCTCAGTTTTTCTTTTATTTAAACTCTAAGCAAGACTTTCTTCTTCAAAGGACCATTAGAAATTGAAAAAAATCAGACGAATTTCTGTTTCTTGATTTGAATAGTTTTTGTTAACAATTTGAAAGGAATTATTTAAATAAACCGTTTGACAAATATAGTAATTTATCTTTGCGAAAAGTGAATTTCTTATGCAGTTTGGAGCTGTAAAACGTATTCAATTAATACTGACCGTATTCAGAAAAGCGTGGCAAACGAAGTGGAAAATCAAATAAATATTCCCTTTCAATTGATCAAAATTTATGGTCACTTTGTAAATGTTAATTACTCTAATTAATGGTAAAAACGAATTCTTAAGCCACACGAATATTTCTTTTTAATCTACCAAAATTTGTGGTGACGTTGTGAGCTTTAATTTGCAGTATTTATCAACGTTTTCAGAAAATATAAATATTTACTTTGCGATAATATATATACAAATACTTCTTATCGCCACATCTTTTCAAGATTCCATATTTTCGAAACGACGTAGTTACTTTTTCCTTATCTAAAATTAAACGTCAGTTTTACATCATGACCGAGTTATTTCGAATTGATTCGCCACTTTAAAATGAACACCCAAGACGAAAAAAAGGGGCGTTCGATATCTATATTTTATTTAAAAAAGTACGACGCCCGGCACTTGGTAAACTTGCAAACAATACGAAAAAATTAATGTCAAATAGGAAGCAGACGTTTTTCTAATTATACTTTACTTTGAAAACATGAAAATAGACGCCCGCAAATAGATAAATGAAACTTGCAATGAGGACGCTGTCTGAATACAATATCAAGCTAAGGGAATTAGAATTCGGAGAAGTGAACAAGTATATGCATCTAGAAATTGTCATTGGTTATAAATGAAGTCGATAAAGGTAAATTAGCTTAAATTTAGCTAAAGCTAAGTTGTTTAATCACTATGAAAAACTAAAGTAATTTTGATGGAGCCTGTGGTTGATTAACTTAATTACTGAATGTTGAATGAGAAAGTCAGAATACAAACTTACTATTTTTAATCACTAAAGGTTGATATAAAACCCCTTTCCACATTAATTTTCGTATTCTGTATACGTATTTCGACAAATAAATTGTCGTTATCAGTAGATAATTAAACAGTGTCGCACCTGGAAACCACGGTAAAAACAAATTCCGTACATGATCTGTACCGTCGAACGTCAACGCACACTGAGAGTGCGTTTTGGCAGTATTTGATTATCTGCTAATGATGACAACTTAGTTGTCGAAATATGTATACAGAATACAAAAATTAATGTGGAAAAGGATTATATATCAATCTTAAGTGATTATTAAAAAGCTAAAGAAATATTAATAGATCAGGTAGCAAGGGGTCTGCAAAAGGTAACGCAGGTACTTGAGCTATGTACTAAGTATAAAGATTAAAAATATCACCTGTTTGTGAAAACCGAAATTTTTTTAGAGAATACCTTGAGGAAAAGCAAGAAAGTAGGGAAAGGGTGTATTAAGAAAAGTTCATATGGGTTAAACAAAGAAACAACAAACAAAAGCAATAGTCAGTAACGTAGTAAAGTAACAAAGATAGCTCTGTAAATCGTAATAGAGACTATAGTTGATTAAATTAATCATTAAAGATTAATAAAACCTATTTTCAAAATGATTTTCATATTCTGTATACGTAACATTTTTTCAAAACTTTCTGCATTG
The DNA here is from genome assembly GCA_031893035.1 of Dermolepida albohirtum. Taxonomy (NCBI): domain Eukaryota; kingdom Metazoa; phylum Arthropoda; class Insecta; order Coleoptera; family Scarabaeidae; genus Dermolepida; species Dermolepida albohirtum. Next base: position 56,263 of record JAVIWB010004188.1, on the reverse strand, counting down.
TATATACGATGTAGAAGCAGTAAAAATTATAATTTTTCAGTATAGCATCGTAAAACCACGTAATTGCAATATTAAAAATCTTTGCCCAACGAGCTGAAGCTCAAAAATAGAAAAAATGCATACATCACATGGAGGGTGTCTGGGGTGTGTCCCGTACTGAAGAGCGGTTCTCCGTCTGATGTGGCTAACTATCGACCAATCTCAATTTTAAATAATTTTGCTAAGGTATTTGAGACAGTGATATACCTCCGTGTTTATCCTCTCGTTAGAAACTACATATCACCTTTCCAGCATGGTTTCATGGAGGGAAGGTCAACTACTACCAATCTGGCCTATTTTACACAATTCACTTCTAGTATCCTTGATGCCCGGGGCCAGGTTGATGTTATTTATACGGATATTTCTAAGGCGTTTGATCGCATGGATCACGCAATTTTGATTAGCAAGCTGAGCTCTTTTGGATTTAGTGATTCACTCATTTCTTTTTTCTATTCATATTTGCATGGCCGACGCCAATATGTTTGTCATGCCGGTTACAAGTCGCACCTGTTCTCGGCCACGTCAGGAGTGCCGCAGGGCTCCAATTTGGGTCCCTTGTTGTTTCTGCTTTTTATTAACGATTTGCTTGAGACAGTGGATTGCAATAGGTGCATTTTTGCGGATGACTTAAAAATTTTCGGAGGTGTGGACGATATGGATGACTGTAACCGCTTGCAGTTGGCGTTGGATGGAATTTCTGATTGGTGCGCGCTGAACAATTTGCAGATGAATGTGGATAAATGCAGTGTGTAACATATACGAGGAGGATTAACTCGGTAATCTATAATTATTCACTTAATGGTCTTTCTCTTGTTAGATGCACTGAAATAAAAGACTTGGGTGTTTACTTTGATTCCAGGCTTACCTTTGTTAAGCACATCAATCACATAACCGCGGCGGCTCTGAGGGTGCTGGGTTTTGTGATAAGGAATTCTCATTGTTTCAGTATTTCTACGATTAAGCAGCTGTATGTGGGTTCGAGGCTGGAGTATGCATCTTTGATCTGGCATCCTTATTATGAGATTCACAAATTGTCACTTAAAAGAGTTCAGAGAAGGTTTTTGAGGTTTTTGAGCTTTAGGGTGGGGGTGTGTATCCTCCGCGAGGAGTCGAGAACTCTTTTCTTCTAAATAAGTTTGGAATGGAGTCCTTGGAGGTCAGGCGTCAACTGAGCAGTATTAAGTTTGTATTTAACTTGGTTAGAGGGAATATAGATTGTGCTCATTTGCTATCTCAGCTCAATTTTATGGTACCACGAGTGTCGGCTAGACATAGCCATTGCTTTTATGTTGAAACATTTAGTACGAATATTGGTTTCAATTCCCCATTGGCAGTTGCATGTCGGGCCTTCAACGGTTTGTCGGACCATTGTGATTTAAATTTTGATTCCTTGGGGCGGATACTGGCTGTCGCTAGGGCGCGTTTGTCTTAATTTTCTTAATTTTCTTTATTTTCTTAATTATGGGTGTGTGTGTATAACCTAAATTTATATTCATTTATATCTTTATTTTGATTTTTTTTTTTCTAAAGCACTGTGAACATTAATTGTGTTATTTTTGTTTTGTTTGATTATCTGATGATTTGTATTTTTGTATATGTATATATGTATATATAATATGTGTGTGTGTGTGTGTATATATATATATATATATATGTATGTATTCTTTTTTTGTCCTGTTATTGGATTATAACAATCTGTTGGACAATAAAGACTTATTATTATTATTATTATTATTATTATTATTATTATTATTAAAAACAATTAATTTATTACATACCCATAGCATTATTCATAATGAAAGAAAAAATTAAATAAAGTTTCCATAAAATTTCGCCTATGTCCTCCAAAATTCTATCTATATAAAATATAGATTGGCGTTATCCTCAAAACACGAATTTCGAATTGCTCCTAAAGTTAATGCGGGATACCAGAAAACACATACGTCCGAGCAAAAAAGAACAGCAATGTTGTTTCTAAGAAGACCACACAGAAGTCTTTCAAAAAGTGCATTCCTTACAGTCTCACAATGAGTCAGAAACTTTAAAAACGTATGACGAATGCGTTCCGAAGTCAAGAAATCACATGCATATATGGGATAACATATCAAAGACGCATATTCGATTTTCTTGCTACATAAGCGTAGTTAATGATACAAGTAAAGTGGTGTCATTGAAATATTTGGAGGTGTGCATGACAAATTCCAGTAATTTGAAAGATTTAAAACAAATACTTGTAATATGTGATGTAAAAGAGAGAATTGGGTCAAATATCACCTCAAGATCCTTTATTTCGCTCATGTTTTTGTAATAATCATCTTTGAGATGGTAAAACGATTGGAACGGTGTGAAGGACCGAGAAAAGGTCACAACACAGTATTTTTCAATGTTTAACCCTAAACCAAAACGTTTGCATCACTCAGCACTGTATCACTCCCTTATTGAACAATATATACACCATTATATTCTGGGTATTGAAGTTTATAAACACCGCATTTCTCCATAAGATTAGTTTTATCTTTTGCGATAAATAATAATTTTCCTTAATTAATATATCTTTCAGAAACTATATTGTTATTCAGATTTTTATTAAGGAGCATTACTCAAAGGGTACCAGGAAAGTTTTGCAATATGACGCAACAATGCATCATAGGCAGCTGCTTGTTGCTGCATGTTGAGACATGTTCATACGTGCATAGTAGGCGCCGCGCCATGTCGATGGGCTCAGTTATTCATTAGCAGTGAGAATGAAAAGTACTTGCGATGTCATCGTGGTCACGAAATGAGATAAGGGCAGTTTTTCGTTATAACTTCGTGCGTGGTTTAAACATAGACCAGTGCTTCGAAGAAATGACTCTTACACTAGGTGATGTTTGTCCACATCGCACAACGATATTCAGGTGTTATAGAGAATTCCAAAGGGGAAATTTAACTGTGGAGGATGCTGAGAGGTCGGGAAGGCCACGAACGTCAGTTACGGAAGAAAACGTTACTACTGCGAGGGAAATGCTTGGCGAAAACAGGCGAGTGACCTACTAACAGGTAGAGAGTACCTCAGGCCTAAATGCACCTGCAATTCGTTCGATTCTGCAAGGTCATTTGGACGTGAAGAAACTTTGTTCTCTCTGGGTGTCGCATCGACTGACTCAAGAGCAGATGATATGACGTGTGACTTGGTGCCGGGAGATGCTAAAAAGTTTAATAAGGGACAATCTCGGTATGTGTACAACATCGTGACAGGTGACGAGACTTGGCTGTACTATTACGATGTGCCAACCAATGCTCAAAACGAAGTTTCGATCTTTGATGATGAGGACACACCCGTAGTTGTCAGAAAATCCCGATTTGTAAAGAAGAAAATGATAGCTGTATTTTTCAAATCGAGTGGAATTGCGGAACGCGTCGTTTTGAACACACAGAAGACAGTCACATTTAAGTGGTATACTGAACAGTGCCTGCCTAAAGTCATTGGATCTATGAAGAACCTGCGGCCAAAGTGAAGAATAGACACCTGTTTCCTCCATCACGATAATGCTCCAGCTCATCGCGCCAAAGCTTGCACCGACTATTTGACCACAACAGGATTGAAGCTTCTCGAGCACCCTCCCTACAGTCCAGATCTTGCTTCCTGCGACTTTGCACTCTTCGCGCATGTGAAAATGAAACTAAAAGGAAGGCGGTTTTCCAGTGATAAGGACCTTCTGAGTGTAGAGGAAATTACTTTGAAAAAATTAAATAAAGAAAGCTGTATTGCAAAACTTTCCTAATACTCTTTGTACTTTTTCCAATAGGGTCCCAAAATAAAATAACGTTTTGAAAGCTTTTTCGAATTTATCATGAATGTCCGGATAAATTTAGTTAAAATTGTATTTACGTTATATTTTATTGATTAATTATTCTGGGAAATTTTTATTTTCGCTACATTTTGAATGATATTTAGTTCTCTCTGTCTCTTTCAATCAGAGGTATTGCGAATGCTCTATGGATCCTGGAGTTGTAAGTCTCTTGTTGTTGAGATAGTGGATGATATAAATACGAATTCATGGGTATAGCAGCATCTGTGAAATTTAGACAGTGTTTTATTCATTCCTAAGTGTATTGGAATTTCACAAAGTAACGACCTCAACAATCAACTGTACTACAAAATATGTAGGAACAAAAACGGAATCTTAAAAAGTATTAGTCAACCACTTTGCTTTCAGTAGAACTTAATTAATTCAACAACTATTGAAGTTTCTTAATTAAAGTTTTATGTTACTTGCATTTACGCCCTCTGTGTTCCATACATTTAATTAAGTAAATAAAATATTACGTAGTTTCACAACGTATTCCGTAAATTAAAAAAGTGCACCACAATCAATAGTAATACATCGACGGAACGGAGAGCGGAGCATAATTTGGAACGCCATTGTTGTGCAAATGAAGCTTTTATTAGAGTTTCTAGTGTAGTGCGTGTCCGGTCGTCATGGCCTAAGATAATTTATTTCCCTTCGACCAATGAATCACTGGAACGGCGCAGCCGCAAATTTCGACCGTTTCAAAACGGTGACCACTTGATTAACACGTTGAGTTTATCAGGCATTTCTTATCTGTATAGTCGGCCGGCGGAGTCCGTGATCGAATATTAAACATAAAACTTACCGCTATCGCACTGCATCGCGTTCCTGGACAACCGCTATTTAACGGACGATGATTGCTTTGAACGGAAGATACATATATCACAATTAAACATTTTTATGCTGCCGTTGTGGCGGGCTTGTTTCAAATGCAAGCGTCGAATTTATTACTGTTGTTCATCTCATGCATAGCCATTTATGACTGTACAATAAAGTGCTCTATTTTCGAAATACCGGAAGAACGGAAAAGCGAGCTTCGTTTTATGAAATATCAATGGAAATATTAATAACACGAAGTCTGCCTATTAAATAATGGAATTATGTTCCTATTTTTAAGGCAAAAGCGTTTATTGGAAGCCAGAACCGTACAGGTTGAAACTTGCTATGAACATCAACACTTTTTGTTAGTCACCAGGTCTACCGGAAAATCATTACTACGTTTCGTAAAAAAACTACATAATTTTCAAGAAAATGGAAAAATTTATTTACTCGAAGTATCGGTCATTTGATTTTACACATCTTGCCCAACTTTCAGACAATTTATGGATGCCATCCCAAAAAAATTGTTTGTCCTTTGAGCAAAACTATTCATCGAGTCATTTTCTAACTTCTTCGAGATTGGCGAAGTGCTGCTCTGCAAGCGCGTGTCTCATTGATAAGAATAGGTGATAATTGGACGAGGTAAGGTGTGGAGAGTACGGCGGGTGCGATATTATGTCCCACCCAAGTGTTTTCAATGCTTTTTTGACTAGTTTTGCTATATAAGACTGCGCATTGTCGTGGTGTAAATTACTTTACCGTGTCTCCGTTCCCATTATGGACGATTTTCTATCAATGCACGGTTCAAATTGATAATTTGTTATCGACAACGATCAGTATTAACTGTTTTATCAGCACTGCATTGTCTTGCGACCAAAACGATTTGGCCTTGGAGTCGATGGGCCGGCTTCGCCAGGTGATAACCATGATCTTTTGCGCTTAGAGTTTTCGAAGTAAATCTATTTTTCATTACCCGTCACTATTCCGTGCAGAAATGACTCCCAATCATAACTTTGAAGCAGCATTTCACAGACGATTTTTCGAATTTCCATTTGCCTGTCATTCAATTAATGTGGCACCTATTATTCCATCATTTGGATTTTTCCCATTGCTCGTAATCGGTCGCTTATCATTTTTCGGGCCACATTTAATGCTTTTATCAATTGCTTTTGAGTTTGGGTTGGGTCTTCATCCAATAACTCCTGCAGTTTTGCTTCTTCGAACTTTTTCGGTCTACCACAACGTTCTTTGTCTTGCACATCGAAATCATCACTTTCGAATTGTCGAAACTACGCCTCACATGTTTTTTATGGTTGAAGCGTGCTCACTGCAAGTTTCTACGAGCAAACAATGAGTTTCGGCGGCTTTCTTCTTTTGATTAAACTAGAAAAGTAATGCGTGCCGTGAATGTCCTTCTTCAGGCACGAAACTCGACATTTTCAAAGAGGTATCTAAGAGTTTTAATTAAAGTTAATACTAAGTTATGAAAACTAAATGATAAATCAAAGCATCATAAAGTCAAAGAAGGCAGCCCTTCTTTTCTTAGAAGACTTAATAAATATCATATGCATGGATTTAGTATTGTTGGTAAGAAGGTAGAGATGTCAATTGGTATGGCTAGGAAATTTTCAGATCTATTTTATGCATTTTCTCTTGCCTTGCTCCTATGATATTATTAGTAATTAAGATAATAATCATCTTCAAGGCATGCATTTGTGTTTTAAATATTATTCGTTGTATATATACAGTACGAATCAACTTTTATTCAGAATCGTGTTAATAATTAAAACAAAAAACTCAAATTATTCTATAGCATCTTTACCTGAAGTGTGTCCGGGTTTACGTAAAGATCCTACCTTCAAAAAGGTCGTCTTTTCTAACAAAATGGAGTGAATTTAAACATCACATTTGCAATTTTTTCATTACCTACGAAATCTCCGTCGAAATGTTTTTGGCACGTACCTACAGCCACACGAAATTGAGAAGAGACTTCGGTAAACGGATTTAAATGACATTTAAATTTATTTAATTGGATATTTCTCCTGAGGAAAAAAAACAAAAGTACTGCCGGTGTCAACACCAATAAGTACAAACATAAAAGCGTCACTTCAAACTGAATTCGTTTTCCTCCCTTTTTTTCCCAATTTAAATATATGTACCCACTTGAATTTCAAAAAAGTCCGATGGTATTTGTATTAATCAGGGAAATAAAAGTAAATTAGGGTCTTTTTATTGTCTCGTTTGAAATATTGATTTACGGCAATTTTTTTTCTTGTTATCGTTAAAGTTGAATTACGTTTGATTGAATCTCAGTACAGTGTCATATCTATTATATTATATTGCACATCGTGGCGTTTTTTCAGTAAAATTCAACTGGTCCCCGCATGGCGCGTGGACCAAATTATTTTGGAATATGCTCCGTTATTACCGACAATGTTTCGATTTTTTTGGTGAATGATCCCATCGGTGAAAAACTTTTTAGCCCATATCAAATATTGAATCAAGTAGTTTTCACAGTAATCCTGAAACCAATTGCTTATATTCCATTGAGAGAGTTCTGCAGAGATCGATGATAGTGACATGGGTGCTATATCCATCACTATTATCAAAACTTACGCCAAATTCTTCAATTTTTGACGGGTCATCACATCTATATTTGCAGAGATTTGTCAAGGTCCATACAACATTTTGCTAAATCAGATAAAGGCCGTTTTTTTAAACGCCTGGCGTAATCTTCTATTTTGTGCACGCGCTTGATGTATCAGGTCGTCTGAAAAGTTGGGTAGACACATAGATGGCGTTACTGTTATTAACACAGCATATGTTTTTTAGATAGTACTAACCTTGGCTTAGCGAAACGTGTCAAAATTTGACAGCAATCCATCCATTATCCAGATCTTTTACGCTTAAGATTGAAGTACGTAATCCATTTTTCAAAATCCGGTTATTAAACGTTTCAGTGTGCTGATAAAGTACTGCCTTTTGAAGCAAAAAATCGCAGATGTTAATTCATGGTTGATCATGTTTTTCACGCTCAACGCCAGGAAATCAACCATAATTGATTTATGTAACCAGTTTGTGTAAATGGTTCAAATGACAGTTTTGTGGTCAATGCAGTGGATGCCAATATCTGTCACCGACGAAAACTTATCTTGTTCGCAAAATCATTTTAAATTACCGTAAAGTAAAGTTGATCGAGATAGCTGACATCCTAAAGATATCAAAGGAACGTGTTGGATACATCGTGCATGAATATTTGGGCATGCGAAAGCTCTGTGCAAAATTTGCCGCGCAACATTCGATCAAAAACAACAACGAGTTTTAAGATTCTGAGCTGTGTTTGAAGCTGTTAAATCGTAATAAAACCGAGTTTTTGCTTCTATATTTGACAATGGATGAAACATGGATTCATCACTACACTCCAGAGTACAATGATAGTCAGCCGAGTGGACTGCACGCGATGAATCGGTCCAAAGCGTGGAAAAAACAGTCAGCTGGAAAAGTTATGGCGTCAGTTTTTTGGGATGCGCCATGGAATAATTTTCATATTATATTGCACATCGGGAGGTCCTTAGTCGAAGAGGAAATAGCGAGGGACCGTTTGAAGAACGAAATCGCATAAAAACGGCCCCATATGAAAAACGAAAGTGCTGTTTCACCAAGACAATGCACCGTGTCATGAATCAATGAAAACAATGGCCAAATTAAGTGAATTGGGTTTTCGAATTACTTCACCATCCACCGTAATCTCCAGATGTGGCCAGCGACTATTTTCTGTTTGCGGACCTCAAGAGAATCCTGTGGGTTTGAAATTTAGCAGGGATATGGATATGGTGATCGGAATACTAAGGCCTATTTCGGAGGCTATGACAATATTACTACAAAAATGGTATCGAAAAGTTGGAAGAACGCTATAATCGGATGTAAGGCCCTAAGGCAATTATGTTGAATAATAAAATCGAATTTTGCCAAAAAATTGTGTTTTACTTTGTCGCCGCGCTCCAATGTATATGAATATCTTCACTACACCAGGCTGAACAATTGTATTAGGTCTTTCAAATCAACAAAACGAAATGATTCCATAAAAGATTGACTTTAATAAATGTGACTGCGATCAGTCAATATCTTAGTACATCTTTGAACAAGATAGCAAATAAGATTTGACACTATTGATTGTGCCTTCTAAGTTAAACTCTTTGCTTCTATTACTAGTCTAATGGCATCTTATTTTGGGAATTGAACGAGTTATGTGCACTACGAATTATGTTCTACTACCTTTACGATCACTCCAAGTATCCAACCTGGGACCTTTATTATTTAATTTTTATATTAATAGTCTTGACACCTTCACTATTTAGCGTTTATATTAATAACTTAATAACTATTGGATATCAGAGTCCTAGCTTGCGTGGATGATCTCAGAATTTTCTCTAGAATGACTTGTGTGTCTGATTGGTATGCGTTGCACTGATGTCGATAGGCTGCTAATGACTGGGCTAAAAATATAGTTACATTGAGAATAAATAAATGCGCAAAACAGTAACCTACTCAAGAATCTGCAATCGAGTTTTGTATCACTAGTTTGCAGATCTAGTACGTACACCGAGACATTTAGACTTTAAGGATTTGGAAGTCGTTTTTGTTTCGCACATTTGCCCACGTTACTAATGCAGTCTGTGCTTTAGCATCCCACTCACTAAGCTTCTTCATAAGATCTTGCAGAAAGTTTTTCGATGTGTCAATGTTCAGGACTCTAGTGACTAGATTGATACGCCCAAGGATAAAATATGGGCTAATAATTTGGTATCTATGCTATATTTACTAGCAGCTTGCAGATGAGATTTTTGAAGTACGTGTTTGATATAATCAATGGTGTTTATGGTATATATGAATCGCTGTTAAAATTCCACAATTTTCAGAGTTAAACATCTCGAAGAGAGTTAGCAAGTTCTGAGTTTCTACATACACTTGTCCAAAATCGAATTGATTCTTCATGTCTCCTGTCAGCGGTATTTAAAAAAAGACAATTTTGAACGTTGACACATCGAAAAACTCTTGTAGATCTTTCGAAGCCGACGTATGCGGTACGTTTTTGGGATACTTTCTTTGTCAATAGATTTATAACGTCCTACTCACAGCGCCGCTGATCCATATGTTGAGACTCGCTAATGATATTTAACACATGTACTTCCAATACCTTTTCCCATCTTTTTGATTGCAACTTTGTACTAGAATATCAGAGTTATACGCATGTAGTGGCATTTTTTAAAATATTTTATTCAAAGATATAAGTAAATTTTTTAAAATCATAGAAATTGTTAAAGATAAAGTTATTAAGCGTGAGTTTTCTGAAAATACCTTTAAAAGTTCTATCCAAAATTGACATAAAAACATACAATTTCGTCAAAAAGCATATGACATTATAACCAGAAACCTAGTGACTTCATAAGCGTGTAAATATAAATAAAAGTTTACCCATTTCAGCGTTTTTGTGAAATATTTACAGTTTTGGAATTCCTAAATTTATTCTGCAAAAAGTTGCCATACTATATATATTCCTTTATTTTCTTCCAGTTTTACTAGAATATCGAATAATAGACATTCCCTATACACTAAAAAATAAACGGGGAACAGTACAAAATAGTATCCAGAGGATTACAGATTTTAGTCGAAACTCTAAAGTATCAGAATTATTAATTATATAACTTTAATATTTCATTTAATAAACAATAATCGAGTGTTGTGACTTTAAATATTGCTTAATTATCCAGTTCCGAAATTTCCTGAGAGTTCTCTTTTCTTTGACTTTCCCGAATTTCCACAAAGCGAGGGATAAATATAGAAAATTAATTGCGATCAAGTTCGCAATTTTGTAAGCGATTAAAGGATTTCTGCCCGTTCTGAAAGTATTCCACAATAGAAAGGATATACTGCTATAACCTTTAGTAATATTACAAACAACAAAACGGATGTTGTTTTGAGATACTTCTCTGTTACCTGTTACTGGCATGTGGGTTACTTCTCTTAAGTTTCTCAGTCAATTCTAAATCCACAACCATTAGTTATACAGGGAAGTTAAACGCAAATAAATATGAATATTGATTAAATGGCATTTCAATACTGAGGGCCAACTTAATTAAAAATCTAAAAATCTTTGTGTAATAAGATAAAGGGTTACAATTTGACATACATGTGAAAGAAATGTAATTTTTAAAGTTATGTTACTAAAATTAGATTCACTTCAAGAATTAATTGAATTAGTTTATAAAAAATAGCAAGAGGATATAGATAGATTATCAAATTTGTTAAATAAAAAAAAATTAAAAAAAAACCTTTATTATTATTTCGAAATAATTACAAACAATTGGGAATAACTTCCAATCAATATAAAGATACTAATCATACTAAACAAAATTAGAATATTGATGGGATCTATAATCGATGGTAATGGTTCTTCTACTGACATACGAGAGGGCGTTATGAGTAACAAAGAACAATAAAACTCAATCGAATACATTAAGCAGAGATTAAAATTATGTATGTAACACTTGTTTTTGTGGTAAATTTTTTGTTCTAATGCTTGTGTATTTTATTCAACAACTTTTTATTACTAGATCCAGTTTACTTACAGTATTTACAATTACTTATATCCTGCTTTTATCTATTGCCCTCGCATTTATTAATTATATAATTTTAATATATACGAGGGTAGCCGTTTATATTTCGGGAACAGCAAACAAAAAAAATTCTGTCTATTTTCTATCGAAAATTATTTTGTTGCTTTTCAAAATATTCTCCTTGAAAATCAATGCACTTTTGCATTCGTTTAAACCAATCCGTAAAGCATTGCTGTCACTGTGAAGGCGGTATCTCCAAAATAACAGTTGACCACGAAGTTTATTCTCCTGTGGGAACAAAAAGAAATCACAGGGTGCTAGATCAGGGCTGTACGGCTCATCAATTCAATGTTTTGCCCGGTTAAATATTCAATTGTTTGAACGGACCTGTGAGAGCTCGTATTGTCATGGTAGAGAATAATCTGTCGTTTTCGGTTCGTTTTCCTTATTTCTCCAAAAACTTTTGGCATACAAATAGTTGTGTACCATTCGGAATTGACTACAACTCTCTAAAGGCACGGTTGCAACGTGACCGGTTTTTCCGAAAAAACAGGCGACCATATGTCTTCATGTGCTTCGAGCTCGAACAACTTTTGTTGGTTTTGGCTCATCTTGGAATACCCACACAGTCGACTGCTGTTTACTATCAGGCTCATACGTATAGATCTAAGATTCATTGCCTGTGACGACTTTATAAATGTTCTTTGAAGCACCGCCATTGTATCCTTTGTGCATTTCTTAGCACCAATCGACGCAAGTCCTTCTTTGAGCAGTTGTCAAATTATGTGGTACCCAACGTGAACATAGCTTCTTAACGGCTAAATGTTCATGCAGGATCTTATGCACGCTGGTATTACTAATATGTAGAGATACCTCGATTTCACGGTATGTCGCATGACGGTCTTGCATTATCAATTCAGATACTGCATTTATGTTTTCCGACACAACAAAATTTGTGGAACAACCTTCACGAAATTCATCGTCTAAAGAGCGCCGTCAAAGTTTGAATTCACTATACCAACGATATACTGTAGTTTTCGATGGTGCTTCATCAGCATATGAAGAATTCAGCTCGTTGATGCATTCTTGTTGAGATAATCCACGCCGAAAGTTATGAAAAATAATTGCACGAAAATGTTCGCGAATTACTTCTATTTTTTCGCTGACATAAAATTTTGAAGCTTCTGTAAACAATAGAAATAGCGACCGGATAATAAAACTGTCAATATTGTCAAAACTGACAAACTTCACGATGCATTCATCAGATCGGAGGAAACATTAACAGTGTTGCCAGGTCTCGAAATATAAACGGCCACCCTCGTTTTATTAATTGGATGTTTCTAGAAAAGTTTGCAAAAATCATTTACGTGAACTTGAAACGTAAATCACACCATTTTGAAATAAGTAAATACAAATTATTCGCTCGGTTATTTTTTAAAATACAAAATCGATAACAACTTTAGAATTATAAGTGGCATTAACAACCTAAAAAAGAAATAAGAGAAAACGAAAGAAATACAAAAAAACGGATCGGCGACAATTCCTTTGTAATAATTTATACTCCTTTTGACGCCGGGCTCATTAAAATGGGCGCTAATTTTATTAATAACGTTGCGCGACATTAAAACCCCGTCGTTAACAAGAAAAAGGGAGAGACCGGGTTCGCATACAAAAACTTCATTTGAACACATTAAGTCATTAGAGATGAATTTTTTTTTGTGTTAGCGTTCCCGTCGCCGACGCGTTGTTATTGTCGACCCCTATATAGGGAGTGGGAGAGAGAGGGAACGATGCACACCACACTGCGCACCTAATAAAGCATAAAAGCTGACAATAACTTCCTATGACAGTTTCAAGCATCGCGTAAGGGTTGTTAGATGTCACATAGTAAGTACCTGTTGCTTGGTGATGTAAATGGGCTTGTTCAGAATCAACCACGTGACTGTCTCGTGACATGCTGGCATCGTCGTGGAACCATCATATGTCATGTAGTAATCCGTTTCGGGAAGGAGGCCCCGTACAGAGAGTCTTTTCACTTCTATTTCCTCACCTGTGATTTATAGACAGAAATAAAACGTTGTATACAAATGTAAAAGGAATATTTATGCCTAGGGGTATGAAATATGATCGGGAAAAAGCTCAGGGGAATCTTGGTACTTTTAGCGGTCACTATATTACGTATTACGCTATGTTAAAGGCATTGTATGCCGAATAACTTGATGTAAATGTGTGAGATGATAATTATTGCGATACATTTACATAAATATCCAGAATATAAAACGATTTTGAATATAGACATATCTTGACGTCAATAAAATGTCACATCAAGTTATAATAATTATATCAACATTCTTTGAAATTAAAATTTACTTATTGTAGATCAGTAGCTCTGATAGAAATTTGATTGATTTTATACCTAACCTTGATCCGATAATACGAAGGTTGTTTTTTAAATAAGGTCCGTTCTTTAATAAGAAAATAAATACCGTAAATATTAAAATACATATATTTCCATATTATACACACGATCGTCTACTTTTCTACATAATAACCATCTTCCTTCAAACTTTTGTCATACTGTTTAACAAGTTTTTGAATTCCGACGTCAAACAAATCTGCTGCCTGTGCAGGAATTCGATTCTATGACCACAGCTTTCAATTCCTCGTCGCCGCTGAACCGTTGACCACCAATGAACATCTTTAAGTACCGAAACAGGTGAAAATCATTGAGAGCAAGGTCTGAAAGGTAAAATAGATGATCAAATTGTTCCCATCCAAAAGACCTGATTAGGCCTTGTGTGTGTGCTACATTTTCATGGAGTAACATCACATCGGAAGATTGTAGGTCACGCCTCTTGTTTTGTATGGCGCGCTGATTTTCAAGGTCACACAATACACATCAGAATTGATTATTGTGCTTTACGCCGTAAAACCCCAAAAAAAATCCTTTTTCGTTCCTAAAAGACAGATGCCATAATTTTTCGTGCTGAAATTGTCTGTTCGGTTTTTACTCTGATTGGTTGCGGTGTCTCGTTGAAATTCTGAATCGTCAATCCTCTCGAATTTTGTTGTCTACATCACGAACCAAATTTTTAGAAGTCAGAGAAGGACAGCTTGGCCATGGATCGTCCACTTTTGAACTTTACTATCACTCAACACATTATCACCGTACACTTCACAAATTTGACAGTGATTTTTCGCTGCTGCAAAGATTCTTACACTCAAGACTCGAATTGACGTCATGCTGGTAGGCATGCACTACCCCGGATGTAACTTGCCTTCTGTTCCATTTCTACCTCCAGAGAAGTAAATCTTCGTCTGTCATAGCATAGAATTCAATTTAGTAGTAGATAGTGCATAAAATTAAGAAAAGAACGTACCTTACAACTTCTTGTTGGAATAATATTACGCCGATCGATTAATGTGCGACTTGGGATTTATTTGTTTTGGATTGTATCAGAACAGGTTGAGCACATTGTGGAATACGTTAGACTAAATTGTTATCTTGACTTTATTTTACCACTTATTGGAAGGACGAAAAATCTAGTTAATATTCTCAGCACTAACTAGAGAATTTTTTTTCTTATGGTCTAAAATCGTGACTTTAGTGAAGAGTACATTACCATCTAAAAGGAAAAGTAGTGTTTTACCCATCTTATTGCAGCTACCTTACTAAAGAACCACATAGGAATATTATTACTATCTTTAACTACTGTCATTGGGACTGTACAAAGCAGTTTCGGGTCTGTTAATTCGTTCTGTGGTAATGTTATAGTAAATACTACTGTGGGCAAAAATAGTAAGACTTTGTTCATAATTTTTAAATTCTTAATTTATTCTTCCAAATCTATTTCGTCCCCCTCAAAGTAATCCCCCCTGACCCCAATACACTTGTGCTAACGTTTCTTCCAATTCTCGAAACAGTTGTTAAAGTCAATTTCAGGAATAGCCTTCAATGCGCGTAGCGATTCACGTTTAATGTCTTCAATTGACTCAAAACGGTTTCCCCGGAGCGGTCGTTGGTGTTTGCTGAATATCCAGAAGTCACACGGAGTTAAATCAGGCGAATACGGTGGTTGCGGCACGATATTGGTTGAAAATTTGGCGAAAAACTCTCGAAGAATTAATGCAGTATGCGGCGGTGCATTATCGTGGTGCAAAAACCAAGAGTTGTCGGCCCATAATTCTGGCCTCTTTTTACGAATAGCATTGCGCAAACGACGCATAACACTCAAATAGTATTCTTTGTTGACAGTTTGGCCAGTCGGAAGGAATTCGATAATCGAAGAAAACTGTCAACATAACCTTGATTTTCGACTTGCTTTGACGTGGTTTTTTGGGCTTCGGCTCACCTTTGATACGATATTCGGCCGATTGATTGTCTGTTTCCGGGTCATAAGCGTAGATTCAAGTCTCATCTCCAGTTATGATGCCTTTCATTTTGTCTTGATAGTCGGAAAGCATTGTTTCACAGACGTCAACGCGACGCTGTTTTTCGAAAAAATTGAGTGATTTTGGAACAAATCGTGTTTTCACTTTTCTTAGGCCCAAATGATCATTCAAAATGGTTTTCACTGATCCTTCCGATATTCCAACGATGCCAGTAAGGTCTCTGACTGTTAATCGTCGATTCTCAAGCACCAATTCCTTGATTCTATTGACGTGTTGATCATCAGTTGATGTTGATGGCCGTCCTGGACGTGGTTCGTCATCAACGCGTTCTCGACCCTCTTTAAATAATTTGTACCAATCAAAAGCACTTGCTCGCGACAAACAATTATCGCCGAAGGCCTTTTGCAACATTCTGAACGTTTCGGCACCAGAAATTTGATTCCGTACACAAAATTTAATGGAACTTCTTTGTTGAATAATTTCACTCATTGTAAAAATCGCCGAATGCACTTTTTGTACTTCAGAAAGACAAGCGTATACTAAACACTAATGATTATTTTGATGTGACATTTGGAACAAATGTCACTGACAGTCATACCAACCTAGAAAAAAAATATTTCGACGAATGGGTTTTCGCGCGAAATCTAAATTAAAAAGTCTTACTATTTTTTGCCCACAGTAGTATTTATAACAAAATAAACAGATATTCTAACAGCGATAAGTGTTATATAATTAGAAGAAAAATAGTTAACAATTTTAGTCTGCGTAAATTTGCGCTAGCATTATCTTCCAATGCCTGCGCCCGTAATTTACAAAGAACTAAAATATGCGTGAATGATACTTCTTTTCTTTCAGCCCAATCTAAAGCTCGGTTAAAAACTTGTATAGCTTGCGCGTCAGTCACTACACATCTGACTTCAATGGGATCGTCCTCACTGTCCACATCTTCCTCCTTATTAGCATCATTGGTCTGCTTATCTTCGTTCCAAAAAAAATATATTTCGACGAATGGGTTTTCGAGCGAAATTTAAATTAAAAAGTCTTACTATTTTTTGCCCACAGTAGTATATTTTTTGTTCGCTAGACTACGGAAATTATTGTTGAATTTATATGCTGTTAGTTATTTAACGGAGCTATCGAGTTCATCAGCTAATGACTATTTTCCCGAAAACCGAAATTTTGTTAAACATTATAAACTTCTATAGCTCAGCATACAGACATATGCTACGGTACGACTGCAAATAGTGTCTAAACGTGCGCATAGCATATTGAGAATGGATGGGCATGCACACCATGATCGCTCATCATTTTGACTCTCATTCAAAAACGAACCTTATTTAAAAAATAATAAAGTATAGCTGTTTACGAATACTTTGTTTTTCTAAATTGATTCTTTATCAATACTTACCACCATATTTAATTTTATCTAATTGATCCGTTAATATTCTCAGTTCTGGATTAGATAAGTCGCCCAGCTGGAACAAATAACGTATCGTCAATAAGAAACTTTAATACACAAAATAGTTATAAGTAAATCGTAAACCAAGTTATTTCATTCTTTAGTATGTACTTATACAAACATACATAACAGTAGAGTTCAATATAATCGCATGGAGAGTAACAGCATTTAGAATTTTTCTTCTAATGCAAAAAAGACAAAATTGCACGGCTCTTCATAAGACGTGCGGCCGGGTGTAAATTGGGGTGGAATAAAATTGAGCAATTGAATAAATAAATGCATTATACCATCCCTTCATCTTGCTAGAATTTAGCGAGGGCGGGCAAAGATTACCAGATCTGTAAGGAATTAGCTCCAGAAACTTAATACTATTAATGAAATAAATAAATATGTGTATATTGTAGAATAACTGAATTTAAGAAATATGTACATTTTATCCTTTTGGAAGAGTGCCATAATATGTATTAATAAAGATTTATGAAACTGTAAGTTTAAAATAGAAAATATTTTTTACAATTAATCAAATAAAATAAATGTGGTACATACTCTTATTTGTAATTTAACTCTCATATCCCAGGGTATGGTCATTTGGCCAGTCTTTGAAATGAAGAAGTTATATATTCAGATTGAAGAAATGCCCTTTTATGATATAAATGTGAAATCTAATTTATACTTATATATATATACAACGGGTACTAGGAAAGTTTTGCAATATGACGCAACAATGAATCGTAGGAAGCTGGTTGTTGTCGATAGGCTCGGTTATTCATTAGCAGTGAGAGTGTAAAGTGCTTGCGATGGTATCGTGGTCACGAAATAAGGTAAGGGCAGTTTTGGGTTATAATTTCGTACATGGTTTAAACATAGACCAGTGCTTCGAAGAAATGACTCTTGCACTAGGTGACGTTTGTCCAAATCGCACAACGATATTCAGGTGGTATAGAGAATTCCAAAGGGGAAATTTAACTGTGGAAGATGGGGAGAGGCCGGGAAGGCCACGAACGTCAGTTACGGAGGAGAACGTTATTAATGTGAGGAAAATGCTTGGCGAGGACAGGCAAATGACCTACCAACAGATAGAGGGTACTTCCGGCCTAAACGCACCAGCAATTCGTTCCATTCTACATGATCATTTGCACGTGAAGAAACTTTGTTCTCTCTGAGTGCCGCATCGACTGACTGAAGAGCAGATGACTAAAAAAGTTTAATAAGGGACAATATCGGTATGTGAACAACATCGTGACAGGTGACGAGACCTGGCTGTACTATTACGATGTCCCGACCAAAGCTCAAAACAAAGTTTGGGTCTTTGATGATGAGGACACACCCGTAGTTATCCCGATCTGTAAAGAAGAAAATGATAGCTGTATTTTTCAAATCGAATGAAATTGTGGAACGCGTCGTTTTAGACAAACAGAAGACAGTCACAGTTAAGTGGTGTACTGAATAGTGCCTGTCTAAAGTCATTGGATCTATGAAGAACCTGCGGTCAAAGTTAAAAGTGGACACCTGGTTCCTCCATCACGATAATGCTTCAGCTCATCGCGCCAAAACCTGCACCGAATATTTGACCGCCACAGGATTGAAACTTCTCGTGTATCGTCCCTACAGTCCAGATCTTACTCCTTGCGACTTTGCACTGTTCCCGCATGTGAAAATGAAGCTAAAAGAGAGGCGGTTTCCAGTGATGAGGACCTTCTGCGGGCTTGGGACAACGAGTTTGCTTTACTCCCTAATGAAACTTGGCAGAACTGGTTTAAAAATTGGTTTCGGGGGATGGAAAGGTATATTGAGTGTAGAGGAAATTGCTTTGAAAAAATGAAATAAACGACGCTGTATTGCTAAACTTTCCTAGTACCCTTTGTAAAAATTTTGTGTTCTAGTTTTAATATCATAATAAGTATTCTATTTGAAAATACAAATTTTAATGGATTGATTTTAGTTAATCGAAAAAGGTAAATGAAACCTCTCACCCTTACATCAATGTTCGTATTCTGTATACGTATTTTCAATTAATCACAGTGGTCGACAGTTGGATCCGTGCTAAACAACTTTCCCACACAGCGTGTACTTGATGGTTTTACCGCGGATTCAGGTTTGACACTGCTGATGATGACAATTTAGTTGTCGAAATATATATATATATATATATAGAATACGAATATTGATTTGGCAAAGGGTTTTATTTACTATTTTTGATTGATTCAATTAGCCACAGTCTCCATTGAAATTTACCTTCAAATAACTTTAAGATGAAGTCTGTCAAAATTTTAATATTTTTCAATGTGGCCAACTTTACAAACTACTCTAAATAAAAATTTCGTTGAAGACATGGTATTTTTATATTAGTATTTATTGTAATATTACAAGTTTTTTGTACTTAATGGTTGGCATTAAATTTTAATATTTCGTAAGAGGGGAAAACGTAATTTTCAATTACCGCTTTCCTGTGTTTTACATGGTACCAACAATTTTAGTCAGCGGACACGTAAATTTAACGATTTCATTCATATTTGATTTGCTAAGTGTAAATTAGCGGATTTTCTAATTTGGAAAGGTCGCGTATATATCTTTACCGCTTAATTATATCATCCAAGAAAGAAGAGAAGAATAACGAAAAAAAAGACTCTTAAAATGTTCATAAATATGCACGGGGCTTTTAGAAAGCCCTGTTCCATCTTGCACCTTAAAAGCATAGTAAATATGTATGCCCCAATTTGTAATCCACTTCCGACCAAAAATCGCCATAAAATTACGATACAATTTGCCATATCTCCGGAGTTCAAGTAACTAGAGAGACATAAACGAAAGTGGTTCTAGCTAAAATTCCTTACTTGTTATGCAAATGACATTGTACTCTAACTTTTAAAATGGTCTTTAAGCCGTTGAGTAATCATGCAAATTCTCTCTTTACTACTAAACTACATTTAATAATAATTGTGCTTCTTATTGCATCTCCTAACATAAATTAGGGAGGCGTTCTTCTGTTGTGTATATATATTACCTTATAAAATATATACAGGTGGATGGCTAACCTTAAATATTTGAATTAACCAAAGAATTAAGACGATATAAATAATATTGCTTTAACTTAGTACTCGAAATATATCTGTATACTTGTTTAATAATTGCTGTTTGGACAATGTTACGTTATCTTTCAGATTTAGCATATGTAGTATCAGAAGGACACTCAGTTGCAAATATTGGTATTTACGTAGTACGAGGGTAGCCGTTTATATTTCGGGAGCTGACAACGCTGTTAGTGTTGCCTCTGCTCTGATGATTGCATCGTGAAGTTTGTCATTTTTGACAATATATTTACCTAGACAGTTTTATTATGCGGTCGTTATTTCTATTGAAAATTTTATGTCAGCGAAAAATTGGAATTAACTCGCGAACGTTTTCGTTTTTCGCAATTATTTTTCATACCTTTCGTCGTGGATTATCTCAACAAGAATGCATCAACGAGCTGAATTCTTGATATGGTGATGAAGCACCATTGAAAACTACAGTATATCGTTGGTATAATGAATTCAAACTTCGACGGCGTTCTTTGGACGATGAATATCGTGAAGGTCGTCCCACAAATGTTGTTGTGCCGGAAAACACTAATGCAGTTCCTGAATTTAATGCAAGACCGTCATGTGACATACCGTGAGATGGTGGCATCTCTAAGTATTAGTAACACCAGCGTGCATAAGATCCTGCATGAACATTAAGAAGATACGTTCACGTTGGGTACCACATAATTTGACAACCGCTCAAAAAAGGACTCGCGTCGATTGGTGCCATGAAATGCATAAAAATACAATGGCGGTGCTTCAAAGAACATTTATAAAGTCGTCACAGGTGATGTATCAAGGATCTATACGTATGAGCTCGATAGTAAACAGCAGTCGACTGTGTGGGTATTCCAAGATGAGTTAAAACCAACAAAAGTTGTTCGCGCTCGAAGCACTTCAAAACAAATGGTCGCCTATTTTTTCAGAAAAACCGGTCACGTTGCAATCGTGCCTTTAAAGAGTTGTAGAACGGTCAATTCCAAATGGTACACAACTGTTTATTTGCCAAAAGTTTTTGAAGAAATAAGGAAAACAAACCGAAAACGACAGATCATTCTCCACAATAACAATGCGAGCTCTCACAGGTCGGTTCAAACAATTGAATATTTGACCGGGCAAAACATTGAATTGACGAGCTATCCGCCATACAGCCCAGATCTAGAACCCTGTGATTTCTTTTTGTTCCCACACGTTAAGAATGAACTTCGTGGTCAACTGTTTTCTACGCCGGAAAGAGCAGTTGAGGCAATATGTTGGAGATACAGACTTCACAGTGGCAGCAATGCTTATCAGATTGGTTTAAACGAAAGTGCATTAGTTTTCAAGGAGAATATTTTGAAATTTTTGGATAATAAAAATTTGGTTTTGTTTGCTATTCCCGAAATATAAACGGCTACCCTCGTAATAATGCATCCATCTCTAGAAAACATTTTAGAATAACTTCTGCCACAAAGCAAATCCTGAACTTTACATGCCACAAGTAAAAATTTTACAGTCTTTTTCAAAGAATAAACGTCGTCCACATCAATTTCTTCCAATTCCGGCCATACAAAATCATTAGTAATCGTTCTTTAGCGCAATCCATTCACCGTAACAGTTGCTCCAGCCTCATCTTAGAAAAACTAAGGTCCAATGACCCCGCCAGACCAAAAACTGCACCAGTCACACGTTGAGGATAGAAAGGCTTTTCAATAATAATTCTTGGGTTTTCCAAGCCCCAAACGCGACAATTCTGCTTGTTAACGTAGCCTCCTAGGTGAAAATGTGCCTCATCACTCAAGATGATTTTTCGATGAAATTCCGGGTCAGTTTGATGCATTTCAAGGAACCAGTCAGCAAAGACACGACGTTGTTGATAGTCGGTAGGCGAGGGTTTCTGTGTTAACTGAACTTTAAAAGCCTTAAGGCCTAAGTCTTTATGCAAAATACGGTGTAATGTCGTTTGTGGAATGCCCAATTCCGAAGATCGACGAGAAATGGACATACCGGGATTTTCCTCAATACTATGGGTTACAACAGCAATATTCTCAGTTGTCCTTGAGAGACGTGCACGAGTTCGAATCTTCACATCACAGACTTGTGCCAAGAGCTCAAATTTCTCCACCAGTTTCACAATTGCTGACCGAGAAGGTGCTTCAGAACAACCCAAAAGTGATTTAGTTTTGCAAACTGTGATCGCGAAATTTTCACCATTTTTTAAGTGAATTTTAATAATTTCAATGCGTTGTTGAACCGCATATCGTTTCACTTTTATTAATGGCGTAGTTTTTACTTGCCATCTGTCAAAGAATTGCCGGTTGAATCACGAAAACGGCGATCTATTGAAAATAAAATGTCTTATTGGAACACCTTTTATGTACAGGTACATTTCAAAGATCGACGTCATTCTAAACATGTAATTTCGAGAGAAATATACAACGTATCTCTCTTTTCCATTATGATATTACAATTTCCAATAAAAATATTGTAGCCGATTGGGGAAACACTTGCGCGAAAATTAAATATTCCGTCCGGTGTTTCTAATTAATAATTACACTTCATCCTGTTTTATTTTTCCGCTAAAGTAATTCCGTAATTTACAAGGTTTTAGAAGATTAATTGAATAAATCATGAATTACGTAACATTTTCATCGTGACACTGCAAATTCAAGCATCTATTCTGAGACACTTACCTGATTTAACAATTCAATTTTACGAATGAATTCCAGTTTTGTTAAGTTTAATCAATACGTTTGCGTTGACACATCCAACAACAGCACCTGTTTAACTTTTAACATGGGATTAACAGCAGACAAAAACTATGAGTGTATACCTTTTGTAATAATAATTTACTGTCAATTTCTATGGTTGTGATTACAGAATAAGATAAATAGATGAGAATTCAAAATTTTTATCTACTCCTTTGATTTGTTAAATTAAAACAAATTGTAAATATTGGGCTTATTATGTTCTTCACTTAAAATTACGTTCTTTAAGTACAGTTTTACAAGATTTGTGTAATTATTTCAATATTATTGCAACTATTTTGTTGTGGTACATAATTCTCAATATCTAATACGAAGGATGAATATACAGCGTGTTTCAAAAAGAATATACGTATTACAAAATATTATTTTGTCCAAACTATCGATCGCTGCGCCTCGGTTCGACTATTGGAGAAAAGAGTACATAGTCTAGTCTATTTAATAGCCGCTAGATGTCAGTTGTCTTCTGTTTTTCTTGGTAACCGTCACATGTTAAAAATGGCTGCTCCGCAGCAGAAATCATTTTGTGTTCTTGAGTTTGCGAAGTGCAATTCCATGATTACAGTGTAGACGTTTCAGGTTGAGCTACCAAATTGATCCTCCGAATTGGTGGAACATTCGCAGATGGTATCGACAGTTTGTAGGTACAGGATGTGTATGTAAAGGAAAGAGTCTTGGTCGCCCTCGTGTTTCTGAAGAAAATGTTGCACGAATTCAAACTGCTTTCCAACACAATCCTTCAAAATCAACTCGTCGTGCTAGTCGGGAGTTACAACTGCCTACAACAATTTGGCGTGTTTTGAGACGTCGGTTGGTTATGAAGCCGTACAAGTTACAGTTGTTACAAGCTCGGAGTCCTGATGATAAACAGAAACGTGTGGCACTTTGTAACGAGATTCATGACGCTATTAACAATAATAACTTTCGCACAACGCATCGTGTTCAGTGATGAAGCGACTTTCCATGTTAGTAGTCTGGTAAACAAACAGTGTTCGAATTGGAAGCCATCGAACATGTACGAGATTCGCCTAAAATCAATGTGTTTTGTGCGATATCCCGATCATCTGTGTATGGGCAATTCTTCTTTGATGGAAACACGGTTAACGGTCAACAGTTAAGTATCTAGCCATGTTACAAAACTGGTTGTGTCTGAGGCTGCACGAAGACAACATCATTTTACAACAAGATGGGGCACCCCCCTCACTGGAGTCACCAAGTGTGTGAATATCTGAATGAAACTTTACCGAACCGTTGGATTGGTCGTCAAAGAGTATGTTTCAGCTGGGCCCCATGGTCACCGGATTTGACACCCTGTGACTTCTTCCTGTGGGGTTTCGTTAAAGACAACGTTTATGTACCACCACTCCCACAGAACCTGGAAGAGTTAAAGAACAGGATCCGTACTGCCATAATATCAGTGACGAAGGACATACTTGCCCGAGTGTGGGAGGAATTTGAGTATCGATGTGATATTTTTCGTGATCGGCTTCCATATGCAATAGCCCCCCAAACCATTACTCCAACAGTCCTGTGCACATGCCTCTTAACAGCAAATCCAATATCACGTCGCTCTCCACGACGGCGTCTTACCCTCTGACGTTTGGACTGTTGCAGAGAACGGCAGCATTGGGAAGCAGAATGGCATAATGTTGTATTCAGCGACGAATCGCGATTCTGCCTAGGCATGCATGATGGCCGTCAGAGGGTAAGACGCCGTCGTGGAGAGCGACGTGATATTGGATTTGCTGTTGAGAGGCATGTGCACAGGACTGTTGGAGTAATGGTTTGGGGGCTATTGCATATGGAAGCCGATCACCTCTTCTGTTTATTCGGGGCAGTATGACAGTTGTGCGTTATGTTTATGACGTCCTACAAACCACTTTATTGCCTTATCTAGATGGCCGTCCACACGTCCTTTTTCAGCAAGACAACGCGCGTCCACATATTGCTCGTCGTACTATGGACTTTCTACGAGAAGCTGACGTTAAAGTTTTGCCGTGGCCACCCCGTTCACCGGATTTAAATCCCATTGAACATGTGCGGGACATAATGGGGAGAAGACTGACCAATTCGAACCATCCTCCACAAACTCTGGCACAGTTAATCCACCAAGTTCAAGTTGCTTGGAACGAGGTGCCACAAGCAGACATCGACCATCTTATTTTGTCGATGCCTAGACGTGTACAGGAGTGTCTACAGCTACGGGGTCGCCAAACACATTATTGATTTTTTTTCAAATTAATGTTAATAAAATTTCTTGGAAATTTGATCGTTTCATTCTTGACTTAAGCTTATAACATTACCAAAAAATCACGTCCAGGAAACTATTCCTTCTAGGTGTAACACTTCTAATGTCATTGAGTATATGTGTGTAAAGTTTCATATTCGTATGTCTTAAAGTTTAATAAATATATGCATTCGAAATACGTATATTCTTTTTGAAACACCCTGTATTTCAATGTGGTCTCATTGTAGTATAGCACTCCTGTAATCATCTTGTTGTTATTTAAAAGCACCACGAAAGTAATTCTTCGAAAGACTCTTTAAAATTGCTTCTAAAGCCTTAACTGGATTCAGCTCTGTGTGAAGACATCGTGCGTATTTCAACCAGGGGTATTATATTTCGGAGAACTCGTATACCAGCATTGTTCGTTTAATCCTCGATCATTTGCTTGTAATTAGATTAATATATCTGACACCTCGTATAACTAGGACTGCGTATTTAATAATTGATTTCATGCAAATAAATGAACAGATATTTCAAAATTAATTTTGAGTGTTCTTCCATTATCGTCTTTAGCGTTTTTATTTTATGTTGCATCTTCATTAGACGTGAAATTGCTTCAGTAGCACATCCTTAGACTGTGGCAATTGTCATGGGACACCCACTATATGCTCGTAAGTAAGGAGTCTAGGCGAGTTATTACTGAAGATGCGTGCAGTGCATATAGAATGTACATCCCTTTCTTTTTAAATTAAAACTTATTTTGTAAAAAAGTAAGGTGTTTTATTTGAATAAGTGTAGTAGTGATTTATTGATTTTACGTAATTGGAAAGTGACATTTTGTCATTGAAGAGTTCAAAAAACAATGAAAAATGAAAATCATCTATACATATTATATAAAAGTGAATGTTTGTCTGTATGTCCTTTATAGTATCGTAAACTATGCATTTGATCATGTGATGATCTTTAGCAAAGTTGTTGCGCATGAGCCCACGAAGGTTTCTAAGTTGGTATGACCAATTTTCGATAGATGGCGCCACTGCCATTCCAATGAATTTCATATATTGCCGTGACAGTTCATGCTGGTTTGAATTGAAACGAAAACAGCGAACGAATGATGACGTTTCGAGTTGTGGGTGACATAAGAATTTATGTAGATTGTGAAATTCATGTCCGGCTCACATTGAACAGACAATATTGTGCGTATTTTTACATTTGGGAGCGTTTTTCGAATAGTTTTGTACATTTCATTGTGAGTTAAATTAATTTTATTAATAATAACAATAATAAAATTAATTTTATTCATTCTCTACAGTGAATTCACATAATTAATGGATATTGGAAATGGGCGAATGCAAATTGATGAGTTTACGCAATGTATCACCTTGCCAGCAAACTTCTGTAAGATCACAGAAAGCATAGACGAATTGGTGCAAAAGTTTTCCCAAACATTGCACAGAACTACAAAAATCATCAGTGGCTCAGTACGCGTGCTGTATTAGCGGCCAAAAACATCGATGTCAATACCATCAACTTCACCATTCAGAATGGAATACCCGGCGAAACGACAACATATAAGTTCATCGATACTGTGGTGAATCAAGACGAAGTTGTCAACTATCCAACTAAATTCTTGAATTCGCTTGATTTGCCAGGCATGCCACCGCACGTTCTTATATTGAAAATTGGCGTACCCATCATTCTTCTTCGAAACAAATCCACCACGACTTTGCAACGGAACCAGACTCTCAGTCAAGAAAATGATGAATGTTATCGAGGAAATAATTTTTACTAGAAAATTCAAAGGTGAAGACGTACTGTTGCCACGCATCCCAATGATCCCGACAGATATGCCATTCGAATTCAAACGTTTGCAGTTCCCGGTACGATTCGCTTTCGCAATGACTATCAACAAAGCACAAGGACAATCGTTGCAAGTGTGTGGATTAAATTTGGAGAATCCATGCTTCTCACATGGGAAGCTCTATGTGGTCTGCTCACGCGTCGGAAAACCTTCTGATTTATTCGTTTACGCACCAGATGGAAAAACAAGAAATATTGTGTATCCCACAGCACTTCAATAAATATCGAATTGAAACGAAACGCTGCACTGTCACGATTTTTTCAAAATGAACAAAATCAATAAAATGACTCAAAATGAATTGAATATTTGTGTAATGTATTTCCTTCAAATTTATTTTAGTTGGCGGCATAGCAAGGCGCGCAGGGTACAGCTAGTTATTCATAAAAATAAAATTACGTATCCTTTATCTGTCGCTATTTTTAATAAACAAAAACATATTGAAAGGATTTGTTTCAACGCTTGTTTTCAAAATCAACCAGAACAATAAGAAAAGTAACAGAAATAATCGGATGGAATAAAAAATGTAACATACCTGAAGGAGCAGCGATATAACAACAATCCCTTGAGCTTTGTGTAGAGCTTCCGAGAAGTTGGAATACAGCTGCGAATTGAAGCCGAAAATCTGTATCTGAAACAAAAACGGGAGGATGTACAGAATGTGTTCGTTTTCATTCCACTGAATCTACCGCAATCATCACTTTATAGCCTTCGCGTTCGACCGAATATTCCCACCCACACGGAAGAGCGTCGTCTGTTCCAATGGGTGTGTTGAAAACGCCAACCACTAACACTACACCCCCCATCGCTTTTGATTTTATTTTATCGAGGCCTATTGCAATGCTCTCGGTGATTTTTCGCCCCGGCAGTTCACACGTCGGGCAAATATTATGATTACTTTAGTCTGACTCTATATTCGATTTCATATTTGACGACCGTCCCCTCCTTCCCTCCCTTCACCACGATAGTCGTTAGGTAAAATTCAAACGTCTACATTGATTTCACTGAATTTCGTGTGCCGAAACGTATAGATTGGATAGATATAAAATTTGCTATTCTTTGTTTTATAACTTTGGAAAATACTAGAAATGGGGGCGGTATTTATTTACCGTTTCAGCTTTCTCAACTTGTTTTATTTTATTTTTCATTTTGGCACAGATCGATAGTTGTACGTAAGCTGAACAACGATTTTACTTATTGACGTCGAGTACCATAAGAATGGAATCAGGAAAAAATAAATGCGCCACCGAAAAACTTCTTAAAAGTTGGAACGCTTTTAAAATTCATCTATTTTAATGTCACAGTTTTAGGTACTTAAATGGATTTTCAGTGTTGGACGTGCTTCAATGGTAATGTATAATAGGAAGTTCGATTTTCTATTTACCGGAATTATGGAGCGTTGACACATTTATTTACCTGTTATATCATTTAATACACGTTTGTTGACGACTCAGATCCGTCATTTTGATGTCATATGCGTAATTTGAGAAATTATGTAAACACGAAATACTGCGTAGTGTAAATATAGTGTCCTACATTTGCCAGCGAATTATATTTACGTAATCTACTTACTTGTAAAAATAAGGTAGTAATTTAACAATATCATAACTTTATTCTTCCTTTTAAATATTTTAATATACAAAGGGTACTATGAAAGTTTTGCAATATGACGAAACAATGAATCGTAGGAAGCTGCTTGTTGCTGCATGTTGAGACATGTTCATAAGTGCATAGTAGCCGCCGCGCCATCTCGATGAGTTATTCAATAGCAGTGAGAGCATAAAAT
This sequence comes from Dermolepida albohirtum, assembly GCA_031893035.1. Taxonomy (NCBI): domain Eukaryota; kingdom Metazoa; phylum Arthropoda; class Insecta; order Coleoptera; family Scarabaeidae; genus Dermolepida; species Dermolepida albohirtum. Next base: position 27,427 of record JAVIWB010004188.1, on the reverse strand, counting down.
GCTCGCGATGACATCGTGGTCACGAAATGAGATAAGGGCAGTTTTGCTTTATAAATTTGTGCGTGGTTTAAACATAGACCATTGCTTCGAAGAAATGACTCTTGCACTAGGTGATGTTTGTCCACATCGCACAACGATATTCAGGTTGTATAGAGAATTCCAAAGGGGGAATTTAACAGTGGAGGATGCTGAGAGGTCAGGAAGGTTACGAACGTCAGTTACGGAGGAAAGTGTTACTACTGTGAGGGAAACGCTTGGCGAGGACAGGCGAGTGACGTACCAACAGATAGAGAGAGTACTTCAGGCCTAAATGCACCAGCAATTGGTTACATTCTGCATGATCATTTGCACGTGAACAAACTTTGTTCTCTCTGGGTACCGCATCGACTGACTGAAGAGCGAACGACACGACGTGTGACTTGGTGCCGGGAGATGCTAAAAAAGTTTAATAAGGGACAATCTCGGTATGTGGACAACATCGTGACATGTGACGAGACTTGGTTGTACTATTATGATGTGCCGACCAAAGCTCAAAACAAAGTTTGGGTCTTTGATGATGAGGACACACCCGTAGTTGTCAGAAAATCCCGATCTGTAAAGAAGAAAATGATAGCTGTATTTTTCGAATGGAGTGGAATTGTGGAACGGGTCGTTTTGAACACACAAAAGACAGTCACAGCTAAGTGGTATACTGAACAGTGCCTGCCTAAAGTTATTGGGTCTATGAAGAACCTGCGGCCAAAGTCAAGAATAGACACCTGGTTCCTCTATCACGATAATGCTCCAATTCACCGCGCCAAAGCCTGCACCGAATATTTGACAACAACAGGATAGAAACTTCTCGAACTACCTCTCTACAGTCCAGATCTTGCCTCTTGCGGCTTTGCACTGTTCCCACATGTGAAAATGAAGCTAAAAGGGAGGCGGTTTTCCAGTGATGAGGACCTTATGCGGGCTTGGGACAACGAGTGTGCTTTACTCCTTAGTGAAACTTGGCAGAACTGGTTTAAAGATTGGTTTCGGAGGATGGAAAGGTACATTGAGTGTAGAGGCAAATACTTTGAAAAAATTAAATAAACAAAGCTGTATTGCAAAACTTTCCTAGTATCCTGTGTTGTTATAACAAAATTAAAAGACAATTCATTCAAACACAAAACAATTAATAACAATGTGCAGTCATTTATTATAGAAGTAATACGAGGATAGTTCGACAAGTAGTGAGAATGACACATGAGTGGCGCTCTAATTGGTAAAACAAATGCACTGTAATTTAGGTTGCCTATTTATATGTTTACATTCCGATATTTAGATAAATCGGTTGATTGGTTTATTTTTGACAGCTGATTGAAAAAGAAGCAACACTTCGTTTTGTTAAAATGGAAAAAGCGGAGTATCGTGCGGTGATTAAATACTTCGTAATTAAGGGTATGAAAGCTACCGAAATAAAAGATGAGTTACTGGAAACATTAGGTGAATCTGCTCCATTATCCGTCACAATAAGTAGATGGGTAAATGAATTTAAACGTGGTAGAACAAGCTGTGTTGACGAAGCACCCAAAGTAGTGACTTCTAAGGAAATGATTATAAAAATCCATAATATTATTACGCAAGATCGACGACTCAAAGTGAGAGAGATAGCAGACATGGTAAACATTTTAGCAGAACGCGTACACCACATTTTAACGAATGAATTGGGCTTTTCCAAGCTTTCGGCAAGATGGGTGCCGCGATTGCTTATGACTGATCAAAAGTTCACTCATTTGGGCATTTCCAATGAGTGTTTGGATCTTTATAAGCGAAATCCGGTTGATTTTTGTAGGCGATTTGTTACTTGCGATGAAACTTGGATACACTACAGTACACCCGAAACTAAACAACAGTCGAAACATTGGTTAGAACGTGGTTCCTCCAAAGAAAGCGGAAACCACTTTATCGTCAAAGGTGATGGCATCAATTTTTTGGGATTTAAAGGGCATTTCGCTCATTGATTACCTTCAGAAAGGTGCCACAATAAACGGACAATATTATACAGAACTTCTACATAAATTAAACGTTGAAGTTCGTGCTAAACGGCCAGGAATGGCAAAGAAAAAGATTCTGTTTCACCAAGACAACGCTCCCTCGCATACCAGCACAGTTGCGATGTCCAAAATCCACGAGTTGCATTTCCAATTAGTACCGCATGCGCCTTATTCGCCGGATCTAACCCTTCCGACTTGCACCTTTTTCCAAAATTGAAAACGGCACTAGGTGGAAAGAAATTTTCGTCTAACGACGAGCTTATCATCTTCGTAAATGAGTATTTTGCAAGCCTTCCGGAATCGCATTTTAGAGATGGCATAAGGGCATTGGACCACCGTTGGAATAAATGTATTGCTCTTTTAGGAGAATATATTGAAAAATAAAAATTATTTTGTATTTAAGAGATTCGTTTTTCTTTTCCATTCTCACTACTTGTCAAACTATCCTCGTATTAAGAATAGAGTTAAATGAGAATTGAAAAACAAGGATATGTGATCATGTGTGGACGAAACAACAGTACAAAATTTCTGTGTTAATGTTATAGTATGCACAATGGAACCACATTGTTGAATTCTCCTCGTTTGAAGAATTATTGTTTGTTGTTTTTGCTGGTTGCTTCACATTACCTCCTAGTTTGAAGGAATATCTTTGCACTATTGTTTAATTGAAATAATAGACAACGATAAAATTTTAACTAGTCTATATATTAATTTAACATACAATAAGCAAATATTTTATAAGTAGTATGAATCAACGAATAATTGAAACCATTTGCAGTTAATTTTCTGATGATTACACTACTTTTGATGAATAATATCATATCTCCCTCTCTCGACCAATACATAAATGTATTGACCGACAAAGCGAGAACGCTTCTATCTCGGTCAATACATTTATGTATTGGTCGAGAGAGGGAGATATGATATTATTCATTATTTTCTGTATCGAAATGATATGATAAACACTCTGAAGGAATCGTTCATTAATAACACAAATCAACCTGACGCTTCGTGCATTCGATGAAACATATGTAGTTGATAGGGTGTTATTAATAATAGAATGATTCCTTTTTAACATTCTTTAATTGGCATAAAGCCTAGACGCAAGTTTCTGTCTATTACACACTGGAAACGTAGTTTCCGATCTATGTGAGATAGAAGCGTTCTCGCTTTGTCGGTCAATACATTTATGTATTGGTCGAGAGAGGGACATATGATATTATTCATTATTTTCTGTATCGAAATGATATGATAAACACTCTGAAGGAATCGTTCATTAATAACACAAATCAACCTGACGATTCGTGCATTCGATGAAACATATGTAGTTGATAGGGTGTTATTAATAATAGAATGATTCCTTTTTAACACACTACTTTTGAATTTAAAGAAAAAATAAGCGTGACTGAATTCCCTCGGTTTTACACTGCCGACGATCTTGGTTGTACTATGTTCACACCAACGTTCTTTTTGGTAATGTTTCTAACAAATGCTTCTATTGAAAAAGAAGGGACGTTTTCCCACCAAAATGCATTTTATAGTTAATAGGGAAAGATCTAGAATAATGTTTCCTAGAAAATTATTAAACTATTCAAGCAACTAAAAGGTTACACTAATAAATTTAATAGGGGCCATAAATCTAAACCGAGGGAATTGCATCCGGCTTGAATGCACTAAATGGCTTTCTCAGAAATTTTGACATAAAATGAAAATACATTTACAATTGGGAATAACACACAGTTTACAGCTTATAGAATATTAAGTAAAATAAAATTTAGAAAAGCCTAACATTAAAATTCATAGAATTATTATGACAAATGTTAAATATAAAATTAAAATAATATGAATTAAGATTCTTAGTATAGTTACAATATTAAAATATAAAATTAAAGTAAAAACCAATTCATGTCCTTAACACACATCTACCGTCATTTTCAGTTTAACTAACATCAGAGTTTAAGAATACACTGCCGAAGTAATATTATATTAAAGGTGGCGTTAAACATATTGAAAAGATTTGGGCTTTTTAAAGACCAACTCATGTTTACGACTGACGTCGCCGCAATTATGCGCTTTGTAACTTTGTAACTTATTTCTTTAAAAAATCACCAATTGTAATTAAATATTACACAAAATGAACTACAACGAAATATAGATTATAGAATTATCTTTCTCTAAGAATCTGGCGCATAAAACTTGTTTACAATGAATTAATAAAAACAGTATAATGCGCCCCAGGAACTGGAAAATTTTCCACTAAGCCACATTACGATTTAACGTATTCCATTAAACTTTGTTGTCTATTCGCCAGTTCGGAAAAACAGCATCAGTGTGGTTTCTAGAAATACGCCAGTCAGCGAAAATAAAACGGGCACGAACAAATTATTAAGTCTCTCACGTTAGGAAGTTTGTGTTCCGTACCCTTTTTCTGTTTGCCGGAGGTATTGTTGTTCGTGTAAACTTGTAAAGGATTTGTTTTTTGAACACGTCTTGAATGCGTTTAACAAGTTGTCAGGAACAACAAAGTTTCCCTTAAGCTTCTTTAACCGCGCCAGGAGTCAAATAAACTATTTCAGGAGGTTTCGTTAAACCCTACCAGAAAAAAAGGTAAACTCAAATAGTTATGAGGTAGGTACAAATTGCCCGAAATCCACAGCTTTTAATTTGCTTTCCGTTCTGTTCATAAACACTTCACACGCACAGACACGCACGTGTATTCGCTTTCGAATTGCCATTTCAGTAACTATATACATATGTACATATATTGTAATGGCTATACGTTACACTAAGAATAAAAAAATACCTAGCAGTGAATTTGATTAAAATTATTTAATGTATATACAGTAAGGTTAATTTTAATGGATATCTGATATCAAAAAAGGTAAATAAAATCCCTTACTACGAGGGTGATCCCAAAAGTACCTGATCCAACAAAGAAAACACAAAAATTTTGGAAAGAAATATATTTATTTTTCAACATAATCTCCTTTCAGCTCTGTACACTTTTCCCAGCCATGTCTAATAAGTTCAATAGCCTTTTTATAATAAGAATGTCTTGCTCCTCAATATAGCCATTAACTGCCGACACTTCTTCATCGTTGGAAAATCTTCTACCACTGAGCCTTCTTTTCAAGTTTGGGAACAGCAAATAATCCGAGAGGGCTAAATCTGGCGAATAGGGTGCATGAGGTAGTAATTCAAACTTTAATTCAATAATTTTGGCCATTGCAATAACGGATTTGTGAGCTGGTGCGTTGTCTTGATGAAACAACACTATCTTCTTAGCCAAATGCGGCCGTTTTTGCTTGATTTCTTCGTTTAAACGTTGCAATAAGTTCGCATAATACTCGCCGTTGATAGTTTTCCATTTTCAAGATGGTCAATGAAAATTATTCTACGCGCATCGCAAAAAACCGATGCCATGACCTTGCTTGAAGACGAAACGGCCTTCGCTTTCTTTGGAGCCGGTTCTCCCTTTTGAGTCCATTGTTTTGATTGTTCTTTTGTCTCGGGTGTAAAGTGATGACCCATGTTTCATTCATGGTTATGAAACGGCGCAAAAATTCTGCTTCGTTGCTGTAAAGGTTCGCTAAGCACTCAATTGGAACATCTTCACCACACTGTGTTTGCTTGCGTGTGAGCACACGCGGCATCCATCTTGCACACAGCTTTCTCATGTCCAAATTTTCAGATAATATGCGATGTACCGCACTTTTTGAAATGCCTACTACGTCTGCTGTTCCTAAAGGTGAAAAGTACATTAAAGGGAACACATTTTCAGTTTGTTGGCAGAGGCTGACAACCGATGATCTACAACATTATTTTGAACAATACAGCAGTGGAGAAGAGTGTGTCGAAGAGGATAAAAGTTAAATATAAGCTTATTTGCAATAAATAACATTTCTCACACCAGCTTGGTAATTTAATTGCCACACCTCGTATAGCAAAATTATCTCTAGGCTAATAAGTTTGTAACTATGAGGGATTTTTCTGGTTTTTAATAAATTTAATAGACTCCCGTTTTCTTTTATAATATTCACTTTTTCCTAAGGTTTGTGAAATATAATTCCTTAGAAATTTTGCGAGTTTATATGCAGTAATTTGTGTTGATGATACCATACGTTTGAGTTACGCTAATTTTACGTAATTTGGGTAGCCCCTCCGTCAAAGAGTCGTTTATAAGAATTATATGTTTTATTAGCCCAATAAAAAAGAGTAAAGTTTATATATGTATATATGTATATATGTGCGAAGTGATATAAGGAAGTTGCTTTGAAACTTTTGCGGCTCAGCTATTTCTCATAAGATGACGCTGTCGGAAATATTTTTGTCGTATTCACTGAGATTTTTTGGTATGAATAACATTTACAGATTGCTAGCATGTACTGTTGTCTCTTTTTAGTAATCTTATAAAATGAGTTTTGTGAAAAATGGAATTAACACGCGATGATTTTCTACGCTTTTGAAGACGGTCTCACTCGACAAGAGTGCTTGCAAAACATCAAGCAATTATTTGGCCATGAGACACCATACTTGACGACTGTTGAATGGTGGTACGAGTTTCAGCGTAGACGTGTTTAGCTCGAAAACGAGTATCGTAAGAGACTGCCTGCGTGGTAATTTCAGCGAAAATCGACGCCGTGTTCAACATGATAAAGATAGACAACCGCTGCACATACAGAAATATTCAGGTATCACTGGGCATAGGTATGACCCAAATCAGAACTATCCTGCACGTTCCTGGCGGACTGGTGCAAGTAAATGCTTGAGAAATTCAACCGAGGTCGAGCAAAATCAATGTACGACATCGTTACACTAGATGAAAGTTGGATTTAATGTTACGAACCAGAAAGCTAGCAACAATCTGCTCAACAACTTTTCAAGGACGAGGAGAAACCACGAAAGTGAAACGCGGACAAAGCTCTCACAAGAAAATGATGGATGCTTTTTTGGGTCATCTTACTACTATTGTGTTAGACGATCGTCACACAGTGCTGGATGGTATACAACCATTTGTTTGCCAATCATGCTCTAAAAAGTGCGCGGGGAACGACCAAGACGACGAATCATTCTGCATCAAGACAATCGACCATCATATAATATATTGTTTGTTTTAATATATATATATATTAAAACAAACAATATATTAAAAAAGAGAAGAATATACTAAGAACGCAATAAGTAGTTCGTTACTAAATCAAAAATATTAAATTAATTAATTAATATTTAATAAGGAATTCATAGGTGTCGTGGACAAAGGTTCAGTCTAATTACAACTCCAGTTTCCATTATGAGTTAATATACGCGCTCTAAATTTGCAAAATGTATACGAGAAAGCTGTTTGTTTACATAGTTAAGTTCATGTTCCATGAATATTATATCAAGTGATGTTATTATGATAAAACATAGTTTTCTTTTCGCCACTGAATATTATGCTAATAACGCTGTTAAATGAAAATTAATGTGATACTGCGCTTCACTGTTAACAGCACGTTAAATAGGTGTGTAAATATTTATGGTAGGGATAACCGAAGATTATTAAATTCAATATTAAGCTCGCATATATGCATGCAGAACGACAATTACTTAAGTGTAAAAGGGTCAACGACGTTATGGAAGCGATTTTGCATCAGAGAAAGAAAGAGTTAATTACAGTTTAACGCATTTCTTTACAGTCTGCATATTTCGTCTTCATAAGTTAGTAACGTAAATTAAAATATTGGGTTTTCCAATAGGGACGTAACAATGTTGTCTTTTAATATGTTTTTCATGATCTATCAATGTCAAAACGTCAGTCAAGGTTAACATTTTTATCATGGTGAAGTTCATGAACGAGCGGCGTTTGGAAATTATTAAAAATTACTACCGCAACTCTAAGTCGGTGGTGGCAACTTTAAAAGCGCTTACTCCAATTTTCAGTCGAAATAATCGTCCCACTAGAAAGGCTATGCGTGCTATAACGGATAAATTCGAGTCAAAGTATTCACTATTGGATGTTCCTATACCAGTGAGACAACGCATAAGTCGAGGTACTACAAATATCGCACCCATAAGTGCTTCACTTCAAAATGAACCAAATCAGTCGATTGCACGTCTTTCACAGGAAATGGAAATCTCTCAAACCACGCCGTGGTGAATTTTGTTTAAAGATTTTGGCTTGTGTCCTCACAAGATCAAACTAATTCAAGATGAGTCATCAATTCCGTTCGCGAGGCGACTAAAAACGCGTTATATGATGGTCGATTGTCTTGATGCAGAATGATTCGTCGTCTTGGTCGTTCCCCGCGCACTTTTTAGAGCATGATTGGCAAACAAATGGTTGTATACCATCCAGCACTGTGTGACGATCGTCTAACACAATAGTAGTAAGATGACCGAAAAAAGCATCCATCATTTTCTTGTGAGAGCTTCGTCCGCGTTTCACTTTCGTGGTTTCTCCTCGTCCTTGAAAAGTTGTTGAGCAGATTGTTGCTAGCTTTCTGGTTCGTAACATTAAATCCAACTTTCATCTAGTGTAACGATGTCGTACATTGATTTTGCTCGACCTCGGTTGAATTTCTCAAGCATTTACTTGCACCAGTCCGCCAGGAACGTGCAGGATAGTTCTGATTTGGGCCATACCTATGCCCAGTGATACCTGAATATTTCTGTATGTGCAGCGGTTGTCTATCTTTATCATGTTGAACACGGCGTCGATTTTCGCTGAAATTACCACACAGGCAGTCTCTTACGATACTCGTTTTCGAGCTAAACACGTCTACGCTGAAACTCGTACCACCATTCAACAGTCGTCAAGTATGGTGTCTCATGGCCAAATAATTGCTTGATGTTTTGCAAGCACTCTTGTCGAGTGAGACCGTCTTCAAAAGCGTAGAAAATCATCGCGTGTTAATTCCATTTTTCACAAAACTCATTTTATAAGATTACTAAAAAGAGACAACAGTACATGCTAGCAATCTGTAAATGTTATTCATACCAAAAAATCTCAGTGAATACGACAAAAATATTTCCGACAGCGTCATCTTATGAGAAATAGCTGAGCCGCAAAAGTTTCAAAGCAACTTCCTTATATCACTTCGCACATATATACAGTATCTTGCAAATGATTTACCGCCACCTCTGCATATCAAGAAATTTGTAATGCGAGCCACTTGTATTTAAATATATTGCAAATTTTAGATTGTACTCGTAAATATTATTATGTATTATATATTATATTATTAGAATAATGTATATTCTTTTATGTAGATATTGTTTTGTTTGTCCTACGTATGTAGTTTCACACGATTGGATTATTTTGTATGTACTGTGTTTGTTTTCCTTTAGGTGTTTCATGTTTAATTTTGGCAAAAAAGTATTTGTTTGTATTTTTCGGTTCTGTTTTAGGTTTGTGTTTTTCGAAGAGTTTGCTTTGAACTTTCTGATAGCCGTTGTACATGTGGTAAAGTTATGAATTTTGGTTCGTCCATGTTTGTGGTGATATTTCCGGTGTTTTCTGTATTTACAATACCTATTTGTTGTCCCTGTTTTCGAGTGTGAATAGTCTTTCTTTAATGTTTTTTTTCTATGAAGTTTTGAGGGTAGTTCTTTTCTGAATGTACTGTTTTAACTTCATTTGTCTTTCGAAACGTTGTTTTTGTCCGAGAATTCAAAACTTGTCTACTGTCGGACTAAAAAATCTTAGAGAATACGACAAAAATATTTCCAACAGCGCCATCTTACGGGAAGTAGCTGAACCGCAAAACTTTTAAAGCAACCTATGTATATTATTAATAATTCTGGACAGGAATGTATAATTAGATATATTATAACGGACTTCTATGTTCAGTGATCGTCAATAGGTTAATGCGGTCATGTGATCTACATACGCGTTCTTATTAGTAAAAAAACCATCCTTAAAAAGTAGACTTCTGCAGACGCAGAAACATATTCAACATTTGAATGAAAATTTTCTGTGTGTGTTTTGTCTTTACGGGGTGTGATGCTATGCGGGTATAAGCGCGGATCTAGGTGCGACATTGTGATTAATTATCTGCTGCTGATGACAACTTGGTTGTCATAATATACAGAATACGAATATTAATGTGGAAAGGGGTTTTATTTACCTTTTTTTTGATTAAAGTTGTTTATAGTTAATGAATAATATCATGTCTCCCTCTCTCAACCAATACATAAATGTATTGACCGACAAAGTGAGAAACGCTTCTATCTCACAAGATCGGTAAACTAGGTTTCCAGTGTGTAATAGACAGAAACTTGCGTGCTCGGCTTTATGCCAATTAAAGAATGTTAAAAGGAATCATTCTATTATTAATAACACCTGACGATCCGTGAATCGGTGAAACATATGTAGTTGATAGGGTGTTATTAATAATATAATGATTCCTTTTAACATTCTTGTTTATAGTTAATCAAAAAACAATGAAATCATATTTTAAAATAGTTTAGTTTAGCAAAATAAACAATAAAACAAATTTCATAGCAAGTAAACTTGACGACGTAAGGATTTTTATGACGATAACGAACTAGTTACCAACACCTGTGTAGAGTACAAAAAAGGGCTGAAACTTCGATTTCAATTAGCATAAAGCGGTATTATATTCAAACACTTTAAGACCGTCGAAGGAAATAACAGCTTTACATTATTAAATACAATTAAATAAGAGCGCCCAAAAATGGAATCGAGCCCTTCATAACTTAGATCCCGAAGCCGAGAAAACACCGACCGAAGTATCAGAGCGAATATCAAAGAGCAAATAACAGGAGAGAATGAGTAATTATTTAACTGTACCATTCAATAATGTAATTGTATTCGAGCAAATTTGTTTCCACTTGAAATTTATTAGTACTGTGCGTGAACTTATGCTCCCGGTGGGATAGTAACCTTCACAAGGCAACTTATTTATTCATTGGAAACGGTGAATAAAACAAAAAGAATTATTTCCGATTAAAGGCTTTAAAATTTCGTTTGCGGTGTTTTAAACTGCTCCGAAATAAAATTTTGGATAATATAAATTGTATTACGGGCGATCTGTATTTAATATTATATTATATAAATAAAGCAGTGCAGATTTTGTATGTACGCCAAGCAAAGTATTTTGATTTAGTCACTTAAACTCGAAATATCACACCTTTACACATTAATTTTCGTAATCTATATACGTATTTCGACAACTAAGTTGTCATCATCAGCAGATATTAAAGTGTCGCTCCTGGAAACCCGTAGCCAAAACGCACACTTAAGTGCCCAGTGTGCGTTTTGGCTTCTGACAGTACAGATCGTGTGCGGAATTTGTTTTCGTACGGATATTTGGTCGTAGTTTTCAGCTGGGACACTTAATTATCTGCCGATGATGACAATTTATTTGTCGAAATACGTATGCAGAAACGAAAATTAATGTGGAAAGAGGTTATACCGTGCTTTCATATTAAAATGCTACAAACACCGTATCATATTATCTATATTCGGGTCTAGATACCGAATGCGGATCAGAATGTAAAGTGGTGGGGCGCGAGTCAATCGAATCACAACAACGACTGACTACAGATTACAGATTAAGTAGTTGTTCGTGGTACTTGGCGGAAGGTCTATCACTGACTGTCCAAATTGTTTACGTCCAAAAATTAATAAATTATAATTACTTTTAACTGTACAATTAGGTATTTTTAAAATAAGTTTCGCATTGAACTAAAAGACGTTTTCTAATAAAACGTTTAAAAATAAAAAAAAACTCTTAAAGAAACTAAAAAATGAAATAACTTCTCAGAACTTAAAAAATACTCTTTAAACAGAAAATAAATATAACTTGCCAAAATTTATAAAATACTTTTTAAATACATAAAATAAATTCAATTAATTAAATTCTCAAATGTCCCTCCTGCTTGCGCTGAACAGTACCCCAATCTATTATAAAATTCATTTCGAACATTGGTCAGTACAAGAGGGTTAATAATTTGGAATTGGTGTTCGATATTAACCCGTAATTCTTCCAAATTATCAGCCCTTTTGTCTTGATGCCCATATAACTTTGATTTTATGTAACCCCATAAAAAAAAGTCATTAGGGGCTAAGTCTGGTGACCTTGGTGGCCAGCGAATTGTACCACTATTAGATATAACTCTTTGGGGGAATATATTATTTAAATATTCATTCACAATTCTAGTTCCATGGGCCGGACAACCATCATGATGGAACTATACGTTCTCTAAATTGGGATTAATAGTTCTCAAAGCAGGAACAGTGTCGTTTCGAAGAAGATTCAAATATATTTCCCCATTTAAATTTCCTTCGATAAAGAATGGACCAATAATGTTATTCCTATAAATACCAGCCCAAACATTTAATTTTTCAGGATACTGTGTGCCCGTATTCAATTGTCGATACTCGTTTTCAATAAACCAATATCGAAGATTTGACAGATTGTGTTTACCGTGCAACGAAAACGTGGATTCATCGGTAAATACGATAGTCTCAATGAAGTGTTCATTCGCATTTACACGTTCTATTACAGTTTCACAAAATTCCATTCTGCGGTGTTGTTCAGCATGAAAAATTTCCTGATGAGTTTGGTATTTATAGGATGTTTATTTATTTTCCTTTAATATCTTATGAACTTTACCCACGCTAATGCCTATCTCTTCTGATATTTTAGATATAGTAATATTAGAATTTTCTTCGACCACTGCGTACACCATGACTTCCTGCATTTCTTCATCGTTATTTATTCTCCGTATTTTATGACATTTACATCCCAAAATGCAACCTTCTGATTTAAACTTTTTAACTACTAATGATATTGTTGTTAATGCAGGAAAGGGACGATCTACATACTTTTCAGAGAAAAGGCGCTGGATACGCCGTAAAGAATTACCTTTCAAAGCTCAATTTTTTCTTGCAGTGTATACATTATCAAAGTAATATAATTAAAAAAATATTTAAATTTAAAGGTCTTACCGTAACACACTCTCCCAAACGCAAACCACGAATGACCGTTAATACGATATCGATACGCCTACAGTCAAATTAGTGGTGGAGCTGCAGCTAGTACGATCAGTAGTCAGTTACAGTCGTGATTCAAATGACTCGCGCCCCACCACTTTTCATTCTGATCGGTATACGGCAGCTAGACCCGAATATAATGTGGTACAGTTTTTGTAGCGAGGTAAAATGAATGCACGGTATATCAACCTTCAGTGATTATTTTGTTTTGTTTATTGTGTTTTTATTTTGACCTGCTTTCTTCTTTCTTTTTCAATGTAATTAAATTCAATTATGTAAACAAATTTAACGAAGCAAAGTAATACGAGTTTAGATTCGACTATTTCTTTTATGAAATAAAATATCCAACAAAAATGTAAAATCGTTTTTCTGAATATAAATATGGGATGATACGTCCTCTGTGGAATCCAGGTACGCGAAGGAGCACTACTTCACGTGTAATTTTTTTTAATTGCCCTAAAGCAAATTTAAATTCTCCATTACAAACTAAAAACTTCCGGAAAACTCGGAGAACACTTTTAACCTAAAGTGGTACTCCACGAGAAATTAAAACAATTAAACTTGAGGGATTTTTATTACGCCAGAGTCGTATTAAATTAATTTAAAACACAAAATGGGTTTTACTTTGTCACTTACGAAAATGAACTTATGAAACATAAATTATATAAATAGCACTAATGGACTTGTCCTGGTTCTAAACCAGAACGAATCGAATATAACTGGATGCCCCATCCGGGTGAAATATATACACAGGGATTTGCAGACGCTCGCCAAGTTGTACTTATTGTCTGAAAATGAGTTGTATTGTTTTCATTAATGCGCGGACATTTTCAGAGGCGTAAATATTTCGTGTTTATTAAGTACGATTAGAAGTAAAAATGGGGCCTGCGTGCAGCAATATTGATTGGTAATAATACGAAGGTGGTCCCAGAAATGCCCGACCCGACAAAGAAAATACAAAAATTTTGGAAAGAAATACATTTATTTCTCAACATAATCTCCTTTCAGTTCTATACACTTTTTCCAGCGATGTTCAATAAGTTCTATACCCTTTTTATAATAAGAACTGTCTTGCTCCTCAAAATAGCCATTAATTCCCGACATCACTTCTTCATCGTTCGAAAATCTTTGACCACTGAGCCATTTTTTCAAGTTTGGGAAAAGAAAATAATCCGCGGGGGCTAAATCTGGCGAATAGGGTGCATGAGGTAGCAATTCAAACTTTAATTCATTAATTTTGGCCATTGCAATAATGGATTTGTGAGCTGATGCATTATCTTGATGAAACAACACTTTCTTCTTAGCCAAATACGGCCGTTTTTGCTTGATTTCTTTCCTCAAACGTTGCAATAAGTTCGCATAATACTCGCTGTTGATAGTTTTTCCCTTTTCAAGATAGTTGTTGAAAATTATTCCACGCGCATCCCCAAAAAAAACCGATGCCATGACCTTGCCTGCAGACGAAACGGCCTTCGCCTTCTTTGGAGCCGGTTCTCCCTTTTGAGTCTGTTGTTTTGATTGCTCTTTTGTTTCGGGTGTGAGTTCCTCTTTCTCGTAAGCGGAGCTAAGTATTGCTTTTCGTTTTCCTATATAAAGGAGATTGTAACCTGTATTGTAGTTGATCGATAATGTCCTAACAGACGGAAGTAGTTGCAGTTAATGTAAAATATAGTATGTAATTTAGACAATGTGTTCTATTTATTCCTTTGTGCAATATGTAGCAGTGTCCATTTGACAGATTAAACCAAAAACTTTTGATTTTTAAGTAGAAAATTAATGAAAGAACAAATTAATATTTATAGGAGGTCCTTGTTGGAGAGAAAACCGAATTTTTTTCGAATAAAAGCAAAAGCTTACTATTTTGGTAAAATTTATTTATTTTGTTCAAAGTAGTCGCTTCAATGCAATATTTTGCATAGTCTATTAATATGTCGAATGAATTTGTAAGTTTATCTTTAGAGATGTCCTTCAAGATCGCTGACGACGCATTATTAATGGCTTCGACGTCGGCATAACGCAGTCTTGTCTTGTCTTCACTTTTGACTTCTCCAAACGACTTTTTTTCGGTCTTTCCTGGCTTGAATGCTTCCATTCAGAGCTTTAGCGCTTGGTTTCTGGATCATATTGAAAACACCACGTCTCGACAGAATATACAATAGAATACCTGAAGTTTTCGTCCTTTTTGAGTCTTTAAACAAGTCTGTACAACGTTGAACTCAGTTAGCTTGCGTGGTGCAAACCTCTTACTTTCTTGTATTTTTCGACCAATGCCAAATACGCACTGTTACTTTATGCGCAATTTCTCTGCTTCTAATGATGAACATGTCATATTTTGATGTAATATTGGTGAAAGATTCATCTTACCGACACATGTTTTTTGTAATAGATGGCAACACTAAGAATTATTATTTAAAAAAAGTTCGATTTTCTCTACGAGAGACCCTGTACTTTACTCACCAGGTCTCCAAAAGTAAACTAAGCTTACAAAACTAATAAAAAATTAAAATTTCCTATGTACGAGGGTAGTTTGACAAGTATTGAGAATGGAAAAGAAAAACGGTTTTTTAAATACAAAATAATTTTTATTTTTCAATATATTCTCCTAGAAGAGCAATACATTTATTCCAACGGTGCTCCAATGTCCTTATGCCATCTCTAAAATGCGATTCCGGAAGGCTTGCAAAATATTCATTTAGATGATAAGCTCGTCGTTAGACGAAAATTTCTTTCCACCTAGTGCCGTTTTCAATTTTGGAAAAAGGTGGAAGTCGGAAGGGGCTAGATCCGGCGAATAAGGCGCATGCGGTACTAATTGGAAATGCAACTCGTGGAATTTGGACATCGCAACTGTGCTGGTATGCGAGGGATCGTTGTCTTGGTGAAACAGAATCTTTTTCTTTGCCATTCCCGGCCGTGTAGCACGAATCTCAACATTTAATTTTTGTAGATGTTCTGCATAATATTATCCGTTTATTGTGGCACCTTTCTGAATGTAATCAATGAGCAAAATGCCCTTTGAATTCCAAAAAATTGATGCCATCACCTTGTTTGCCGATAAAGTAGTTTTCGCTTTCTTTGGAGGTGCAGAACCACGTTCTAAGCCCTGTTTCGATTGTTGTTTACTTTCGGGTGTACTGTAGTGTATCCAAGTTTCATCGCAAGTAACAAATCGCCTACAAAAATCAACCGGATTCCGTTTATAAAGGTCCAAACACTCGTTGGAAATGCGCAAGCGAGTGAACTTTTGATCAATCGTAAGCAATCGCGGCACCCATCTTGCCGAAAGCTTGGAAAGGCCCAATTCTTTCGTTAAAATGTGGTGTACGCGTTCTGTTGAAATGTTTACCATGTCTGCTATCTCTCTCACTTTGAGTCGTTGATCTTGCGTAATAATATTATGGAGTTTTATAATCATTTCCTTAGAAGTCACGATTTTGGGTGCTCCAGAGCGCGCTTCATCAACACAGTTTGTTCAGCCACGTTTAAATTCATTTACCCATCTACTTTTTGTGGCGGATGATTAAGCAGATTCACCTAATGTTTCCCGTAACTCATCTTTTATTTCGGTAGCTTTCATACTCTTAATTACGAAGTATTTAATCACCGCACGATACTCTGCTTTTTCCATTTTAACAAAACGACATGTTGCTTCTTTTTCAATCAGTTGTCAAAAATAAACTAATCAACCGATTTATCTAAATGTCGGAATGTAAACATATAAATAGGCAACCTAAATTACAGTGCATTTGTTTTACCAATTAGAGCGCCACCTATGTGTCATTCTCACTACTTGTCAAACTATCCTCGTATATCATGCTTGACGTCAACGTCAGCCTAAATTTTTATTGTTATTATTCTTTTTTTTGACAATCACAAAAATGAGAAATTAATTTTCTTAAATTTTATTAACAAATAATAAATACTAAAATAATAATAGTACCTTTATAGGATTTTGCATTTCACAGTTGGAAACATATTGTTCCTATGTACGTCCAATGTACACACGTGCTCCTATTCCTATTTGAATTTGCAAAATAAAAACTTACAACAATGAAATCAGTCGCAATAAACAAAAGAACCGAATTTCCATGCATCCATAAATACACTAGAGATAGTGAAGACCATTTTGGTATTATCCTTCCAAATAATAGATCCGTCGTTTCCAGTAGAAAACAATTCTATCAGTACAAACAATGCACTTTCGCTTCGAATGGCACAATTCAAAGGGGTTTCGCAATGGTATAATTTCTAATACTCCATATTCATTGCATATGGAGTGCACATTCAACATTCATTAATTAAATGCGGTTATCTGCAAGATTGCAATTGCGGCCGTAAGGCCACAAATATCAATTAAGGATGCATGAACCGCATCATAACTCACATTACTGTTCCAGTTGCTCCAAGATCCATATACAATCCGGTTTTAACCTTGTCCGTCCTTCCTTTTCCGCCAGGTTTAATATCGTATCAATGGGTTCATTTATATGTTATACGGTTATTGTACGAAGTACGAAAACTACTGCATTATAAGTGACAAATATTGACTGGAATAATATGGAATTTGATAAAGCGAAGGGTTACGCGCACGTAACAACTTAATTTGGTTGTTTTATTTGATCATATTTTTTCAATTTCCTTTTTTAATTGACTTTGATAGGAATGGTCGCGTTAACTTACTTTTATTCGATCGTATTTTCTTTAAAAATTAAAAAAAAAGAAATCTGATCAGATAAAACTAAATTAAATAGTTAAATTAAGGTGTTGTGGGTACGTAACAATAGATGTGTACATGCGAAGATGGTTCTTTTTTACCCGAACCTCTCTTGAGAGGCATGATATTTTGCTGTAGGGTACTTGGTCCTAATTATAGGTATTTTTAAGGATATAACTTAACCGTTTATATATTATTTAGCTTAAAAATCAATACATACGAGAGAGTGTTTTTATATTCGCGGAATGGAGGACAAGGGGTGGAAATAAAAAAAACAAATTATTTTTCTTTTTCAATATATTCACCTGCAAGACGGATACATTTTTCACATCTTTCAATTAATTTATTTATACCCTCATAAAAAAATGATTTCTCTTTATCTGCAAAATACGCCGAAACTGCCTCCTTGACTTCATCACCGGCAGTAAATTTTTTACCCCGCAGCTCTTTTTTCATTTTCGGAAACAGGTAATAATCACTCGGGGCCAGGTCTGGGCTGTAGGGTGGGTGATTCACAATTTCGAAGCCCACCTTACGCAGGGCAGCTAACGCAACGCGGCTCTTGTGAACGGGCGCGTTGTCGTGCAAAAGCAGAACACCTTTTGTCAATTTTCCCCGTCTTTTCTCTTTAATGGCTTCTTTTAGTTGCTCTAATATTGAAGCGTAATATTCTCCGGTTATAGAAACACCTTTATCTTTATAATCAATCAACAATATTCCTTCCAGGTCCCAAAATACCGTTGCCATGAGTTTCCCAGCTGATTGTGACACTTTAAATTTTTTGGAAGGTGCTGTGCCCTTTTTATGCCACTGCATGGAGTCTTGTTTGGACTCAGGTTCATAATGATGAACCCAAGTTTCGTCTCCAGTAACAATTTCACTCAATACACCATCCTTGTCTTCATTACGGAGGTCCAAAAATGCACGCGAACACACTGCGCGCTGTTGTTTTTGCGGCGGCGTGAGCATTCTCGGCACCCATCTTGCGCTGACCTTAGACATGCCGAGATGATCGTGTAGGATTTTAAAAATTGTTGTATCGGATACTCCAACCATTTCTGCGAGTTGTTTCTTCTTTAGTCGAGCATCTTCGAGTACAATTTGTTCAACTTTTTGGATAAGTGCTGGCGTGGTCACCTCAATGCTCCTGCCCGGCCTCGGGTCGTCTTCAAGGGATTCCCTTCCTTGTTTAAATAAACTATGCCACTTGTACACCATGGTTTTTCCTGGACAAGAGTCGCCGTAAACCAATGACATCTCATTCATTATGGTGGCGACTGATTTTTCTTGCCTGGTAAGGAACTTTATAACGGCACGATATTCGATTTTTTCCATATTTCACTTTTCACTCCTGATTATGTTACTTGGTTGACGATAGCTCAAAGACTAACTGTCTAATAACAATGAAACTTCGTATTTATACTAATCATGAGTCGCTGCACAGGCAACGCCCCCAATGCGCCTACTCACCTCTCTACAACCCGCTCATTCCGCGAATATAAAAACGCTCCCTCGTAGTTTATATAGTTTAGTCAAAAGAGAGGTGAGGAAAATAAAACTGTTGTGAAAATTATGTACAAAGTGTTATTTAGTAATATAGTACAATTTATCAATATTTTGTCGCTCCGCCCTTGCTGTAATGAAGACAAGGATGGTGTATTGAGTGGAATTGTTACTGGAGACGAAACTTGGGTTCATCATTATGAACCTGAGTCCAAACAAGACTCCATGCAGTGGCATAAAAAGGGCACAGCACCTCCCAAGAAATTTAAAGTGTCACAATCAGCTGGGAAACTCATGGCAATGGTATTTTGGGACATGGAACGAATACTGTTGATTGATTATAAAGATAAAGGTGTTTCTATAACCGGAGATTATTACGCTTCAATATTAGAGCGACTAAAAGAAGCTATTAAAGAGAAAAGACGGGGAAAATTGACAAAAGTTGTTCTGCTTTTGCACCACAACGCGCCCGTCCACAAGAGCCGCGTTGCGTTATCTGCCCTGCATAAGGTGGGCTTCGAAATTGTGAATCACCCACCCTACAGCCCAGACCTGGCCCCGAGTGATTATTACCTGTTTCCGAAAATGAAAAAAGAGCTGCGGGGTAAAAAATTTACTGCCGATGATGAAGTCAAGGAGGCAGTTTGGGCGTATTTTGCAGATAAAGAGAAATCATTGTTTTATGAGGGTATAAATAAATTAATTGAAAGATGTGAAAAATGTATCCGTCTTGCAGGTGAATATACTGAAAAAGATAAATAATTTGGTTTTTTTATTTCCACCACTTGTCCCCCATTCCGCGAATATAAAAACGCTCCCTCGTATATATGTATGTATGTACATAAATTCGTAAGGTGTCTAATACATTTGAGCATGGTTGTATATTACTTTAGTAGACTGAACATAACGAGACCAGCTCATTAAAATGAAATAGTAAGTTCATAAAAAGGAAAACATCAATATACGACCAGAAGTTTGTTTTGTTAACCCACCTGCCTAGGCCTCTCCATCGTAAAGCGGGAATACTCTGTTTTTAGTAACATGATATCGATGCATGTTTAATGTTAAAGTTCGTTATCTGATTTCTTCCAATAGCCAGACAATACGATTTTATTATCCATAAATTAATTTACCTAATGAAAATCGACGGAGCGTATAAATTAGATTGGATATCTGCCATTTCTAATGAGTGTTTGTGATATATGATACGGTTATAATTACGTAAATTATTAATAGCTTTCCAAATGTATTTAGACTTTGAGTAAACGCCCTGGACTCCCAAGGTCGATCAATTAAATTTGTAATAAAGTTTAAAGCACATAATTAAGCATATATGAGTTCGTGTTCCTAACGAAATTAATTCTACATTACTGAATTGACTCTGCTTATTTTCAACCATTTTTCAAATTCTTTCGACAAAGAATATTAATTAAGTAAACTGCCCGACACAATTAACGAAAGTGATACTAAACAGAAACAGAGAAAGTTGATCGAAAAGTTTTCGTTGTCCATATACAGGCTGTTTCAAAAAGAATATACACATTTCGAATGTATATATTTATTAAACTTTAAGACATACGAATATGAAACTTTACACAACTTTAACGAACCTCTTAAGTTCAGATTACAGATGTTCAATATGTCTTCCATCAGCGATACGAACAATATCACATCGATAGTTAAATTCCTCCCATACTCAGGCAAGCATGTCCTTCGTCATTGATGTTATGGCAGTACGGATTCGGTTCTTCAACTGTTGCAGGTTCGGTGGGTACAAAAACGATGTCTTTAACGAAACCCCACAGGAAGAAGTCACAGGGTGTCGAATCCGGTGACCGTGGAGCCCAGCTGAGACATGCTAAGTCGCCGGCTTCTTGACGACCAATCCAAAGGCTCGGTAGAGTTTCATTCAGATATTCACGCACTTGGCGACTCCAGTGAGGGAGTGCACGGTTTTGTTGAAAAATGAAGTTGTCTTCGTGCAGCCTCGGAAACAACCAGTTTTGTAACATAGCGAGATACTGTTGACCGTTAACCGTGTTTCCGTCAAACTAGAATGGGCAGTAAACAGACGATCGGAATATCGCGCAAAACACATTGATTTTAAGCGAATTTCGTACATGTTCAATGGCTGCATGTGGATTGTGTAGGCTCCAAATTTGAACATTGTGTTTGTTTACCAGACTACTAACATGGAAAGTCTCTATATCACTGAACACGATGCGTTGTGCGAAAGTGTTATCAATAGCATTATGAATCTCGTTACGAAATACCACACGTCTCCGTTTGTCATCAGGACGCAGAGCTTGTAACAACTCTACCTTGTACGGCTTCATAACCAACCGACGTCTCAAAACACGTCAAATTGTTGTTGCAGACAGTTGTAAGTCCCGATTAGCACTACGAGTTGATTTTGAACGATTATGTTGGAAAGCAGTTTGAATTCGTGCAACATTTTCTTCGGAAACACGAGGGTGGTCAGGACTCTTTCCTTTACATGCATATCCTGTTTCTAAAACTATCGATACCATCTGCGAATGCTTCACCCTTCGGAGAATCAATTTGGTAGCTCAATATGAAAAGTCTCGAGAACACAAAATGATTTCTGCTGTGGAATAGCCATTTTAAATATGTGACGATTACCAAGAAAGCAGAAGACAGCTGACAACTAGCGGCTATTAAATAAACTAGACTATGTCTCGTTTCTCCAATAGCCGAGCCGAGGCGCTGCGATCGATAATTTGGTCAAAATAATACTTTGTAATACGTACATTCTTTTTGAAACACGCTGTATGATTGTAATGGGTATTTCAGGTTGAAGAAAATAAATATCTTGACGAAGGGGAATCTCCCCTCGAAACGTCGTTAATATAAATTAAATGTTTTATTAACTCAAAGGTCGAAACTCCCATTAAAAAAGAGTAAAGATTATAACTTGAACAAAACGACATATTAAAAAAGAAAAGAATGCACATAAGGAATGATATTTCATAAAATAAAATCAAATATTAAAATTCCTTATTATTTTAATATACGACTTATCTTTTTAAAAGATTCATTAAGCATGACAGTCGGAGTTTTTCATCCGAAGACAATTATAAATTTATTTTTGTTTTGGGGATTTATTGGTTTCCCTACCTCTTGAATTAGAAGTGATATGTCGGTTTTTAAGCTCACGTCAGTTCCGGTCGATGCTGGTGGAAGTCGAGAACCGGAAGTAGTACCGCGGGGACCCATGTCGACTGAATTATTCTCCTCTCGTTTCAGTCTTAAAGTTTGTTAGCAGACAGTAACATTAAATACTTTGTTGTTTAACCTGACGGACAGGCACGAAGAATATTAAGTTTAAAATTAGGAATGTAAGATTAAATGTTTCGGAAAAATATCTCTTTTTTTGGAATTTAAAAAATGTAAATATCTATTGGGAAAGGTAGGGTCGCAAACTAACTTTAGAGCCCCTTTTTTTGTTTCAATTCAGTTAGCATACAGATCTAAAATTATAAATTTCTGGTAATTATATTCTAAAAGGAGACGGCATAAATAGTTGATTTAAATTAACCCAACAACTGAAGTTCGCATTCCAATAACAGAAAAAAAAATAAATTCAGACAAATTTGTTCAAAACTTTCTAATACACAATTTTAAACAATTGAGAAAGAATTGAAAGGATATCGCTTTGACGACGACCAAAGCGTATAATAATCCTTTTAAGTTTATTAAAGGAATGACCAACTTCATTCTTGAATAACAAAATTAAGGAACTTTCAATCCGATGGTTGGCATATTTCATGGAGCCTGTGGTAGATTAATTTAATGACTGAAAGTTGATATATAACACCCTTCCACATTAATTTTCGTATTCTGTATACGTATTTCGACAACTAAGTTGTCAACATCAGTAGATAATTAAACGAACGTGGAAAGGGGTTATAAAGGGTTTTCCAATAGGGACTTGACAACTTTTAATTCAATTTGTGAACGCACCCTTTCACTAATCATCGAACTGTCACCGTCAATTTATTCAGTAAACTTAACATTTTCATCATGGTAAAGTACACGAACGAACAACGTCTGCAAATTATAAAAATTTACTACAGAAATTCGGTGTCGGTGACCGCTACTTTAAGAGAGTTAACTCCAATTTTCGGTCGTAATTCTCGCCCTAGTAGACAGGCAGTAACAAGTTTCGTGCAAAAATTTGAGTCTACATATTCGTTGTGTGATGTTGCCGTGCCAGTGAGACAACGGGTTGGTTGAAGTGTCGAAAATATCGCTGCCGTTGAAACGTCCGTAGCAAATGATCCAAGTCAGTCAATTCCACGGCGTTCTCAAGAGTTGGGCATCAGACCATCAAGCTGACTCAAGAATTGAAGCCGATGGACTATTTGAAGCGACGTACGTTCTCCGATTGGGCTCTGGAAAAGATGCGCCAAGATGATCAATTTCATCGCAAAATCATTTTTAGTGACGAAGCTCATTTTTGGCTCAATGGGTTCGTCAATAAGCAAAATATGCGTTATTGGTCGGGTGAAAATCCACATGTGCTTCATGAAACACCACTTCATCCACAAAAAATAACTATTTGGTGCGGTTTGCATGCCGGCGGCGTCATAGGGCCATATTTTTTCTTCGACGATAATGATCGTCACGTTACTGTGAATGGTAATCGTTATCGCGCCATGATTACCGATTATTTTTGGCCCGAAGTGGAAGATATAGACTTGGACAACATGTGGTTTCAGCAGGACGGTGCCACAAGTCACACAGCACACGTTACAATCGATGTATTGAAGAGTAAGTTTGATGAGCGTGTTATCTCAAGAAATGGACCAGTCGATTGGCCGCCTCGTTCGTGCGATTTAGCGCCTCTAGACTTTTTTCTTTGGGGCTACGTCAGGTCATTGGTCTATGCCAACAAGTCGACAACGTTGGAAGAGCTCAGAGCCAACATTGAACGCGAAATAGCAGCCGTTTCGGCCAAATTGTGTGGCCGAGTCGTCGAAAATTGGGTCCAACGAATCGACCGCTGCAAACGTGCCCGCGGTGGCCATATGAACGAAGTCGAGTTTCATTCATAAATGTTTTGATTGTACTTCAATCCGATAATAAGTTTTTGAAATATCCCAAATGGTCTGCATATTATTTTGAAAAAAATTTGTCAAATCCTTATTGGAAAACCCATTATATCATCCTTCCAACCTCCAGTGATTAAATTTCAATCCGGTAAAAAAATGTGGAAATCAAAATAGAAATTATGTTGAAAAATAGGATGTATTCTTGTTTTGACCACGTCAATGCATTTTTAAAAAGTTCGGTTTGTACTTGCATATATCTTAGAAATATTTAGAGCTATTTAGTATGTACACAATATCATATTTTCTGTTGTTAAATATTTTTTTATGATACTGGCCACAATTTCTTAAAACTATAAAATTCTAAGTATTCTAACCACCAATAAACACCCTTCTCGGGATTAAACACAATTATAAGGGCTTAATTTTACTAGCTTTTCGTAATTCTGAGTGCAGCGCTGTTTGTGTAAAGTGAAAGCTTTATTGCAGATATTGTATTTGTGAAATATTATTATTAGTTTAAGATTTTGTGATATTTAATTATTTTTTATGTGTCATGGGGTTGCCATTTACGAACAGTGAGGAAATATAAAGACATTACCAGTGCAAAAAAAAGATGGCAACAGAGACTTTATTGAAAACTGGGAACTATTTTTATCGAGAACTAACAAGGCGTGAACATGTTTTTTATCAGGCAGTGGACAGGGTGGCAAAGTTAATTGCACAAGACCTACCATTTAGTTCGAACGGCCGCATTCATTGTTGAGGAAAGAGAAAGGCAACGGATCATGGAGACAGATTAATTGTTAAAAGATTATTAGAGTAGAGTAACACCTCTCTAATGGAGAGGTGTTATACATCTTAGAAGCATATAATAGCAAACTTTGCAGTCTCGATTATATGAGGAGAAAATTTATAATCGCCAACTACCGAAATACCAAAATTTTCCGAGAGAATGAAGAAAATGAGATTACGATGGGTGAAACAAAGCAAACAGTTGAGAATCGAGTAAAGATATGCATCATTTTTTTTACTTGTATTCATAAAAATTTAAATATACTTAGTCAACTTAAAAATTGAATGAATACTTCATCTTTAAAGGTTGTGTTCAATGATAAACTGCATTTAGAAGCAGCAATAGAAAATTTTCGCTTCATTAAGGGAAGGTCAGACGAAGCTGCAGCGATTAGAACATTAGAACATATTGCAATTTGGTCCTGTACAAAGAGTACTAGGAAAGTTTTGCAATTCGACGCAACAATGATTAGTAGGAAGCTGCTTGTTGCTGCAGGTTGAGACATGTCATACGTGTATAGCAGCCGCCGCGCCATGTTTATGGATTCAGTTACTCATTAGCAGTGAAAGTGTAAAATGCTTGCGATGGCATCGTGGTCACGACATGAGAAGGCCAGTTTTGCGTTATAATTTCGTGAGTGGTTTAAATATAGTCCAATGCTTCGAAGAAGTAACTCATGCACTGGGTGATGTTTATCTACATCGCACAACGACATTCAGGTGGTACAGAGAACTCCAAAGCGGAAATTTAACTGTTAGAGTATTTTCTTTAGGTTTATGTGAAAAGTCAGGTTTATAAACACAATCCACAATCAATTACTGCTTTGTAA
The DNA here is from genome assembly GCA_031893035.1 of Dermolepida albohirtum. Lineage (NCBI taxonomy): Eukaryota > Metazoa > Arthropoda > Insecta > Coleoptera > Scarabaeidae > Dermolepida > Dermolepida albohirtum. The sequence goes on along the minus strand of JAVIWB010004188.1, from coordinate 1,493 downwards.
GATGAAATTATTTGTGTCATTGGTGAGATAGAGCCTCAATTATGTCAAAATGTCATTGAAAATTTAGCAAAAGAGTGGACGTCTGTGGAGCTGCGAGAGGAGGCCATTTGGCAGATATTATTATTCGCATATAAATGTCATAACTGATACTTCAATTACCAATAAAAAGTTACTGAAAGTGAATGCAAATTATGTGTTTTATTTATTCTTTAAAAAACCGCGAAATTTGAAACACTCTTTACTTTATTATCGTATTTTCCTCTTAATGGAGCAACCGATTGGGAAATAAGAAAGACAATTATTATTACTACTATTAGCGCCCAATGTTTAACTTAATATCTTTTACTTTATATAAATGTTTTCTTTAATATTTTTCCTCCTGAAAAAATTGCTATAACTGTAGCTATGAAAACCTTAACTACCGATAAAATCAAATACATTTCTCATAAATGTTCATATACTAACTGTGAAATATCGAAGAATTCCATTTCGCGTTTATTGAAAACCGATATTTGCGAAAGTGCTCTTACAGGAGACCTGGAAGATGGAAAGTTACAATTGCTATTAATACTTAATATAGAGATTCCTGTGACAGGCACGGGATAGTCCAGAAGTAATTATAGTCATTGATATCTTTATGAATTTAGGAAACTTCAAACTTGCGACAATTACAAACTGCGGTGGCTCTTCTAATTCGGTTATTAGAAACTTTCAGACGCCGGTTATTAAATCCGCTTATTACTCTCAGTCATAAAGAAGATGATACTATGAATCTGAAGATGTTAGACGCGTAGGTTCCGTCTGCGAAGATAAATTGGACTTTAAACGAACGCCTTGTACTGCATACCCATTAACTGTCTTATAAATACGAGTTGTAATTAGCTTGATTTAATTGTAATCTGTCTTCCTGAATCATTGACGTTTCACTAATCTAATATTTGATTAAATTTTAATCTTCGTGTTTCGCAATAGGATAATTAAGTTTGTCATTAATTCGTTGCTAGCAAAAAAGTTCGTAAGAAATAATCTGATCGTGCACTTATTAATTATAATTTTATGTTAATTTATAACAAGAGGAGGATTAGTTTAGTTAAATTTGTTAGCCTTCAACGACGCCCTAATTTATACACGTAAATTAAAATTGTATATTCAAAATAAAATTGTTATCGTCACAGCTACGATTTTTAAGTAAAATAAATCTTAGTTTTCTTTTTAATGAAAACTTTAATGACTTTCTTTCTAAGTAGTAACATAAAGCGTGTTTCAAATTTCGTGGTTTTTTTAAAGAATAAATAAAACACATAATTTTCATTCACTTTCAAAAATTTTTTATTGGTAATTGAAGTATGAGTTATGATATTTATATGCGAAAAATAATATCGGCCAAATGGCCTCTTCTTGCATCTCCACAGACGTCCACCCTTTTGTTAAAATTTTCAATGACATTTTGACATAATGGAAGCTCTATCTCACCAATAACCCGAATAATTTCA